>WOVY01013461.1:0-355539 GCA_013436015.1 Rhipicephalus annulatus
ATTAAATTATTGCTGATGATTGTGAGCTGTATTCTAAAATCACTAACCCAACTGATTCTATCAGACTTCAGAATAACCTAGATACGTGTCTCTTTGGTGTCGTGACTGGCGGATGAAACTTAATTCAACCAAATGTAAAATCATGCGTGTATTTCGAAATACTTCAGCTTCTAACAATTGCATGTATCTTCCTAATGATGCTCCCTTATCCTCAGTGCACTCGTATAAATATCTTGGGCTTAACATTACTAACAATCCATCCCGGCAGGAACACGTCGAATACGTCACCAATAATGCTAACCGCATGCTCGGATATTTGCGACGAAACTTTTCTTCCGTACCCGTGTCAGAGAAACTAAACCTTTACAAAACGTTAGTACGCTATAAACTGGAATACGCATGCGCCATCTGGGATCCCGGTCAAGTAACCCTAACTCTCACTCTAGAAGCTGTACAAAACCGCGCAGCCCGTTTCATTTTGTGCAATTATCCCGTCATGCCGCGTCACAGCCATGAAAAAACTCTTAACCTAACCTAACCGACTTATCGTTCCGTCAAAAATGCTCTCGCCTTTCTCTTTTTCATAAAATTTATCATTACATTCATCTTTAAAAGAGAGCCTTCTCTCTTCCCCCTCTTACATTTCACCTCGTTTCAATCATTGCTTTGCTTTAAAGTAGGTGTGCCATTTTGCCGAACAAACCACTACAGAGATTCCTTCATTCCCAGAACAAGCAAAGACTGGAACTGCCTTTCCGCTGCCACTGCATCCCTCATCGACCCTACAAACTTCAAACTCAAACTCTCATTTTGCAGCAATTGTAACATTTCGCTTACTTTTGTTGTCTAACCCCCACTCCTTTCTGTAAAGCCTTCGGGCATGAAAAGTATTCGAATAAATAAATAAATAAATAAACGCTTATTAGACCAATAACTTAATACACGAAATTGCCTGTGATCCATTCACGGCTACAAACATTACAAAAATTGAAGAAATTCAGCGTTTAGGAGTCCAGTTATATTAATAAGTATCGGTGGACGGATTCCACACCTCAACTGTGTGTACTAGCGGAGCTACCCACGATTCAAGCTAGGATATAACACAAAAACGTAAGTATCTTTACGTCATAATTAATGACCGTGTTCACGTAAAATATGCAGAATATTTCAATATGTTTCGTACTGAAACTTCCAGACTTGTCATTCAATGTTTATTCGTGCACCTGCTGTTCCATCGATAATTTTAAGTATAGCTTTCCCCAAGAGCCACCAATGAATGGAATTCGTTGAGCGATGAAGCCGTTTCAAGCTCATCCATAGACGTGTTTTTAAAACACTTAGCACATATCGTAGTTTGTAATAAATAATGCTTTATTTGTCTGTGCATGCTCTTGTGCGTTCAATGATTAAGTTCTTGGTTGCGTTTTTTACTTGATTCTTGTCCTCTATTTTGTTACATCTGATTATATTTGTTAACTGTGTTCTGTTCTAAGAAGGATCGCTATGTTTTCATGTACTTCTTTTTCCACTCCTGTAGTAGCCCTTTGTAGTGGCTGACAGTATTCGTAATTAATAATAATATAATTATAATAACACTACACGTGGAGACAACAAGTCTTTACTGTAGCACAACACATTTCTTCTGTACTACAAAATTCTATTGCACTGTGCGTGGATCTTTCTATAGTAAGAGCCGGGTGCTTATTGTGACAACATATTTTTTCAGCAGTACTAAAACATTTGTCGTAGCACTGTAGCTCTCTTTCGTAGCACAACACATAGAACAGGACAGAATTCTGTTTGCCACAATCAAAAAGCCCAATTCGCAATAGAAAAGCTTGTCTTCTCAACAAAATTGTGTTGTGACTATAAAAATGTGTTTTACAACAGAAGCTTCCATTGTCGTTTTCAACTGTAGGAAACAATTCATTTTATTCAAAAATTACGCGTCAGAACCACGATATCATTACGAAGCACACCAAAGCAGGGGCCAAATTATTTTTATTATCTGGACATTTAACCTGCCGGTAGCGCTTTGTGTGTTTTATGCATGGGTGTGTGCGTGTGTGAGTGACTGTGTCGCGTGTTCACGCTCGAATTACCTTTTAGGAAGCTTATTCAAGTGGGACGGATGTTTCTGCATTTATTCTTCCACAGAAGTGCTAAGGCGACCTGCACTGTCAGGATTCAAACTGGCGTCCTGGAAACTCAGCAGCTTAATGGCTAAACCGCTAAGACACCACCGAGCGTAAAGCAACCTTTCCCCGTATACACACACCAGTTTTTACAGTGCACGTACACACCGGCTACAATAGTCTAAGCACCATGAATATTCAAAATCAACGCAGTTCCTTCCGCGTGCGCGGACCGGCGCTGGTCATGCTAAGACATGGACTGGCTAAGCTTAGCAAACAACATCCCGTGCCGGGCCTTCACTTCGTCGCTCAAACCTGGCTAGGTTCGGCCTTCGCATCACATCAGTATCTCTGCGATTAACAGCGAGAGCTTAGCCATGAAGTTACAACGGTGGGCTTCTATATCCTTTTTGTACATAGTAGGCCATGATCCACTGAGTGTGGTATGGTTGATTGCAATGCCCCACCAACGGGTGGTATTTATTTTCTTTACAGGCGACAAACTTTTCTAGGGTTTTGTGACATTGCAAGAGCTGGCAAAGTTTTGTTTCTGAAAGAATATATACTTTTTATGATGTTTTTTGTTGTAATTATGCCGAGTAAAGTTTATTATCTGTTTCTACGTATGCTGTACACTCCATGAATATAGTCCACACGTTTAATGATATTCAAAAATATCAATTCAAAAAAGCTACGCTTCCCCCCCGCCGCGGTGGTCTAGTGGCTAAGGTACTCGGCTGCTGACCCGCAGGTCGCGGGTTCAAATCCCGGCTGCGGCGGCCTGCATTTCCGATGGAGGCGGAAATGTTGTAGGCCCGTGTACTCAGATTTGGGTGCACGTTAAAGAACCCCAGGTGGTCAAAATTTCCGGAGCCCTCCACTACGGCGTCTCTCATAATCATATGATGGTTTGGGACGTTAAACCCCATATATCAATCAATCAAAAAAGCTACGCTTTCGACTCTTGGCTCATCAATGATAATATTCGCCCAGAAAAAATATCTAACCTTTGCAAAGCTCTCATAGGAAACGTCATCTAACGAAACGTTTGATAGATGCAGCGTATCTCGTGAAAACAAAATTGAGGTGCTGAAAACAAATGAAGCTCTATAGTGCCCGGATCAACACAGTGACTAAAGAAATTCCGCAAAATACTCTAAGAATGGATGTAGCAACTGCAAAATCTAATACCGGTACCTTCAAAGTAATCAGCGCTTACAGTTGTACTGCTGGCGGAATTAACAGTGCGTGTTTTATCGTGTTATGTCACTGGTCATAGCAACAATAGTAGCTTACTTCTGAAAATTTGTTACGCAAAAGGAGAAACAGCGAGTGAAGAGAAAGGGATAGGCAGGGGGAGGGGGGGGTTAGCCGAAAAAAATCTTCAGTAGTCTTCACTGCACTTGGGAAAGAGAAAAAAGAAGGTAGTCTGTTACAATGGTAGAATTTTATCACATAATGCTGTTCAAAATCAACTCAAGAGCTTAGAAGTACCAACTGCTTCATCACATAGCTTTTTTTTTCTATTTCGCGATTTCTAATTTTTTGTTTATTGTAAGGCAAGAAAGAAAGAGATTACTTGAGACGTATCATTCAGGGAGCATTGAGTTGGTGGTGTTTGAAGGCGCTCTACAACTCTGCGATCTGTATTTGCGTCTCCAGCGGAAAATAAGAAAACAAAGTAAACAAACATAATTAGTGAGCTGCTTACGGAGAACATTAAAAAAAGTTGGAGAAAATGTCAGCGAAGGCGAATATCATGCCCTCAATTGATTGGCTTATGACAATTCTTTCAATTTCAAAGCTTTTATATACTTAGTTACGAGGGTGACCTTGTGTAGCCGTACTAATTATCATCCTTCCAGTTAAAGCTTAGAAAATTAGCAAGCTAAAGCATTTCACTGCTGCCAACTCTAATAATGCTACCTGCGTGTAACGTCCGAAAACCACTATATGATTATGGTGGACGCCGTAGGAAGGGGCTGATCAAATTTCGACAATCTGGTGCATGGCCTCAGGAATTTCACCTTGACCTCAATCTGACCGCCATGACCCGCAACGTTCAGGTGAGCAGCTGTGAACCGTGGCCACAACACCCGCACGGCAAATTTGCAGCTATAGGCTTATGCTAAGCCATTCTATGAGTGAAAATCCGAACTTCTTTTTAGAGCTCTTTGTGTAATGACCCGTTAAATATATGAATATGCGCCTAACAAAACGGCCGATTCCATTAGAAACAATTCTACGATTTTGTCTAGAATACACGTGTTTTGAAGCTCAAAAAGACGGTTCATTGCAAGTGTTTCATCGCTATGTCAACGAGTTCAAATTAACGCAGCAAACATAACCCAACTAGAACCTGATGATTTCTGAGAATTCCGAAAGTAAACGAGCATGATCAGGAAAATCACGATGGCACAGTATCAACATAGGGTCGGTTTTAAAGAGACGTCCTTGCTGTTTCCGCAGTTCCGTTTCTGCCTCAGTTACGCAAGCAAACTAAAGTCTATGGGCCATCAGATTTCCAAGGATGGCAGCAGTGGAATAGAATTTACTGTACATTCTACACACGTAGTAGATAACTTTGTGACACGTTATTGACCGCATGCACCACCTATGTCAGCTGCGCGGTTTGCACTTAAGTGACGTAAGCGGAGAAGCTATCACGTCTTACGGAGCTCCGGAAGTGATTACAAGCGCCACCAGGCTCCAACCCGTTTTTATTAATTGGGAGAAAGCCTGGTACTGGGCAATGTGGGTACAATTTTCTCGAGACGGTTGCTTGTCCTTTCGCTATATCTTACTTCATCGCCTTTTCTCTGGCCTAAACAACGCAGAGAAGCATGCTATCATCTGTTGCGTCATTCCATTTCTTAGAATACTGCTATTAGCAAAGATGCATTCAGTTTCGCTGTCTGGCGTTCCGGCTGCATGCTCGCGTAGCACGGCTAAGCTCAATTCTTATGGGTCGCGGAAACTGGAAGCAAAAGGGGTGGAAAACACACAGCCATAACATTCAGGATTGCTTTAGAATTACTGTATAGGGCTCCTTCAAGAGGCACACTGGCATACAAGCCAGTCATCTCGAACCATACATTTATGCAGACAAACCATCACTCGTTCGGGCAGGGGGCTACAATTCAAGGCTGGTGACCCGTGCATTTTATTCATAGATACCTTGTTCTGAGGGTTCCTTACGCCCATAGCCATGTGTAGATATACTATATCGGGATAGTGCACAGATCTGCATTATTTCATGTTTTTGACAAGCACGTCTTCCCGAGACGCGGTAAGCTTGGCTGCAAGACGACGACAAACTAAAGTGATTGCACCTCTCGCTCCTGTGAGTTGACTTCAGAAATGAAGCGGGGCATGAGTTTTACGTTCCGCCACTCGCAAGATTGTTGTGCCAAATAAAACGATGGTAGGCTCGCAAAACCATAGCTATTTCTTAAAAGGCACGGCGATCGGGCAACGTTGAGCTGCGTGCAATAGAAGAGCTGACGGGCTTCACCGCTACAAACAGAGGCAGAATATAGATGAAAGAGAAGCACGTGAACAATCCGCCGAGGTTTTATTGGCTGGTTGCTCGAAATGGCCCCGCACGATGAACCGAAAAAATTTGTGATGTGAAATTTGTTTTCTCCCGCAGCGATTCCGCACAGCTTCTTTTTGGCGAATGGCAACGGAGTGGTACGCGGAAAACAGATGCGGAACTCTGGCCATTGAAGTAGCCTTATATGATAACTCTCGATTGTATACAGTCAAATCGCAACTAGTGAAGTGGACAGAAATAATGAAAAAAAAGGCACAACGTACTCACAAGTTAATGCAAATGTCGTCGAAAGACGATAGTCTTGCGTTTGGAGAGAGTGAACCAAACTTTCATTTCATTTGATCTACTGCGCTAAAAAATTGGTAAATGGTATTCTGGAGGCGCTGCGTCAGAGTGCCTAGAGCGTGCAGTGGAGGCGAACGAGCGCATCGAGTCACGTCACACATGAGACATCAGGGCTATCTGGCAATTATCATGCAAAACGAAGTGCGCGGCGTGCGCGCTTCTCTTGGAGGCGAGAAGATGTTTAACGCAAGGCGGACGGGTAGGTGCCACCAACGTGTCGTCTTGGCAAAGCGTTGGAAACACTTGCTGCGTGCAAGCGTTGCATTAGCAGCGCAGCGCGATAAACACTATGGTGCTTAGAATTACTTATGTATGCCTTTTCTTGTGTAATGGCACACATACAGAGTATTGACGTGTTATTGTGGTGCCTCAGATATGCGCAATAATCGCTTTTTAATTGACAATCACACAGGTATGAGCGCTAAAACTTCAGCAATATAGGTGGGCGCTGCGGATGTGGTCTGTAGTTTAGGGTATCGTTTGGTGTCGTTTGGGCTACTGTTAAGGGTAGAAAAACAGACAAATGTACAGACAGAGAGCCAGACAGACCAGACTTTTTCCGTCGAAGGTCCCCAAAAAAGTATATCGTCTAGAAAAATCGGCAGTTCCCACGTTCAGTGGCAATCGATGCTATGCGAAGCACGAAGAAGGGAGGTTGATAGGCGCCTTTAAAATCAGCACAACGTTACGAGGCAGAGGTAAACTATGGAATACAGTAACTTCAATGTTATGATTATCATGTTTGGTCGTGTCGTTTACCTTCGTGTACTACTCACGCCACGCAATAAAAAATTAGGTACCTGTCGAACTAGCAAACGGCCATGAGCGCGCTATTAGCATAGCATGTAGTCATGTTTTACATGACACGCATATCATGATTATCATGTATGAACCTGTCATTTACATTCGTCGTACATTCATGTCACGTATAGCCTAATTTCGAATATGTGGCACTTGTCAAACTGCCGCGAGCACGCTATGAGCGTAGGATGTAGTCACGCATATCATGATTTTAGTGTTGAGACGTGTCATATACCTTCATCGTCTATTCACGTCACGTTATACCAAATTTGGTATATGTGGAGCTAGCAAAACAGCTGCGAGTGCATCATGATAGCGGTATGTTGTCATGTTCTTGCATGACACGCATCTCATGATTATCATGTTTGCATCAGTCACATGCCTTTATCGTTCATTCACGTCATGTAATACCAGGTTTGGTATATGTGAAGCTAGCGATTAAAGTGCTTAAAGTGCTAGCGATTAAAGATTAAACTGCTTTATAGCGGAGAGTCACCGGGCGATAAAGAACACCTGCAATATGTGAAGCCCAAGTCTCTTGTTTTTTGTTTTTTTACTGCTCGCATTTTTTTCCACTTATGAGTTTTT
This sequence comes from Rhipicephalus annulatus, assembly GCA_013436015.1. NCBI lineage: Eukaryota > Metazoa > Arthropoda > Arachnida > Ixodida > Ixodidae > Rhipicephalus > Rhipicephalus annulatus. Next base: position 7,426 of record WOVY01013461.1, read on the forward strand.
TTATGACGCCTTCTCAACCCGCAATGGTCGAATAAGCACGTGACAGCACGTGTAGTGCGCATTCTCAAAAGAAAAAGGCGAGGAAGCGCTTCAGGAGCCCGTTCTGTTGTTCGTCACTGGCTTCCAATCTGAAGTAACAGTGTTGTACATGTAGTGGCTGTCGGATGAATTCCCGCAAACTGATGGCAGAGTGGGGGATCATAACGCGTTCAAAGCACCCGCGAAAGCCGTTCGATATCGTTTGCCCTGATTGTATTTGAACTCTTCGACGTTAGCTAGCTGGGAGAGGAGAAAGTCATGCTTGTTCAGGTGAATAAACAGTCGCAAATAATCTTTGTTTTCGTGAAAAAACTGTGCGTGATATTCTGACTGTTCTGAAATGCGGCATATGTATTCAATAGTGTTATAAAGTAACAACATTGAGTCGCGATGTTCGCAAACTGCGGCGTAAGTATTCCTGGTTGTGTTGGTGAATTTAATGCATTTGGTCGCATGGTATGTTGGTTTTATTTCAATAAGGACTCAGGCACATCTGCTTAGATTGTTTTCTGTTCAGGTCTTGTTTCATTAACGTTGTTATGTGGGCACATTAACGCAGTTGAAGTAAGTCACAGTGATGTGTTTGCATAGAACTGCAGTTTTGTTTAGGGTGCACGAGAAGTTCTGGTTAAACATGTGCTGTCGGCGCGTTGTTAACGGTTTAAACCGTTAACAACGCATGTTAAGCTACAAGGTGTCGCTCCCAACGATAGTGCTTGAAGAACCAGAGAGGACTGGAGACGTGTCTCACATGCTTGGACAATTGAGTGAATTGTGATGCGTTTTTGTTTCAGTGCAATTTTAATTGCATGTTTGCGGGTCACGGTGCTGGGACATTGCCTGTAATTCTTAACGAGCAGGTGCTTGCAGTTGTAGAGTGAACTGTTCGTTATTCATTCTTGTTTTACTTTTGCGTGTAGTGTTGTATGTACTAGCTTTCTCCTTTTTTTTGCTGAAAAAAGGAAAGCTTTTTTCTTTTTGTCATGTTACATGGACAACGATCGAGTGTCCAGTAACATTCGTTAAAGGGGATGAGAGAGAGAGAGAATAAACATTTATTAATAACAAATGCAAACTGACCTTTCTTTGGGTGGGGCCCTGAGTCCAGGGCTCCATTGCCTTGCGCGACCCTGCGAGCCTGCTGGACCAGCTGCTGCTGTTCCTGCCGGCGTAAGCTGAGCAGTGCAGACTCCCAAGAGGAAGAGGTGGGCTTGGGAATGGGAGGCACGCCCTGTGGGACAGAGCATTCCCACGTGGAGTGGTACACCGTTGGTACGGATCCACAGAAGGGGCAGTAGGAGGGGTAGAGAGTCGGATGAAAGCGATTTAGCTTATAAAGGCAAGGAAATGAATTGGTCTGTAGTTGCCGCCAAGCGACAGCATCTGCTCTGTTAAGTGAAGGATGAGGGGGAGGATACGTATAACGGCTCTGTCGATAGTACTGCAGCGTAGCGTTGTAGTTTAGTGGTTCTGTCGATGCGTCGTCTGGATTGGACAGCTCTTCCAATGGAGCCCGGCCGGTCAGCTCTTGGGCAACTGCATGAACGCGTTCATTACCATGGAGAGAGGCGTGTCCAGGAGTCCAGACGATACGCACAGGACGTAATGCGGACGGTGAGACAGAAGAGAGGATATTGTGTGTATGTGCAGCCACAAGTCCTTGAGCGAAAGCACGGCAAGCAGCTTGTGAATCTGTTACAATAGTGACAGGGGAGTCATGTGACAGTGTCGTAGCGTAAACAATTGCCAGAGCGAGAGCTCCCTCCTCTGCCAGACCACTGTCTGTAGTGCGAAGTGTGGCAGACGCCACAAGGGCGTCTGTGTCATCTGTCACGGCTAAACACATGGCTGACTTCTCTGGGTAGCGTGCTGCATCAGTGTAAAGTACTTGTAAGTCTGATGTACCATCACCAAAGACGCGTGTCATAGCCTGAACTCGGGCACGTCGACGATCGGCATGGCGGGAGGGATTCATATTGCGTGGAATCGGAGGCACTTTGATGAGTGCGCGGACAGTAGAAGCAAGTTTATATCGCGGTACTTGTGCGGGTTTTTGAGGAATCGGGTAGCCAAGACGAGACAGGATGGCGCAGCCCTGACAGGTCTGCCTGAGCCGTTGGAGCTGACTATTGTGCTGGGCCTCGATGAATTCGGTTATGGTGTTGTGGACTCCTAATTGAAGAGGGCGTTGTGTTGATGCGTGTGGAGGCAAGCCGATAGCCGCCTTCACAGCTGTCCGTAGAAGGATGTCCATCTTTTTTATTTGAACTAGAGTGAGATTGTGAAAGGGAAGATGATAGGTGAGCCGACTAACCATGAGTGCTTGTACTAAGCGGAGGACATCTTTCTCACAGAGGCCTCTCCTGCGATTTGTGATGCGTTGGATCATGTGTGTAATTTGAGTTATCTGCTGAGCCAGAAGGTGTGTAGTGTACGAGGCCTTGCCGTCGGACTGAAGGTAGAGGCCTAAAATGCGAATTCGTGGTACCAGAGGGATAGGATGGCCATCAAGAAACAGCGAAATGTCAGGAGAATCAGCGGTTTTGCGGCGCCGCTTGTATACTAATAACAACTCCGACTTATCCACCGAGCACGTAAGGCTGCCGGCAGCAGCATAGTCTTGTACCACAGACACAGCTTCCTGTAGGGCGTCCTGAATGGTTCCGTCTGATCCTTTGGTCGCCCAAATTGTAATGTCATCTGCATAAATGGCATGCTGGATGTTGGGAACCTGTTGTAATCGGGAAGGGAGTTTAGCCATAGCCACGTTGAACAAAGTGGGCGAGAGAACCGAGCCCTGTGGTGTTCCTCTGCCTGCGAGACGAATGACGTCCGAACGGAGGTCTCCAATCCCAATAGTGGCCGTGCGGTCAGAAAGAAAGGACCTGAGTAATTGTGGATACGTGAGCCACACCGAGATGAAGCGAGATTGTCAAGAATAAGGTCGTGGGAGACGTTGTCAAAAGCACCCTTCAGATCCAGGGCCAGAATAGCTCGGACCTGGTTTGAAGTGGGGCTATCCAACACGTCCTCTTTAAGCTGTAATAATACGTCCTGTGTAGAGATACCAGGACGGTAGCCGAATAGTGTATCAGGAAAAAAGTGATTGTCTTCGAGAAATGGTTGTAGTCGAGAGAGAACAACGCGTTCAAAGAGTTTAGCTACACATGAAGTTAAGGATATAGGGCGAAGATTCTGGAGGGATAGCGGCTTGCCAAGCTTTGGAATAAGTATGATTTCTGCGTGTCGCCACTCCTGTGGTAGCGTGCCGTTTTTCCAATGTTCGTTGTAAAAAGCGGTTAAATATTTGATGGACTGCTCATCTAAATTACGCAGAAGTGTGTACGTAATCCCATCTGTACCGAGTGCTGTGTTACGTCCGTGTATGTGGTGTAACGCGGAAGCGTAGGGGTACATTGTACTTCTTGTAACGCTATGACATCGGGAGTAATCTGCTTCGTCGCAATGAATTGCATTAGAGCTCCGCGTTTCCTTGCAATTCCACCCCTTGCAATACCCCTTGCAATTCCACTGCCACACACGTAGGAGTTGAGGGGTGTCACGCGTTGACCTACGGTTTCTCGCCATGATCATGCAATAGCGGGGCCTCGGTAGTACACGGAGGCATTTCGGACTGTGCTAAATCTTGGTGGAGGGTGGTGGGAAGCGGGACTGCAGCAGCTGCGGCTGTTGGGACGGTTTTTCGGGACGGTGATAGGAAACGGGAGGGGCGTATGTAAGGATGCGGTCGCTGTGTTTCACGTGTCGGAGACGTGGTGCGTTTTGGTGCAGATGGTGAAATATCAAGTTGGCCAAGTGCAGCCGATATCTGCTGTTTAACATCCGTTACAATCTGCTGGATAGCAGGTTGCAGGGCCTGCTGGATCAATTGTTGGAGTGGAACTGTTAGTTCAGCCATAATGCTATCCTTCATTTTCTGCATTTCTACCTGCATCATAGCTGCGATTTTGTTCCTTAAAGAAGTAGCCATTTCGTTCAACGCCTCTCGTGTGCAATAGTCGGATCGTGCCGTAGTTGACAACATGTCAGGGTGAAGCTGAGTGTCTACTGACATGGGTTGTGGTAGTCTAGGTGGCGTTGGTTGTGATGTTCTTTCCTGCGTTGATGTTTGTGTGAGGGAGTGGGACTGGTGTGGAGAGGGAGGGAGAGGAGGGAACTGCCCTGCCCAGCTTACCGTTTTTGCTTTCTTGTGGGAACCGCTTTGCTGGCCATGATGATGCGCTTTCCCGTCCGTGTGCCAGCCTTGAGATCCCGGCTGGCCAGCGAAACCACTCCGCGAGGACGAGTTTCCTCGCTTGGGCCCCGACTTATTCCTGGAATGGCTCCTTCGCCTGGCTGCACTCCCGGACGCACTGCTCTGCCGTCCGGGGCTGGGAGATGGCGACTGGGCCTTCTTGGTGGGAGTAGCTGACCGGGGTGGTTTGCGTCGGTCGACAGGTGGTAAAAACCGCTTTGGGCATGGTTTGGCAGCTGTCGGGTGGTCGCCACCACAAAGCATGCAAGAAGGGCGGCACTCGTGGTTGTTGGGTGATAGTGAATCCCCGCACACTCGACATTTCGGTGTGTCAGGAGGCTGTGGGCACACATCCTCGCGGTGTCCAGTTTTGTTGCACTTTCTACAGTGGGGAATAGTCCGTTTGTAGAGGTAGCAGCGGAGAGCCTGTCCGTACGCGTTCACGAAGAAAGGGACTCGCTTGCCACAAAATGTGAGCACCATTGCTCCGGAGTTGCCGAGGCGTCTGCACGTAAGGACCTCGTAGCCCGGTACTTCAACTTCTGTCAGGAATTCGTCTGGTGTGATTTCATGGCCTATTCCGTTGACCACCCCTTTGCACGAATTATCAGGCGCAATACCATAAGAGGTGATGTCGTAGGTTGTTGCGTGCACTGTAATTTTGGTGATTTGTCCAAGTGCCATGGCGATGTGTTCAGATGAGGTGCTTATTGTTAGCACATTTTGATTTTCGTCTACTCGAAGCTTGATATCAGGCTTCTCACTGCGTATATTTGCTGCATGAACTACGGCGAGAAGTAATGTCTTGGGGCTAACCTTGCTGAGATTTAATCCACCATGGGGACGGATTGCTAGCTTGTAGTCCTCGGCAGGTAGCGGTGGGAGTCTTGGTATACGCGTCCTAGGCCGGCTCTGGCGTAGAGCGGGCCCAGACGGCGTGCTGGGCAGCTGTTCAGTCGGTACGTTATGGGGTTGCAGCTGTCGGCGTTTGTTCGCTCTCTTGGTAACAGTGATCCATGGATTTGCGTTGTCCTCATCGCTCACCTGCGTATCGGCGTCTTGACTGGTCTGCGTATCCATCATCTGGTCCGTGGAGCGAGAGGGAAATGAGTGCTTCTCGTCGGCTGCGACGCTCCCAGAGACGCTCGCCATCCGCTGTAGAGCGGGGCGGCGTTCTGTCCAAGCCGCGTCTCCGGCTTGTTAGGGTTAGCGAGGTGGACCTCTTCAAGAACTTTCTAAAGCGTTAAAACATTTAAAAGCGCACTCACAGGTTGAAGTCCGGTATAAGCTTGACAGTGGTGATGCTAGGAACAAGTTACTATCGTTGCAACAGGTCGCCAGGAAGAAATTCTTCTTGAAATTGAACCTGAGCCGGAGCCGATGTGATTCGCGTCCGTCGCATGCTCTCACTACCAGCAAAACGCCTTAAAGGGGATGAGTCAGCCTCAAAGTGTGGAAGCTTCTGGGATTACGCTTTCGAGCATTAAGGTCGCCGTGGAAGTGGTTTCGAGGAGGCGACGCCACAGGGGGTCGTACGTAGAGGTGACTTGAAGGCGGTGACAATTTTTCTAAATTATTGCTTTGGAGTTTGTGCCGGAGATGCGAACCACCACAGCCCCTTTCGGGACGGCCAGGCGAGCGCCACGGTCGGGGCCATGTGGCTGACCCAACCGAGAAGCAGAAGCGGGAGATCAGGTTTCGGTCCGTCAGAGATAATGGCCAACACTGGTGGTGCGCCCAAAAGAGAGCATCCTGAGAATTCCTTTTCTATTTGCTGAGAGAAAGGAAGAGGAGGAGCGCATACAATGTTTTTTTTAATGATTGTTTTTCAACTGCACGGGAATGCGCGGTAGGAAGGCGAAACAAGGAGTTCGTTGGACGCGGCCCGAGTGAAAGGCCGTTGAATAAACGCCAGACTCTGGACTCTGGACTTCAACCGGACTCTGGCTCTTCGTGTTGCCAGCGTGCACTTGGATCCCGAAAATGGTCTCGAACAACAACACATCAAACTTAACTCCTGGGAAGGGTTGACTTCTTTTCAGCACTGAGGAACTACTTATGACCACATGATGATGCTCGTCGAATCGTACCGCAGGAATAACTGGCGATAGAAAGAGTGGCACCCGGAAAACAGTGGCTCAACTCGCAAAACTTTACGCGAAATAGCTAGAATCTCTTGGACGTTTCAATATTAGTTCACGCAGCTCATTCTGTGCCATGCGGAATGGGTGCGCCAGAGTCGCCGCGCTACAGCCGTGCGATAACTGTTCGCGCGCGTCTTTCCTTCAAGATAAGCTATAGTGTTGACTGACCAGTTCAACTGGGGCGGCACTTCAAAATTTCTATGTTACAAAAAAAAACGCGTGAAACGCTTTACCAAAGAACTTCCTCACCTACAAACGCCGAACACAAAAAATTATAAATGAAACAAAGAAATTTTTTCTTCGGGGTATGGGTTTGAACATGGGCTCTCCTGGTCCTAAAGCGTGCGCTTGGATTACAAGGACACACATCCATGCTTGTCATGGGTGAACAATGGTGAAGGCCGACAATGCGTTCTACAGAGGATGCAAAAAAGAAAAAGAAGCTATTGGGGAACACGTGACTTATGTACCTCTTCAAAAGATGCGCCAAAGGTGGAATAAAAGGGATCTGCAGGGCAACGCATAATCTCTAAATCAGAGATTGTTCATTTCAAGAAAATCTCGTCTTCAAAGATTTCAAGCGTTAAACCGCTATGGCATAATATCTGTTGTTTAGAGTCCAAAAACCACGATGTGGTTATAACTGAGATACGCCGTATTTGAGGGCTCCGAAATTTCAATCATCTGGTCTTCTTTATTGTGCATTATTATCACACATTTCACGGTCTTCTACCATTTGGCCTTCATCGAGATGTGACAACCATGGCCGGGATCCAACTCGAGACCCTTGGTTCAGCAGCAGATTGCCGTAACCTCGTCAAGCAAGCCGCCTTCGGCTGCTTGACAAACCACCACGATGGACAAAACGTGTTAGAAGTATACGGGAAGCACGTGAACAGCATTTTCGCTATTGCCCATTTGCCCAGTAAGGGAGGACTGGTGAGTTTTTCAATAATCAGTTGCTGCAGAAATTAGTTGAGACGAGTGCGTTTGGATCATCCAATTTGCCGTTAAATACCCGGATTCCTACCTGGTCAGTCATGGGACTCTTATAATGGGTAAGACTCTCTCGACAAGGACAAAGGGAGTCATTTCCAGGCTTGTCGTCATTGAGAGAGAAGCTATGCGCTTGGTAACAAAACTTGCTTTTTAAATTTTGTTGTCAGTGTAACAAAAAAAGGTTTTCAGCCACCCGAACATCTTGCCTGCTAAGTACGATGGTTTGGAAGAGGCTTTGGCACACGCCACCATAGATGCAGGGACGACAGTTTAGGAGGCTCTGTCTACGCTAATAAGAGCATGTTTCATTTGCGACAGCTTACTTGCTGACGAACCACACATGTGATTGCACTAAAATTCTGTACTCTTGCCTTTTTCTGGTGGTGAGGCCACAGACGTAAGGTATGTACGAAATATTTATTATAAGATCAAAATGTCATGAATTATCACACCTCATGCACATAAAAAGTCAACGCGGAAAACGTTAATACTCTAGGAAATAAGTATCAATTGCCTTTTTTTATGCAACGTCCTTCGTACATGTGCTGGTAAATGTTACGTCAGCCGACAGCTTTGAGTTCACGCCATCGCTTTCAGAGCCTGCAGGCATTTGTGGCGTGAACTCTTTGAAGCCCCACACACAATTTTTACGATGACTGAACATTTGCCAAATCGGATCAGCAGAACCAACGATAGCGTGCACCCCCCCCCCCCCTAAATTGTACTCATTTCGCAAAACAACAATTTTTTGTGACATACGATTCGATGCGTCTGATAATATTCACTAGCATAAGAAAGGATTCGAAAACCTGCTCATTGAAGTAATAGAAATGCAAACTATCTAACAAATTTGTAATCTGAGAAAATCCACAAGCGGAAACAAACTCTAAACCCTTTCCAGCACCATTGGTCTGTTTCTGTGAATCGATGACACCTGCGATCTACCTATATAGCACTTATACCTGCAAATGCAATTTATTATTTGAAATAAAGACTCACACATAATTTCGCAGTGAAGCTAAAAAGAAATTAAAACACATGCACCAGAAAGACGACATGTAAACATGATGAGCGCTAGTCCTGTTTATGTGTTACCTCTCGAGTACACACTTTTTTTTCTGATTTGCGCTGTAGAAATCAATGCGTTCTCTCTGAACCAACTGCCCACCTTACCGCAACAAGTCAGGTAAATCAGCAGCATGGCATTCGAAATTAGTAGTTGTGCGGCTTTCAAAACTCATGAACAAAGCCGGTTTGTCCGTACATGCAAGCCAACGTTCATGCAAGCACACGTAAGAAAAAATGCGTCGTTTCTGCGCGACAGGAAAACGTTTCCTGTAATGTCAACCGGGCTGTCACATACACTATCTTCTAAAAAACTGCGAATGTAAATACGGTGTTAGTCGTCGGCAGTAGCCGCAGCATGCAGCAGTCCAATGTAGGAATGAATAGCGTCGAGTCTTTTGAAGTGTCACCGTTAACGTATTGCGTATCACACCCCGTTCTATCTAACCTGCGTGCAAACATTATTCGAAGTTAGGCAGATATTTTCTGCATGCGGGTAGGCTTTGTTTTATGGTCATCATGAATCTTCAAAATTTAGTTGCCCTTGATGAGAAGATGGGTCTCTCTGGAGCTGAATTCCGAAAGTAGGTTAGCCAAAAGTAAAAAAAAGATGAAATAGAAAGGGCTAAGGATGTGATAGAAACAAAAGAACGGCAATTGAAAGCAGAGCTGTAAATAGAGATGTCGGTAGCCGAGAGAAATAAGGAAAAAAAGAGCACCAAATTAAATCGAAGTTCCAGACAGAGAGGCTTGCGGATAAAAGGGCCACGGAGGAGAGAAAAGCTACGATGACAGAAAGAAAAAGGCAACGGCACCGCGAGATAGAATCCGAATGGCTCCGCTTACAGCGGCGCCCAGAAGACTCCGTCGAGGCAGCGGGAAGAAAGGTACTGGCTTACGAATGAGCCCAGGCCAGGTTCTTGAAGTATCCGACAGAAAGGACAACCTTGATGCTTATCTGCGTAGATTTGAAACGATTGCAAAAAGCCAGAATTGGGCATAACATGAATAATCAACTGCATTAAGCAATTCTTTAAGTGAAAAAGCCCTGAGTGCATATGGTAAACGCTGACGCCAACCAATGCCGCTAATTACGACAAAGCTGTTTCGGTAAAGAGAATTAAGTTCACTAAATAAAGGTCCTGAGTCGCGTTTTAGGCTGGAAAGCCAGCTGATGGGGAGGTGGCTGATTGATTGATTGATATGTAGGCTTTACCATCCCAAACCCACCATCTGATTAAGAGAGACGCTGTAGTGAAGGGCTCCGGAAATTTCGACCACTTGGAGTTTTTTTACGTGTAACCAAGTCTGAGCACACGAGCCTACAACATCTTCGCTTCCATCTAAAATGCAGCCGCTGCAGCCGAGATTTGATCCCGCGACCTGCGAGTCAGCAGCTGAGTACCTTAGCTACTAGACCACCGTGGAGGGCCCACTCCACTAAGTAATTTTCAAAAGATCTCATTTCTCTAATTCTTTCAGAACGAGCCTGGTTACATATATGAGCCGCGCGCTTTCATCGCTCCCTCGCTTCTCTCGTCCTGACGGGCCCGTCGCAAACTACGCAAAGGAATGACACCATGGAAAGCTGTTACGTCAGTGCGAGGCATCGACCTTGAGCTCGCGTGGTGAAACGTGATCGCTTCTTCTAGGTGCTCTTCGTGTGGGCCAGTGTTTTTTGCTTGCTAGATATTTTTATCACTTGTTCTATTGAGATGTCATCGATTTCTAAGTTTTGGCATGCTCATATCTTGCATGAAATGACCAAGCACTTTATACAAGCCTATATTTCGTGGTACTTTTCATCGACGCCACTAAAGCACCTGCAAAAATGTGAAAGTCTACCATGTTATGACCGGCGTCAGCAGGCGCCATGCTGTCGCTGAGAAGCGTAGCCGGGCCGCGTTCCCACGCCTGGAACTCCAGTTTTCTCGGAACCAGCGTCCAGAGATGACGGGGGAGCGGCGCTCTTTTAATCCTCAAACAAGTAGCCGACTCGCCGAATGTCTATGCTCGCCACCTATTGTCCCTGCTAGCCGGCGGATGAGACGTCCTGTCGCCACGAAGCTGTAAGCCGTTCCGGAGGGGACAACAAAGAGCGTATTCCTTTGAAGAAACGGCGACCGCCGCCACAAAGTGCCCGGCTAATTGAGCGGACCGTTTGGCGGACCGTTTGATGTCTGCTGTCCGAAGCTTGGGACCCCTCGACCAGCGACATACACGACGAGCAAGAGCCTCTCTTGCGCCACCTTTAAGTGCAGTGATCTTGACTCGAAATTGGATGTTCACGTGAGCCGTGCCAGCTCGTACCTTTCACCTGTTGTGTGTGTGTGATTGGTGTTCCCCGCAAGAAGGAGGAGCCCGACAGGGCTTATAAGGACGCCCCAGAGTGCGGGACGTCGCTCTGAACCTAGTAAAGGTTCAACCACCACGTTCGTCGTTTGTGAAGGCTATGAACCATGTAACGGTTTAGCCACCACGCTCGTGGTTTGTGAACTCTTATCCTCATGCTGTAAATATTTGTAAATAGTGCCATAAACCTGTTTGTTTTTCGTATCCCCATCTCGTAAGCGTTCGTTTCCTCAACCCGAAGCTACACCACGCTACCACAGCACCCCGGGATCACAACAACTGGTGATCAGCGGAGGGATCCACAACAACCAGAATATTTTTTTACACTTGAAGGCCTTTACCTCCTTAGTGATATAAGCCTACAAGTCATTGATAATAAATAAACACATTGCTGAGCACCCATCAGGAAGAATAACCGTGTGTAGAAAATTTCCTATACCACGAGTCGTAATGCTTCGCACTTCTGAAAACTGTCCCCCAAGCATATCGGCTTCAATAGGCTCAACGTTTCCTAAAATGCCCTTTTGCTAGATGCTGACAGGGTTTAGCTTAACAACTTCTTATTAACCTTGTAGGATAGGATTATTCTACTCTATGTATGTATAGCGGAAACTAAGTGTTCCAACAACAAAAGGGGCTTTACTTGTAAATGTTCACATGCTCCCCAGTTGTGTCGGCAATTCTGTGTTGATGCGACGTTGCTGTCACAGTCCTTCATAGAAATGAATAAGATAATAATAATAATAATAATAATAATAATAATAATAATAATAATAATAATAATAATAATAATAATAATAATAATAATAATATAATATTAATAATAATATATTAATTATAGTAATAGATTTAGTTTGCAAAGGGTGAGATGGAACACTACCATCCTCTACAAAAAAACCGGGTTCAATGCTCCGGGGAGAAATGGGTGGTTACAACACGTTTGAGGAGTCTTACACTCATATGCAATACTGAAGACAAATCATTTCTAAAAAAAAAACTAAGGCCACGATGATCCGCGGTTTCAGGGGAATGAAAAATTATGATAAAATTGGGTCTGTCTTTATCGCATGCTGCGCACCAGTGTTCATTCGCGATAAGTTCCAACAGAACCAAACCCGCAGTCCATATACGCTGACGGTGCCTATATACAATAATTGAGTCAATATTATGTATGATTCTTCTAAATGTGGGAGCCTAACTTAGAATAACCTCCTCCATAAATGGCAGCGAATACAGGGGCGTGTTTTCTACAAAGGTATGATATCTCATTCATACTAAATTTTCTTACTGAATCTTTAGCCGCTTTAGCACACATTGGTTCACAAATAAGAAAACATTTATTTCCAGTGTTTCACACCTTCAAGTTGCTTGATTCATGTATAATTCACTTGGTTTAATTTGGTGTACGTTGACTACCTCTGGGCCTAGTTGATCGTTGAACGACATAGAGTGCATTCTTATCAATGATTCTTCTACATACGAGTTCGATTAACTTGGTTTGTCTTCCAGAACATAAGAGCCTACTTCCGAATGAAATGGCGGATGCGCTAGTGAAGACATGTTTGAATCGCCACTTTATTCAAATATTCCCGGCATCCAAATTCACTATAATTGATAAAATGGGGAGAAAAATAAAGTTATCAGCAAAAATGTCTTCACCGTCATTGATAGACACATTAAAATTTCAGCACCTCAGATTCAATACAACAATATATTGTGTCAAAAAAGAGAAGTTGATGTCACAATCACTCTGCTGCCGATGATTGCGTACGAACGGCATCACGGATTAAGAACATAGAAGAGAAGAAAGAAGGAGGCACGCGCAGTAAAATAAAAAGGACGTTCTTGGTGTAATGCTCGGGTCTTGAATACGCGACAGATTTCTGGTGCCGAAAACACCCCGATCACGCTTTTCCAAGACTTCTACTTCCGATGTCTTCATTGGAGGGGCTGCGCAAAAACCATGGCGTCGTCAGGCCAAGCGTCACAAGAACGATCACGCTCCTGAACGAAGAGCTGCAGGCCTCCGTTCGCGATACCAGTCACGTCAACTACCACGTTGCCTACCTCACTCATAAAAACGCTGAACGTGTCACCTTAAACAAAGAAATCTTCGATGCGACTGACGATGACGACTGTGAGGAAGAGCTCAAGGTTGCTAACGAGTACGACTGAAGGGTGTCCGACGCCATGTCTCGAGCACGTTTCTTCCTCTGAGAGGCCACAAATAAGGCGACAGTAACGAGTGCTGCGAGGTCGGTAGCTACATCACCGAACGCCGGTGCCGGTGGTCCCAGCCAGTGCAGCCCAGAACCAGGTCAGTGACTCTTCTCTAGTAGCCAATGTAATTCCCAGTCAAGAAACGATGCCGTGTCATCACACGGTGGTCCTGCCGAAACTACATAACCCGACTTTTTCCGGCGCACTTTGCGATTGGCAGTCCTTCTGCGACCATTTGAGTTTCATGATTCACCTGAATGAAAACATCACAGATAGAAAAGTTCAAGCACCTTCAGTCCTATTTGAGAGGTGCATCAAAGAGAGCAGTCGATTGAAAGTGACTAACCGAAGACAATTACAACATCGCGATCAAGACCTTGACGGAGCTGTTTGGTCGACAACACTTGCTTGTCAACGAAAACGTTGACCATCTGCTCGCCTTAGAGCCAGTCAAGTCGTCGGCAGACGTAGAGAAGCTTCGCCTGCTCTACGACAAGGTCCACTTTCGAGTCTCCACGTTGACCGGGATGGGCGTCCCACCTGACCAGTGAAACGTGGTCCTCAACCACGTCTTGATGAAGTGTCTGCTAGTCGATTTTGTGATTCGCTACCGCCAGAAGGTAAACGAAGCGCTGCAGGGTACGTCCGGCATCACGACACCTGAAGAAAGAACTTTCTAGGCAGCACAAATGCTTAGTTTTCTTCGCATTGAGATGGAGATCAAGGAGAAAGGCAGGCCAGGACAAATGGTGTCGGGTTTCTCGCGTTTGCTACCCGAAGAGGACATCTCACCCCCGACAGTAGCAGTGGGACATCCACCAACGGCGTCTGCACTTGCTGGAATAGCAGCCCTACTTCCCTTACTGACTTCGATGCTTCTGCCACGCGGCGCCTCGGCATCATCGGAATCGAGGCATCTGTAGAGAGAAAGAAAAAGGCTCTGCCAAATCTTAAGAAATTAGAGGAGAGCACAATGAACTTTTTTGGTTGCATTCTAGTGCCGCTGAATGAACAACGTGCAGAGATACTTTCAGTCATCATCATTCGAAGCTCAGTTAAGTGCTATGCACAAGCGGAAGTGAAGTTTAGCGGAAGGATATGAACGCTTGAACCAGGATAAACTGGCCGTGACAGCGTCTGTCAGCAAAGAACATGCAGAGAGAATTGAAACACTACTGCAAAGGGACAATGTATATTTTACGTCCCATCACGCAGTCACCCACCGAGGTGCCATCACGACGCTTCGTGCTTTGTTTGACGCTTTACTGCCCGCGCTAAGTCATCTCTGCCAAAAAGGATCTCTAGCTAACGAGTTCAAAGCTCGACGCTGAGGTTGTGCAGATGCTCACAGTCTTCCGATTTCAGCCAACCGTCCGCTGAAAATTCGTGGGCGACAAAATTCCTTGGCGGGGATCAGAGCGACAAACCATCTACAAAAGGTTCATTGAGGTGGCCACTTGGGGGCAAAAGTTTCAGTGCTGAGGGACTCATGACTACAATCTCTTGATTTCGACTGACAGTTTCAGCGCGGACAAACTCATAACTACAATCTCTGAAGTTCAACTGGTTGTCAAGAGCGGACTTCTGTGCAACATGACGATAGTCTGGAAAAGTCTTAACTCCTTACACAAATACACTGCTAATTTAGAAGTCGTGACGTAGACTTTCTTCAAACAGCTACCTCCTCCGGTTAAAAGAATTTACAAGAAAAGAACCTCTCTGCCACACGCACTGTGATGAGTGTATCCCAGCGCAGCGACGGGTCTGAGAGAAGCGGTCGTACCTCCTATTACAGCAATTTGTGCGCTATAAACCTGATCGCGAAGTGCCTCGGCTTGGTGCTCGTGATTGTGCTTGTGGGGGAACAGGCTACGCGCTTCTTCGTGACTACAGGGCATGCCGAGTGGTGCTATAGATGAACAGTAATATGTCAGTGCACCCAGTGAAAAGTGGTAGTGCGAGCATCTATACCCTGCGACAGGCCGTTGGGCACGAAATCAAACAACCCCATCGGAAGGCTTATATTTTGAAAGGAAGTAAGCGAGAATCATCAGCTTTGGCCCATGGGGATTATGTTCCTGGTGATTGCGAACGGGTGGCAAGAAGAAGCAGAACGTCGCAGAAGACAAGGCATAAGTTAGGCATGAGCGGTCAAAATCAACACGAACGTTCTGGGTGTATGGCCGTGGTCTTGAATACCCATCATCTTTCGGATGTGGAAACCCGGGAATAAACCAGGAACCTTCATGCGACACCTTAACATACAGCTCGCCAGGCTGCCGAATCGCTCAATATTCTGCGCATTCAGATTGAGGTTCGAGAGGAAAGCAAGCAGGAAAGCAGGAAGGTTCCACACCATGACCTCGTGGTCACGGTATCGAACCTTCGTCGGCACCGATGGGACTTTTGCCTACGGCATCCGAACTTGCTGCCGACTCTGTTACAGTTACGGAAGAGGTGTGGTCTTTATGCAGCAGCTGTCAGCACATCATTGCGCACTGCAACGTTCAACTCTCGGCTGGGGAAAAACGGGCTCGGTTCTACACTGCTCGCTGCTGCTACCGTTGCGGCTTGCAAAACCATATGATGAGTTTTCGCCGACGTGCACGCAGCATCACCTGTAGTAAGTGCAACCGACGACACCTCACTATCCTGTGTGAACTGTTCACACTGGCAGCCCCAACCCGTACAAACGCGACGACAGTGAACCAGGACGAACCGCGCATCACCGGGTGATGCAGAAACACGTCTTCAGTGTCATCAGCCTCAAGCGCCCTGAGCGGAATCAACACCGTTCTTCAAACAGGACGAGTCTGAATCAAGTGCGGGTCCCGAAAGCGTCTCGTGCGCATTTTTCTTGACAGCGGCAGCCAGTGCGCATTCATCTGAGCGGATGTCCTAAAGAACCTCAGAAGCCTGGTTATCAGAACCAAAGAACTTTTTTTGGTCAAGTTCGGCCACTCGAAGCTCCGCGAAGTAACACGCAGTTGACGGGTAGCTTTGACTCTACGAGGGCAACTTAGGGACATAGTGACAACCGTGGAGGTCTTGAAGGTACCCGAAGTACGTCCAGTTACAAGCCCACCGCTCAGTACTGATGTTTTGCAGCTTTCGTGCGACAAGAACTGTGATGCTGCAGACAATTTTCATCCCGACACCTGGCACCCACAGGAAGTGAGCGTCTTACTTGGTTCCGACGTCCACTCGAAGGTCGCAACTAGAAGGGGTTATGACCGTCACCATATTTGAAGTCTTTTGGTCTTTGAGAACTGGACGAAAATATTTCGACTCCGTTGAAGGTTTTTCCGGGAAACAAGGAGGTAAATGGGCCAAGGAGGCCAATGGGCCAAAGTGGGCTGAAAGTTAAAACCCAGACTGGTTGCGGCTGCACATTGCGAGGAGAAACGAAGTCTCAAAATTTTGCAGCTAAGCCGCACCTTCTTGCAAACAACGAGGGATGGATTGTGTGGTTGAAGGAAAGAAAAAGGCACTTTCTGCTGCAGCCCTTGCGGGAGCCGACCTCAGCAACTCGACAACGAGAGATTAGTCGACCACTCCTCTTTCCCCCCTTTCTCTATAGGATCGGCTGAATGGAGTGGCACTTTTTGACAACAAGCTGGCGGGCCACTACATTGCCCTACCCGAACGCAGTCAGGCAAGTTTGGCACGTGTACCAGGAGCCAGTTTTTTTTTTACCTCACCCAAGTGCCAGAAGAGTTCTTGGGAACTATGGTCATCTAAGATCATCGAACGTGCGCAAAATCTTGGTGATGTGTGCGGAAAGTCGGCGCAGCGCGTTTGTGACCATGTTTGGGCATTGTGTAGACTGTGCCCTTTCCACGTGTTGTGTGTGGTGTCTTTCCCCGCCTTCGTGGGTGAAACACCTAGACCATCGAGCACCATATGGGCTGAAGCCACGGATAATGCGCCCAGGCTCGGCAATGCGGCGCTATATAAGCAAAAGGCTTTTGTGTATTTTCTGTTCAGCAGTTCTCCTGTTAAGTTCTTCAGACTTCTTGAGTTCTTACTAACCATGTAAATAAATTGTCGTTCATACAAGCGGCTCATCTGATTAGTTGGACGATGGTTCCTACGACGGGGACCCGCTGCCAAACTGAGACCCACTGGACCCGGAGTCGCAACAACTGTATGGCAGCGGAGGGATGGCTTCAACCCAGGTAGCAACGACTCGACGACAGCAGTCAGATACTACGACCTCATTGACTTCGTGAGGCGTTTGGATGACAAAGGTCGGATGCTCCAAGCTCATCGACATGAGAGGCAGTTGAGCGGCACTTCTGGAAGGATATGAGTTCATCGACTGCGAGAGGCAACCGGAAGGCACTGCTGAGATGCACGACTCTGGAGGCATGACTGCGAGCCGGGTGAGTGCCGACTTCCTCTGTTTAACTTTACTACGCATTTACTAATGTTGGAGTAAAATCTGGTAGGGAAAAGAGCTGTTTTTAGTCATTAGGGTATTTTCCGTCGGTGGCGGCAAGGTTAACGCTGACAGAGCAAAATTTCGTCTAAGAGCTTAAGGAAGTTTTTGCAGACTCAGATAACAGGTACGTTGAGGCAAGGCAGATAACTATAGCTGACGTTGTTGTCAAGGTTAATTAGTTCTAAGACAGGAATCAATTGTGGAACAGAGAACGGTACCGGAAGCAATCGTGAATCTGAAAGCCCAGTGAAAATCCAGGCTGGTAGCAATCGCAAGGGAGTTAAAACTGGATGAGTTGGACTCCTCTACAGGAACAGAACTGATCGGGTAGATCGCCGAGACAGGGATAGAGGCACAAGCCTGTAGGAAAGAGGCAGAAGCCCAGAAAAAAGAGGAAGTCGAAGCCCAGAAAGAAGAGGCAGAAGCTATAAAAAAGCGCGAGATTGAACTGAAGCGCATCGAACAACAGATTAGTCCAATAAAGAAGGCAGCTAGACATCAGGTGCAGCAGAGCTTGTCAAGTTCAAAATGACGGAGTCAGCAGCCACTTCTTCCGGGCACGACACCATTCCCAGGACGTAAAGCTTACGTCCATTGCCTTTCCAGGTCGCCTTTACCTGCATCGTATGTTCTGGACTGCTTGGTTCGTGCAACGTAGCTGCAGAAGATTCCCCTCCAGGATGGCTGCAATGGTTGCACAGAATGCCAAGTTTGGAACCAGCCGGGCAGCTCATCTGACAACATGGACATAGCACAACTGCATTGGACGCTGCTGACACCCTTCATAATCGTCAGTCAGCAGGCGCTTCTTCCGGGCACGACACCATTCCCAGGATAGAAAGCTTACGTCCATTTCCTTTACAGGTTAGTTCTCTGAAAAGTGCTACTTGTGATAAATCCAATAATTATTGTTTGTTGGCAGTATCGTGCCCACGAGACCTAGAAGTTGTGTTTAAGCCATTTATAGTTTGTGCATCGGAAATGTGTTATGCCTTGTCTGCCTTAACACTTATGTTGTCTGGCGATGTTGAGCCAAAGCCTAGACCAATGACAAAAGCTCAAGAAGAGGCATTTTCTGCTGCTCTAGACACAATTAAGAACTGGAAGAGGCACAAGCAGGCTTGCTTTCCGAGCTAACTATTGCGAAAGCTGGTCATGCTGCTGCTCAGAAAAGGATTGAGAAGCTAGAAGAAAGGCAGGAAACACTTCTCGCAGAGCTTAATATTTTGAAAATGAAACAGGAAGCCGTTGAAGGTGAAATTAATTTGGTGAACGCAAAGATTGCTTCACTGTCACTTGCTTCTACGTCTGGAAGCAGCTCGGGTGATGCCGAAGCTAGTGCTAACGCCCTTCTCAGTGTATCTGATCGCTTGGCCGCTATCTCTTCTCGGTGAGAAACACTGAGAACAGAATGCTATGCTCGAACTTGCTTTTCTTTAACATTGCGGATGACGAAAAAGAATATTTGGCTTTGTCCGAGCAGAAAATTGTGGAATTCTGTTCACAAAAGCTTGACATTAACTTATCGAGCACAAAATTTGAAAGAGTGCACAGGTTAGGCAAACATGCTGACAGCAAAAAGAGGCCCATTATTGCGAAAATGACCTTCTATAAGGACAAAGAGCGCATATTGTCCGCTGCAAGAAAGCTTAAAGGGTCCGAGTTTTCTGTTCGGGAAGACTTCTCTCCTGCTACGCGAAAGGAAAGAAGAAAGCTTATCGAATTCCCCAAGGCCAGAAAAAAATTCTTTAAGCTATCTGTTGACAAATTGCGCATAGATGATGTAACATACGTGTACGGCCACGCAACAAGCACGGTAGTGCGACTAGGCAGATAGCTAAGGCGTGGTACGTGCACCGGTAAATTCAAGCAGGCACCTGAGCCTTAGAATTTACCATCGCTGACGATATCATTTACTAATATTCGCAGCCTTCTGCGAAAGCTCGACAAGGTCTGTTCCTTCCTTGATGACACGGGTTCTGACGTAATCATCTTCACTGAGACATGGCTTCATTCGGATATTTCAGACAATGAAATTAGTCCCTTACAAAATACCTATAACATTTACCGTTCCGAACGCGTTAACAGAAGGGGTGGAGGCGTAGTTATAGGCATTAAAAAGGCAATAACCTGCTACAAATATAGACATTATATGGGTTGTTTGCAGAACTCGATTTGAGAAATTAGTGATTGTTCCTGCTATTGCCCTCCTGACACTAATCCATCATTTCTAAGCGACTTACGATGCACCATAACTCATGCTGTTAAGACGTGTCCAACTGAGCTCGTTTATTTATTTGGCGACCTTAATTTTCCTTCAATAAACTGGAAGCTGCTTTCATCTAATTGCCATGTCTCCACTACATTCATCGCCTTAACATTAGATTTTAACCTAGCCCAGATCATAAGCCAACCCACTCGTGACTCGAATATATTTGACTTGGTATTAACAACGGCACCAAATACTATATCGAATATAACATACATAGATGGCTTCAGCGACCACCGGTTAATTCGAATGATTCTTAACGTCCCATCTCGTCTCGCTGGAGCTAAAACAAAAACAATTCGCGATTATAATAGAGGTAATTACATTGTTATATATGATGAATTATGCACGTATTTTGAGAGCGTACTTTTACCATCCTTTCATAATCGATCCGTAGAAGACAACTGGACACTTTTCAAAAACAAGTTTGCTTCATTCGTTAGTGAACATAATCTCACAATCAAAATAACAGATCATAAACAAAATCCATGGTTCAATAAATGACTTAACAGATTAAGAAATAAAAAAAGACTGTACGCGGCTGCTAAACGCGCGCAAACTGCTGCTTCGTGGCAAAGGTATAGAAACTTCTTGAATAGCTACTGCTCCGCGATACGCACCACCCGTGATAAGTATTTTTCTCATGATCTACCGTCACTGCTCACCACTAACGCTAAGAAGTTTTGGAAACAAGTGTGCCCAGAACGTCACGATGACAAAATAACCTTGCAAAATGACGACCACATTCTCATTCCAGATCAAGACTGCCCTAACGCTTTCAATACTTTTTTTACATAAGTTTACACCACTGAAGATCATACAAACATCCCTGATGTAGCCGATCTTTACTACCCCTTTTTGCAGCCCATTGAAATAACTGTTGACGGAATCGCATCTATAATAAATAATCTTAAACTGTCCACGTCAGCGGGCGTTGACGAGATTAACACTAAGATACTAAAAATACCGCCTCGTCCTCGAGTAAAATATGATGTCACATCTTTCAGCAATCACTATCAACAGGACAGCTTCCACATGACTGAAAAATTGCAAAGGACATCCCGCGTATAAAAGCGGCAATAAAAACTCACCTCAAAATTACAGACCTATTTCTCTGACATCCATCTGCTGTAAGATGCTTGAGCATATAATCGCCTCCCATATTTACAATCACTTGAAGCAGAATGACTTTTTCTTCACTAACCAACATGGATTTAGAAAGGCCCTATCATGCGAAACACAGCTTTTTGAATTCACGACTGACCTACATCATCACTTAGATCTAAACTTGCAAATTGACTGTGTTTTTCTGGATTTTTCCAAAGCTTTTGATAGTGTTGCTCACTGCCGCTTATTCACTAATCTCTCTTCTTTGTGTATAGATTCATCAACATTGTCATGGATACGGAACTTTTTTACTAACGGGCAGCAATTCACCATTGTTAATGACTTTTCATCCCCACTTTCATACGTTTGTTCTGGTGTGCCGCAAGGGAGTGTTCTCGGTCCACTGCTTTTTCTTATTTATAACAATGACTTACCAAGTAATTTATCCTCACAAGTGCGCATTTTCGCTGATGACTGTATAATTTACCGAGCAATAGTACTTGTGACCACATAATAGTTCAAAATCACCTCGACCTCATCAGCAATTGGTATAATAGTTGGCTAATGTCCCTAAATTCAAGTAAATGTAAAGTATAGTCCTCCTCTCGCAAACCTTCTAACTCTGAGCTTTCTTACTTTATCAATGGCAATACCGTATCTTGTGTTGACAATTTTAAATATTTAGGTGTCACCTTCACATCTAACCTTTCCTGGACTACCCACATCACCAACATCTGCAGTGACGCCTCACGATCATTAGGCTACATACGCCGCAATCTACGTAAGACACCCACAAATATACGTGCTTTAGCTTACGTAACATTTGTTCGCCCTTGTTGCGAATCTGCCTCCGAGGCTGCCACCGATGCCACCACTGTTGCGAACGACGGGCCGATCCCGCCGAAGCCACCACTGTTGCGAACGACGGGCCGATCCCGCCGAAGCCACCTCCGTTGCGAATCTGCCTCCGAAATCCCACCTCTGACCTCCACTGTTGAAAACGACGGGCCGATCCCGCCGAAGCCACCACTGTTGCGAACGACGGGCCGATCCCGCCGAAGCCACCACTGTTGCGAAAGACGGCGACGCCAACACGGTCCCGATGGCGCCACTGCTTCCAACTCCGCCGGGAAGGTCACCAGCCGTTTGGTAGCGTATGTTTCTCAGCCCGCGACTGCTTCTGCGCAGAGCTGATAAGACGAGCGGACGAGACGACGGTGAGTTAAACAAGGTTTATGTACAGCATATACACAGAAGCGTTACAATTTCGGCACTGGGGCCGACAGAGACTCGAAGAGCCGAGCTCTCCTCTCTAACACATAGGTCAGCTTTTCGCCTAAAACCGCCGACTCGCACACATGTCGGCTCTCCGACACGGGGCCTCCTCTCACTCACATAGGACCGCCGATCGCGACGCGCCGCAGGGCTTCTTTTATTTACACCGGGTCCAACCAAAAGTCCAATCAGAAGCGCCGCTGGTCGTCAGGGCAGGTTCCGCCAATGGGGTCGCCGCGCCAGGCGTCAGACCACCAGACACGAGGACGCCGGCTCGCTGTCACATGCACAGCTGACTCAATGCACGTGGGCCAGAGGGGCGCCGCGCGTGTTCACGCCGTCGAGTCGATCGCGCCAGGCAGACTGCGGGCTGGCCTTGACCCAGATTGCCTTTTTCAGAGGCACGGACGTTTGACGAGGACTCGCTGGCATAACAGCACCCCCGCCGCCAGACAATGCACCGGAAAGACGAGCTGCTTCCACGGGGCTCGGATGTCAGGTGCGCTCGTTCGCCAGGTCCCTCCAGGTTCGCCTCCAGGGCCATGAGGAGAATACAGCTCCAAACTGTTCCGGGAACACATCCCATTTTTGACGATGGATCCCAGCTCCACTGGCTTGTCGCCACAACTTGCTGACCAGCTTCACTCGTCTCTTCTGACCATCTTCGGTTTCAGCACTTGTCGATGGTTCTGCAACTTGCCAAGAACGGATCGACAACAGACAACACACGACACACGCAAGTGCCCTCGGTCACCCGACAGAACACCAGACAAAGTATAGTACAACATATACCTAGCTAAGTGTCTATCGGAATTTCGTTCCCTCTACATCAAGAGGCTCATGTGGGACAAAAGACCCTTAAAATGACAACTCAATTTTTTTCCCACGTACAACAACGTAACAAATTAGAATACCACAAAGTTGGCCCCTTGAGATCACATTGAACGAGAGCGCTCAGCCCACGTCGTGATGAGGTCAAAATTTTTCCCCGAATCGCCAGCGAGAAACCGAAAGGTTGAGAAAGTACTAGCTAGAACGCACTGCTCAATGCACCTGCATTAGCGTTTAGCTTTTTTTTTAACGAACGTCAAAGTTGCGCTGTGGAGCAACATGCTCCATCTCAGTAACCGGCCACTTTTAGGCGACGATATCTATGCGGCACCAAGAGCGGCTTACACTTTCGACGTTGCACAGGGGAACAACGATACGGCTTGCTACGGATTGACTCCTCACCGCTTAGCTCGATATCGTGTTCGATCACCTTCGTGTTTCCGGGACGGTCCGAAAACACATCTTCAAACACCAAAACAATCTTTCTCAGGTCCTCTTTCCGGACTTCACTTAACCTAGGCTCTAGGTTTATCTGCTCCCGGATTACTTTCGATCCCTCTTCAATTACCTCACTAGAACTCAAAATTTCTGCTTCCTCTTCCTCTGAAGCATTCAACAACAGATTTACGACCGCTTGATGTTCAACGTATGGTTTCATCAAGTTGTAAATTTTGTCCGGCTGCCTTCCTAATTTCACTTCATAATTTGTATCGCAAGGCTTCGATAATACTTTGGCGGGCCCTTCCCAATCAACCTCAAGCTTGTTCCTGTTGGACGGCTGCAGCCGCATTACCTGATTATCAACTTCAAAAACGCGCTTCTTCCCCGATTTCTCGTAGTGCTCCTTCGACAGCACTTTTGCCGCGTTTTTCTGGCTTTCCACTAGCGCTTCAATTTGGCTTTCCGTTAGCGCTTCAATCGAGAGATCCTCACGCTGCTCTCGAATGAGCGTCTCTCGATCAACTCTCGGCAGCTCGCTCCAACTTTCCGCTACAGGCGAGAGCGTTGCAACCCTCTCGCTCTGACTCAATGGCGCCATGTCGTCTCCCCCTACCGCGCCGGCCGCGCCGACCGCTTTCGCGACGGGCCGCTCGCGTGACTGCTCACATGACTCATGCGGAAAATTTCCTTTCTGGGGTTCCGTCGACCCGCCGACAAGGTCACTTGAGAGTTCACTGCATTGAACCAGATCAAGCTGCCGCGATAGCTTC
Source organism: Rhipicephalus annulatus (assembly GCA_013436015.1). Classification (NCBI taxonomy): domain Eukaryota; kingdom Metazoa; phylum Arthropoda; class Arachnida; order Ixodida; family Ixodidae; genus Rhipicephalus; species Rhipicephalus annulatus. The sequence goes on from WOVY01013461.1 coordinate 31,637, forward strand.
CGCGCTTGCGATCGCGTGAGAGCCATGCACGCAAAGTTGGGAAGAACGATTTGCCCTGCTCTTTGAGAAGCTGCTCCGAGTTGTTGGAGAAAAGATAAGGAAAACGATCGTTTAGCGCGGCAGACACAGCTGCTTCGGTGCGCAGTTCACCGAACGGGCCTTCAATGACAACCGTGGCGATTGGTAAGCGAACACTCTGCTCCTCGGCGACTTGCCTGATCCACGCGCATTCTCCTGTGAAGTCATCCGGAGACACCAATGAAAGATGGACAACGTCCATGGTTGCCGCTGAGTCTCTAAGTGCTCGGCACGTTTTCTCATTCACCCTAATTTCTTGGAGATACGGCTCCAACAACCGCATGTTTTTTTCTGATTCTCGGATTGTTGCGAAGGCAAATTTTTCCTGACAGTTTCTCGCGATGTGCCCTTCCTTTTTACAGTTGTAGCAGATTAGCGGCTTCCGTTTGTTTTCCGATTCAAATGCCTGTGTGGTAGAAACCTCACTCGATTTCTCCGCTTCTGTTTGCCCTTCCCCTACACTGTCCTTCGTAAGAGACGGTTCCTTCTTGAAATTACGGTGCGGAGCGGATTTCCGTTGATCAAGTTTCCTTGAAAAGCCCTCTTTCCTTTCATCCTTTTCAACGCGCACTGCCCTGCTATGCAACTTTCGGCGAGCATAATACTCCTCAGCTAACTCAGCTGCCTTATTTAACTGTACTTCCCCAAGTCTGTCCTGCAGCCAAAGTCTGACATCCTCCTCGATGCAGCGGTAGAATTGCTCCAATGCAACGCATTCCACCACTTTATCGCGGTCGTCATAAACACCTTCGCCCTTGAGCCATTCAATCAAATCGGCTTTAAGACGAAACGCGAAGTCAACGTGTGACTCATTCCCCTTTTTAGCATACCGGAAGCTTTGCCTGAAAGCCTCGGGTGACAACTTATAACGTCTCAAGAGCACTTCCTTAACCTCGTCATAGCTCTCAAACGCTTCCCTCGATAAGCAAGTTATCGCGTCGGACACTTCGCCGGGAAGAAGAGCTAGCAGGTTTCGCGCCCAAAGAGACCGCTCCAAAGCGTTTCGCTCACAGACGTGTTCAAACTTGACGAGATATTTCGCCATGTCCTCGCCTACTACGAACGGTGGCAATTGGTCCCTAATTCTAAAACCGCTGACCTGAACTGTTGGAGAAGCTACGCTAGGCGCCTGTGAACACTGTAGTATTGCCAATTCTATTCGTTTCATCTCGAGGCGTTCCTGTCTCTCGGCCTCCTCGCGACGTTCGCGCCTTTCAGCCTCCTCACGTTCGCGACGTTCGCGCCTTTCAGCCTCCTTACGTTCGCGAGCTTCACGCCTTTCAGCCTCCTCACGTTCGCGAGCTTCACGCCTTTCAGCCTCCTCACGTTCGCGAGCTTCACGCCTTTCAGCCTCCTCACGTTCGCGAGCTTCTCGCCTTTCAGCCTCCTCACGGCGTGCTTTAATATCCACCCAGGCCTCATCGACTTCCTCAGCCGACACTCCCTCATCCTTCATGATCTCAAGGATCGCTTGCTTTCGTTTCGCACGGCCTAAAGTAATGCCGAGTTCCTCACAAATTTCGATGAGTTCCTTCACTTTAAGGTTCTCCATCGTTCACACTAGCCTCTTGCTGTTTGCCCCTGTTAACAATTTACTTGCCGAACCCACTATAAGCCTACTAGCACGACGCGCAAGCAATATTTCACACTCCCGTGTTTACCCCCTCCGCATTAACTTCGGTTTCAAAGCACTTCGACTTTGCTTGAAACGATCAAAGCTCACTACAATGCTTCACACAGCCCTTCTCTAAACTACTACAACCTGAGCTAGAGTAGTCTGATGAACTGAGGGGAAAACATCAGGCACTCACCGCATCGATGTCGCTGACGCCGGCCGATCCTACCGCTGCCACCACTGTTGCGAATCTGCCTCCGAGGCTGCCACCGATGCCACCACTGTTGCGAACGACGGGCCGATCCCGCCGAAGCCACCACTTTTGCGAACGACGGGCCGATCCCGCCGAAGCCACCTCCGTTGCGAATCTGCCTCCGAAATCCCACCGCTGACCTCCACTGTTGAAAACGACGGGCCGATCCCGCCGAAGCCACCACTGTTGCGAACGACGGGCCGATCCCGCCGAAGCCACCACTGTTGCGAAAGACGGCGACGCCAACACGGTCCCGATGGCGCCACTGCTTCCAACTCCGCCGGGAAGGTCACCAGCCGTTTGGTAGCGTATGTTTCTCAGCCCGCGACTGCTTCTGCGCAGAGCTGATAAGACGAGCGGACGAGACGACGGTGAGTTAAACAAGGTTTATGTACAGCATATACACAGAAGCGTTACAATTTCGGCACTGGGGCCGACAGAGACTCGAAGAGCCGAGCTCTCCTCTCTAACACATAGGTCAGCTTTTCGCCTAAAACCGCCGACTCGCACACATGTCGGCTCTCCGACACGGGGCCTCCTCTCACTCACATAGGACCGCCGATCGCGACGCGCCGCAGGGCTTCTTTTATTTACACCGGGTCCAACCAAAAGTCCAATCAGAAGCGCCGCTGGTCGTCAGGGCAGGTTCCGCCAATGGGGTCGCCGCGCCAGGCGTCAGACCACCAGACACGAGGACGCCGGCTCGCTGTCACATGCACAGCTGACTCAATGCACGTGGGCCAGAGGGGCGCCGCGCGTGTTCACGCCGTCGAGTCGATCGCGCCAGGCAGACTGCGGGCTGGCCTTGACCCAGATTGCCTTTTTCAGAGGCACGGACGTTCGACGAGGACTCGCTGGCATAACACCCTCAGCTAGAATTTGCTTCTGCAGTTTGGTCCCCTCATTACAGCTATTCAACTAACATGCTGGAATCAATCCAGAATAAAGCCGCTAGATTCATCTCACAAAACTACGACTATAGCGCATTGATTGATTTGTGGGGTTTAACGTCCCGAAACCACTTCTGATTATGAGAGACGCACGACGACTATAGCGCAAGCATAACACCAATTAAAATAAACTTATCACTTTCCCCTTTGAGCAGCCCACGTGATCTAAACCTCCTATCATTATTCCATAAATACGTGCATAAAACAAGGCCATTATCATTCACAATGCAAACATCTGCATTCACATCAAAGAGACTTAATAATCATCTTTCATTCACGCGCATATACGGTTAAACATACTTTTTTAACTCATCTGCATTCCCCCGTGTCATCCGCATGTGGAACAGCCTTCCAAATGAACTCGTTGCAGAACGCAATCGGGAAAAATTCCGGCACCTTTTACTCACCCATTTACAAGATTAACTGCACATTTTATTCATATGGAAATCGGCACCAACGCGTTGATTCACTATACTAGTATCTCGCTTTTTTTCTTACTTTAAACTTTTGTTTGATGGTTTGAATACTAACATGCTATTCAGTACTGTTATGTTTTATTCAGTGATGTTTTCTTCTGAATAATGGAAAGTATTTTCACGATTTGTGCTTGTTTTTTTAGCTTGTTTTAAATCATTGTCTCATGCGTATACTCATCTGATGTTCATTGCCGTTCTATTCCTATTAAATTTATTATTAATATTTTCTCATTCTTATTCCTGTTAGGATTTGTATAATAATTGACATTTGGTTCATGATATTGTTTGTATGGAAAGTGTACCCATTTGTGTATGTATTCCCTTTATGCTCCCCTTACACAGTGCCCTGTTGGGTCTGTAAGGTGTTTTGAATAAATAAATAAGTAAATAAATAAATAAATAAATAATGAGGTCGTACAAGCGAGGGGAAGACATTGCTTTGTTCCTCGTGAACTTTAAGAGAACCTGCGAAAGGCAAGGTTTCAGCCAGAATACATGGCTTCAACGCTTGTGGACTCCACTGCCGGGGGAGCCAGGGCTCAAAAGTAATCGCGCGACTGACGAAAGAGGGGGGTGACGAGTACAGTGAGGTAAATTGGAGCCTTCTCAAGAAATACAGGTTGTCGGTAAAATGTTTCAGAGGAAAATTCCGCACCGCCATAAAAAAGAAAAATTATCCATACCCAGAGTTTCCTTACAAGTTAATGGCCAACGAGAGGGAACAGCTTAAAGAAACGAATTCGTATAGGGATTGTGACAAGGTACCGAGTGTATTGGTCTGGAACAATTCTATCAAAAGTTACCAGAAAATGTGAGGTTCTGGGTGCAGGATAGACCAGACGTGAACACCGTAATGAAGCCACCGAGCTCCCGGAAAAATTCGTTACGTGCCGCGTTCTCGGGGCAAGCAACAAGCCAAAAAGAGAAAAATTTCTACGACCGAATATGGCATTCTTTAGAGACAAAACGACAAGTCTCACACAAATGTGTGAGAGAAACATGGCATCTAACCTTGGGGCGTCAGCAGAGGCCAGCAGAAACAAATTTGAGGCAACTTAATCAGTGGCTTGTTGCAATTGCCACAAATCAGGGCACTTCGCAATACATTGTCCGAAAGAAAAGTGGCATGTTTTTGTGCATAAATGAAGCCGACAAGAACATGAACTTGTTAGAGCTCTATATGTACGACCTTACCGTGAACGGCAAGCAGTGTAGGGTTCTCAGAAACTCCGCAGCCACTATGAACGTAGTTCATCCGTCCTTTGTTCAGTTAGGACAGCAGTCAGGGGACTGTGCCTGGATTAAACAAGCCGTTGAAGCAAACAGTCAGTGCCTTCCCGTAGCTAAAGTTGTCCATAAAGGTGCATTTGGCACATTGGAAACGGAAGCAGTGGTGCCCCCATATCTCCCCCCTCACTATCCCTACTTATTTTCAATTACGTCGAATCAAATGCTTAGGGAGAAAGGTCTCACGTTGGGAGAAGGCAGAGTGCAGGCATTGACTAGATCAAAGGCACATGCGCTGGCTGCGGGGGTTACATTCGCTGAGACAAAAAGGCTTCAAATTGACAATGGGCCTTGTCACGGGTTGGACACCGCGATAACAAATCAACAGGTGGGAGAACAGGCTGCTGAAGCCCTATTAGGGGAGACAACCGTGCCTAACGACGACGATGAGCCTCCTCCCGAATTAGACGGGGTCATTGACGCCTCGTTGACCGAGCAACTAGAGAAGGCTGTTGCTCCCGAGCCAATTCCTGGTAGTACAGATGATAGCACAGAGGGTGACACATTCCAGGCACTAGGAACCACAAAAGAGTTGTGCGTTACGTCCACTTCGAATAACTTTAGTCAGCTGCTGCGATGGAGCATCGCTTCATTAATAACCAAACAAAAGGGTGTTCCGACACTTGAAAAATTCCAGGACAGTTCGAAATAGGGAATCGGCTGATGGAATGTGAGACTCCAATGGCGTACTCTATTCAAAATATATAGTAGACAGACATGGAGTGGGGTTTGATCAGGTGGTTGTGCCTCAGGCGTATTGCAAGGATTTGATTTGTTTGGTGCATGGGGTTCATGGTCAGGTCACTTAAGCGTAAACAAGACAAAAGGTCGTCCTTTTCTAGGATACTACTGGCCGGGTTATTTCAAAGATGTAGAAAGATTTGTAAAATTTTGGGATGTAAATCAGCGAGTGGGTAAGCCAGGAGATAAGGCGAAATTTCCAACGAAGCTGGTACCCGTAATCACGGATACCTTTCGTCGGTTGGTTATTGACACGGTAGGTCCCTTGCCCAAGACAACTTCAGGCTACCGTCACATTCTGACATTAATCTGTCCAGCTACTAAATTTCCAGAGGTGGTCCCGCTAAAAGAGAAACGTTCTGTGGAAGTAGTAAACGCGCTTCTGGCCATGTTTGTCCGGGTAGTCTTTCCTGTCGAGATAAAATCAGACAAGGACATCATTTTCACGAGTGCCTTAACGACAACCTTTCTAAAACGGTGTGGCGTGAAGTTATTGCATAGTTCGTACTACCATCCGCAGTCTCACGAATCTGGCGTTGGCGGCACCGCTAACGCCACTACTGCGCATGCTGGCAACTCGTGCCCAAATTTTTTGCCCTATCTATTGTGCAGAAGGGTACGCATCAGTATGTCATATTCTTTAAAATAAATGGAAGAAGCAAGACCTGAGATGTTACTTCCTATAACAAAAAACTACAGCATTGGCATAGTATCAATTATAGAAACCGTAACCAGTCGGCAACTTGATGAATAAGTCGCTTCTATGGAATCAAACAATCGTCAGAATTCCACTCCAAAATTTTCTCTCTTCTATGCAGAATGGCAGTGAAGCATGCATGCAAGGGAACCAGGTGAACGCCGCACCATGAATGCGTTATGAAGAAATAACACCCGCTGGAGAGGAACGGTCGCTGAGCCGACCAAACTGGGCGCTCAGCATCAGTAACTGTCTTGATCTCTCCTCGCAGTGTGCCGACGCCGTACAGTCTGGCGCAAATGCCGCGCTCTCAAAGCGTACAACGCTTCGCTCTCGCGTGCGAGGCTTCCCCAGTTTCTCTTTTCAACTACGTCCCGTCACGCCGCAGAATAAGGAGACAAGGAGGAGGTATAGACTATGTCTAGACTGAACGTCACCAGCTCTGCGACGACCACGGGCTGGGTACGGGTGTGCTCTGGTCACTTTTGGTCGGCCATTCACACTGTGAGTTCTATGTTCAGTCGATAAGTTAGGGAATGTAGAAACGAACATTGAGATGTTGTGCTTGTTGGAGATGAATGCCGCACGCGTTAAGAGTTTCGTGTATCTGGTATGAAACACTGCGTGTTACATAGCTTTGACCATTCACACTTTTTATTCGTCAGTAGTCTACCTTGACGAATACATGGTATTTAGAAAGATTCAGTTCGGCCGCATGTGTGACCGTTCATTTTGAATGCCGTCAAGGTTACTGTAAATGAACATGATACTGATATTGCCATTGCGCTACCAAAACATAATCAACAGGCAGATGACGAAAAAAGGGGACGATTATAACTCAAGCACATTCACTGTGAAGAATAATGGAAGTAAATGTAGGTCGGCTAATCGTAGCTTTTAGATGCAGAAGCATCTTATACTCGCGCCTTGTAGTGCGCCGTCCGCGCCGTCCGCACCGCTTCTCGAACATTCGACAGCTGACGCGCGCGCATGCGCCGTCGCGCCGTCGCCCACCATCTGTGCCGCGCGCGCTTCTCCTTCGAGAACATTCGACAGCTGACAGCGCATGCGCCGTCGCGCCATCGCCATCTGTGCCACGCGCGCTTCTCCTTCGAGAACATTCGACAGCTGACAGCGCATGCGCCGTCGCGCTGTATATATACTCAAGGTCGGCGCTCGCTCGCTCAGTTGCCGCTCATCCGTTGGTTTGTACGGCGCGTCGACGTCCGAAGTCGCCGTGAAATGAATGCCAACGAATCCACAAACACAATGATCGACGTCCCTTCGACCAGCGCCGCCCTTTCGCATACGTGTGTACGTGTTCACTCATTTAACACCCCCTCCTACAACCACGTTAACCAATTTAGCCATCGACCCAAGTAAGTCGCAATTTAACACCCCATTTCACAACCACGTTAACCAATTTAGCCATCGACCCAAGTAAGTCGCACTTTAACACCCCGTTAACCAATTATATGCTCCGCATCCTCCTCAGTGTTCCCCCGAGGGAAGCTGCGGGCAATTTTTTTACAATGTTTCAACAAAATTACTTATCACAATATTAAGTGACATGAATACGGCATCTAATTATCCAGACCGCGAGTGGAATTCGGTTGGCCACCTGATAAATATTGGTATACGATAACATAGTAATACGATCTCTAATGATAGAAGGGCAATGTAAATCAACGATGATAATCAGCTTAGTTTTCACCCATATACTTGTCTCCAGAATAAGGGAATGCAAAAATGCTTGTGTCATAGACGAAATAATACCTTTTTTGTGATCTATATAAGAAAAATTCAGCAGTTGCCATGTTTTTGTACGCCAATAGGACCAAAATAAAAACAGTAAAAGAAAAAAAAATAATTGCCTTTAGTGCAGCCGGAAGATCTGTCGGTGATTTTTGCTCGCACGCGAGAAAAAAAAAAAACATGCGCACACTGAATTCCCGCGTGCTCTGATTTCTGCCGTGGTCACCGCCACTCCAGTCACCTACATTAAACGTGCCCTCTAGCGGTATCCGGCCGAGTGAGGTGATACTCGCTGCTTTTTCTGGGGACCGTGGAGATTGCGACGGCCGGAGAGAACGACGCCACGCGTCCGCAGCCTCGAAGATCATGTACGCGTGGGTTTTGCTAGGAAGCGCGGCAATTCGAACGGCCTGAGACAAACAACCCACGCACCCACCATTTAGAAGGTCGTGACCTATTTTCGACACGCTAACTTGACGTCGCGCTCGTCACGCCATCTTGTTTGAGTGCTCGCGCGAAGCTGTTTACGTGCGCAAAAAATGCACGCAAAGAATCGAATCTGGCGTAAACCTGTGACGCCAGCATGCAGCTGCTATCATCGGTGCATGCGCACTGCTTACACGTAGGGCTTAACGCACGCAAAGCCTCTACGTACGTAAAACTAAAACTGTCTATTATTGCAAGTGACCACGGATGTCCCAGATGAATTTGTACTGTTCGCTCTTTGCGTGCAAGCCTAACAAAATATTCTACAACAGCCCTGAAGCTTCTCGAACACTGCAGACATGGTTCGCGTTGAGCCTTACTTACTATCTCTGTATGCGATAACAGAACACAGCAGAAGTGAAGTGAGAAGCATGCGTCGTAATGCGACCTAGAAACGGCGAGAAGAGACATGGGTAATTTTACCGAGTAAGCGTCAAGAAAAAACAAGCTGACAACGACAGCGTTCACCTAATGAATGTGAATAATGAATGTCAGGATCCCAGCATATTTTAAACTTAAGCATTTCGCGTGCCATTCAAGTCCTATACTTTTCAAATAGACCATAATGTTCGTGAAACATCAATTTTTCTAACAGTGCTGGCATGCAACAATATAGACAATGCGTATGAACTCCTATGATACAGTCATCACGTCTGGCTCACGTTAGTTCTTTTTAAGTGCCACTTGCTAAAGTTCATTTATGCAGCAGTGTCCAGGGCAACCATCTTAGCGAGCTCCAGCACTTGATAAGAGCTTACTGATTCGAGTGTTGCGAATATCAATTTTGCTGTGCAATTGTTGCGGAACTGGAATAAACTAGGTATATATTACATATGCGGCTGTTTAGGCTGTGTCTGTGCATGTAGCACTTCGTAAGGTTTCGCTCAATAAAAACTACTGCACACTGACCATCCATTCTGACGATTCGCATAACATAGATTCCCAAGGTACGTGGGATCTGGCGTATTGTTTTCGTCTGGTTCAGCATATCTTTTATCTCGGAGTTTTTCTCGGGGTGATGAAAGCTTGCGTTATAATCTCTAGCGCTTGCAAGAGCACGTCCCTGCGCCACGACTCTTTTCGTCCTGTAAATTTTTTCTCGCACATATTTAGGCCTATAAAAAGCAATGAGATAAAGTCGTTGGTGTAAGCCTCATTCCACATATGCATGACTGAACGTGCCTATAAAGTGGCACAAACAAACAGACAAAACTATATTTCAAGGTTTCTGACTTTCAATTATTTCTCATCATGCATGTATATGTATTCTCGCGCATGTTTATACATATACAAAATGTAATAATGCCAGTGCACTATGGGTTTGAAGCTCCCATAGTTCATTTCCGTTTCACCACTCAGTTTATCGCTTGTTCGTTTTTTTGGTTGTTCGTTTTCTTCTGATTCGGCTCAAGCTACCTTCGTTCTTCAACAAGTGTATAACCGCAGTGAAAATGAGAAGGAAAACCGCTGCAAACGGTGTTAATGCTGAAGGGTTGCGATGAACAAGATCTAAACCAAATAACGTGGCATGTCAGCTTCCAAGTTTACGGCAAGCTTTCATAGGCCGAAGTGGAGATGGAATGAAAGAAGTGATAAGAAGTGTGGGATGTTGCACAAGGTTTTCATGCTTTTCTTAAAGTAGAAAATCGCTGTCAGACTTCTTGTTTCCAACAAACACTGTCAGCTTATTCATTTTCTTTGAGTAATGGTGCTTTTGTAACGGGTACCTAAAAATGGTGTCTACGAAGTAATGTTTAAGAGGCGTGAGCATCTTCACTTGTTTCACTTGGAGAAGAGAGTGTCACTTGTGAAATCGCTGGAAGTGGTTTCATAATATATATATACACATATATATATATATATATATATATATATATATATATATATATATATATATATATATATATATATATATATATATATATATATATATATATATATATATATATGGGGGGGGTCTGCAGACAGCGTGCTTGCTGCAAACACAAGCCCGTGACTTTAGCTCATTCCCCATTCGAAGCTAGCTTTCTCGGCACGTTATCTTAAAAAAACATAAATAAGAAATTTCATCGTGCCGTTTTACATGCGCGGTGCACTCATTGTATCACACAGCCTCACAAAATACCGTTGGTGACCCGCAGGTCGTGGGAACAAATCCCCACTGTGGTGGCTGCATTTCTGATGGAGGCGGAAATGTTGTAGGCCCGTGTGCTCAGATTTGGGTGCATGTTAAAGAACCCCAGGTGGTCGAAATTTCCGGAGCCCTCCACTACGGTGTCTCTCATAAGCATATGGTGGTTTCGGGACGTAAAACTCCACAAATCAAATCAATCATGGTTTGACAAAGCATCACGTGCACCAGCGGTATTCGCCGTCGACTGCTCTCCACGCTTACCTGCTAGAAATAGAACAAAAATTCTTATAAAAATGAACTAACTAGCAGATCATGACTTAACTGCCGAAGCTCCAATAATTACACAGCCGCAAACTCATAAAACATGCTAAAACATGCCGGGCACAATGCTTTTTGAGCGTTCACACTATGCATTATGTTATGTGCAAAGGTGAAGAAAATGAAAAACTAATCTTGCAAATTAACAGGCGCACGCGATTTCCAGAGCGAATTAATCTAGAAAATGATGATGACACTGCAAGGTGACGGCGTCCATTCGGGAAGCTTTGAAGAAAATAAGCCTCGAAGAAGCCCTGCATATAAGCTGAGGTGTCGATTTGTTCGCCGGAAAGTTTCGGTGTTCAGTACATTGAACAGCCGTTCCGCAGAAACACAAATACACGTGCGTTCACAGTTCCAGCCCATGCGACTAAGTATGTTTTTGACAGCTACGTTCATAGCCTGTGAAGCGGCACTCACCTTCCATGGAACCAGAGCAGAAAAGATCACCACGAGTGACGAACACGAGCCGCATTCTTGACTACAGTGACTGTGAGTGATTCCGAAGAAGCCCGGCGTGGATGGATGCACAATATATGAACTCGAATGTTCGTCAGAGCTGCATGATTGTCACCGCTTGTAAATACAGTGGAGTTTATTGAACAACGTTCGAAATCATTATGATAGTCAGTGCAGTATTAAGCCCCGACAAATTATTCTTTTTTCGCGTTATCTTCTTCATTGTAACTGTAAGTGGGCTGAGGAGCGTTGTCATCAGTTCACTGAACCCCTGAATATACGTTTGCCCCTTTCTTCATCTCTCAGCCATCTGCTTCGTGCTACCACCACTCCGACCCTTGCCTCTTCTACTGCCCCGAGAATGTAAAGGCTGAGTTTTAGAAATATTTGTCGCTCCTGACTGAGAGCCTGACCTTTAAAAGACTGCTACCAGTTCAAAAAACAAGGGCTGCAGAAATATCACCTTTTCATTGCTTCAGTCCCTAAATGAGGGAATATGTGAGCCATTCGTCTTCTCTTTAGTCCTCCGAACTTGCATACGAAACTCTCTTCACCAAACTTGGTTTTTTGGTGGACTAACAACACAATTTGAGGACTAAAGTTCACGTTACTTCCCTATTGAGCGGGGTTTTTTTTCTTAGGGTAGAAATGCAATTGTGAATTGCGCCATTACAATCCCATTCACGCTAATATTTTTGTGAACTGAGCTTGAAGAAGTGAGAAAATTGCGAAAAACGAAAGCATACATACGCCCACTTCCAGCGTTATTTGAAATGCAAAGAGCGACCAGTATTAAAAATCTTATGATGCGCACCGTCCAGTCACCACCATTGATAAGCGCGCATCAGTCTTATTTGTCTGCACTGCGCATATTCGCAGTAATGAGCGGGCGGTGTGGACTATACCATCGCTAGGGATTGCCGCTGTTAGCGCTTCAGATGGCAATAGTACTAACACCTACTCACTTTTCTCCTAGTAGTCCAAACGCGATTTACTGACACTTATTCATCTTGATATCTTCCAGATTTTTTTGTTATATTGCATCTGCCAGTGAGAGCGGTGGTAATAACAGCATCCAGGTGTTGCCTGACTCCAGTAATGATGACGGTGTTTATAGGAGCAAGCCTCGCAGAGATGCTGCGTTGGATTGCACATGGGTTCTAGCACTGTCTCACAGACAACTAAGGGGCTCCCTTGCTTTTCCTCTCACGTTGCATTCATCCTCGCTGGCACCATTCTCCCTGCTCTTCGGATGCGTGCGTGCGTCATTCCAGGGGCGTATTGTGTGTGCCTGCATGGCCCTGCTCTGCCGCGACTGTCTTCATAGCATGGCGCCACTTCTCGAGTTCTCCAACAAGAAAAAAGTTTAACAGAAAGTAAAAAAAGTATGAACACGCGTGTACATAAACAGTATTCGCCAATCGGACGTTCTGCCTGCTGTCGTAGAAAACGACACTTCGCATTCCGTCGGTTGGGGCAAGGCTTCCCACGCCGAGCTGCCACCGCTGCGAGAGCGCGGGATATCATCTCACACACACTGAAATGCAATCATGCATCTGAGGCGAGACTTTCACCTTGATGTGCAATGCCTGCGACCACACCTATCGCGGCAATCATGAAAGACGTGGATTGACTGCACCGCGGCCAAGCAGCAGCCAATCGCATGCAAGGTTACGTGTGAGGGCGCTTTCTGATTCGTTGAGAGCAAATATATTCATGACGACATCCCTAGAGCCCTCACTTTTGGCCGAGAGAAATTGAGTGAGAGGTATTTGGTCTCCGCCTTATCTCCACTAATATCTTTCAAACTCGAGGCCAGGCAGTCACGAACATCGAGTTCTCTGTCGGCTTAAGTCAACCGGTAAGCTACCCCGATATTTCATTTTTTGTTAGTAGAGCTCAATATTTTGTGTTATATGTCTCAAGTAAACGGGTTATGGTGGCTACCTGAGATGCTATGAACGTGATCTAGCCGGATCAGGCATAAAACGCACACAAAAGTAAAGTATTTAAAAAAGGGTAACATTACCGTTTGAAATACCTTTTTCTTATCTCGATGATGTTTAACTTCTGAAAACTATTTAGCACTGGGATTCCAACAACATATTCCGCCTCCAAATTAACTCAAATGAGGAAGAAAGAAAGAAGTGTACAATTAGGGATTGTTTTTTTTCTTGTTAGACACAAAATTGTTGATATCTAACAGACAATCATGCCAAGAGAAGTATATGAAAATGTTTTAGTAGTAATTGTAACGTAGATGTGAAAAAATGTAACTTGCAATGGGAAGGAAACAAACCTACGACCTTCGAACAACGCGTCTGATGTTCTACCATGTTTCAGTTTGGTCTCAGCGTTAGCCATCAAAACATCGTTACAACAGTGTTTCCCGTAAACAATAAGTGCTGTATAAAAGTGATGCCTGTGTAGCTTATCACCACACTGAAAAAAATGTGAACAGGACCGCTACGCGTGGGCGGCGGTTCACTAGTGCGAGGTCCACAGGCAGCGTAAATGAGACAACTGGTAGACGGCGGCATTATGTGACCGCGAATAACAGATCCTTTTTTATTGCGCGTGCGCCGTATTATATCTCCAGTGTAAAGAGCGCATTGTTTCACAACATTCGTTAAAAGAAATTTTGACTGTCAACAAAAAAAAAACGATGGCGCAGCCGCAACTACGACTGTGGTGTAGTCCCTTAGGAACCAAATAAGGTTTTTTGACTTGCTGATTGGCTTACTTCGATAACCATTGTTCACGATCCGAATAAGCACTCTCGTCGAAAAATGAGATAATCAATCAATCAATAAATCGTTTATTTAACGTGCCGCGGAACAACCACGAGTTCTCAGAGCTGTTGCACGCAAAAGTAAAACAATAAAATTAGACAGCAGAATACAAGCTACAAAAAAAATAAAAATATATACTAAATCAAAGAGCGTGAATGCGTAGATTAAAGAAATGCACTCAAAATGAAAAAAAAAGAATACGAGACAAGAATCATAGAATCACAGTGAAAAATAAAAGAGAAGCTACTCAACTATCAGGAAGGCTTCCTGAAAAATGGAAAAGGAAAGGATTGGTACCTTGTGGAAAGCTTTTTTTAAGACAGTGCAAAGTGGAGATAAAACATAGGCGGTGGACTGTTAAAAATATCGCAATCATGGAAGTCAACAATAAATAAACTTTATATTCTGCGAACAGTATCGTGTTTAAAGAGCTTGGCAGAACTAGAATTGGTCCATTCTCTCTGGTCGACCTACGCAGAGTCCGAAAATTTAGAAAACTGCGAAAGAAAGCGTGAAATATCCTACCGTGAAGTAGTTTATAGAAAAAGAGCTCAGCGCGATTTCGTCGGCAGTGAAGTGAAGGCAATGATAATAATTTGGCAGTGTTAGAACAAGATACCTAGTAATTTCTAGCAAAACGATGGCTGTATACGCTGACGAACTTTTTCTGGAATCACTCAATGTCTTCAATGTCAGATTTATTGATGGCATTCCTAATCACAGTAATATGGATACTCCTGTTGAGAAAGACATATATAGTAGTACAACTTCTGAAAGACTGCGAAAGAACTTAATTCTTGACAGATTCTGCAAACACAACAAAAAAGAAGGCCTCGTGTGGCAGTACGTTTAGTGTGTGTTGAAAAATTTTGCATGCTATCTAAAAGATGACCACTATCACTCAACTCATAAAGCTTACAAACCAACACGGAATTGAGAGAGTATGAAAATTACATTATGGGTACTTTGCGAAAATTACTGATGAAGTTTGTCTTTAAGGTATTCAGGGAAAAGTTATTTTTGTCAAACCAATCAGAGAAAAAACACAAATCTTACAGCAGCAAGCGATAGTCGTTAACTGAAATAATTACCCTAAGTATCTTGAGTTTATCGGCTTACAAGAAAGAAAAAGAATAACTAATTGCAAAAAAAACGTCGTTAACATTATTTAAAAGTAAGAGTGGGCATAAATTTGTTCCTTGAAAAACCCCACTAGTAACTTTGTACAAGGAAGATGTTTTGCCATTTACGGCAACATAATGTGATATATTAAACAGATAGCTGTGCAACAGATTCACAACAGACCAGTCAACGTCAAAGCCTGCAAGTTTATTCAGTAACACTCAGTGACTCACAACGTCAGATGCCTTCTTTAGGTCACAGCAGACTACGTCAATCGGTTCTCTCTGAGAAATAATGATGATAATAATAATAATAATAATAATAATAATAATAATAATAATAATAATAATAATAATAATAATAATAATAATAATAATAATATATAATAATTATATTATTATTATTATTATTATTATTATTATTATTATTATTATTATCAATTGTCTGATAAAGGCAGCTGCAGGTAAAAGCTGCTCAAGTCCATATCAAGTCCTGCTCAAGTCCTGCACAAAACTCAAGTCCAAATTCTAAAAATAAAAAATAGCAACCATGATAATACAGCAACTGCAAAGAAGTTTTGAATACTGAACATGTGTATATCGCGCAATTGAATCTCTGCACGATGTAAAATATCTATGCCAGCTTTCACATATTTATTAAGTAACGTATAATAATAATAATAATAATAATAATAATAATAATAATAATAATAATAATAATAATAGTATCAATACCACCATGAGAGGTGCGGAAACATACATGCCTTGGGCGCCAATGCATCTAGTTCCGCCGCAGCTGCACTGTGCCACAATGTTCTTTTCTTGAAAGCTTGTATACGCGTCTCTAACACATTTATTAAGCCAGCTCCTCGAACATACTTCACAACCGTTGGTTTCCAGGATTTGAAATTACGTTACCAGTGCACACAGACTTTCATTAATACCCTGAACAGGAAACTGTCTAGGTAATTATTGTGCACCCATGGAAATGATGGGAAGTTCAGATTTTAGGTTAGATTGCAATAGCTAAGAAACTGTCCTACAGATTTTTTTTCTAAAGTCTCTGTTTCATTGTTCGCGCAGAGTGCGCAGAGGCACTGAAGCCATTTAAAGCGCACAAGCAGTTCGAAGAAGCTGAAGGCTGCAAGTCATCTTGGTAATCAATATTCAATACTGAAAATGTGTCACTAAATCATATCTTGCATTCATGGTCTTTCCCCCTCTGTGGGTAAGGGCCATGTTTCAGGTATTATGATCGTTAGGACCCTGTGGTTTGCAGCGACGTTGCAGCTTTACAGGTTTTATTTGACAGTTTTACCGCAGCGTCATGCACTCACCGTAGCGCATTGACGTCACGCCCGATTGAAATGTTGCATAGAGTTTTTTATAAGCACGTCTCTCGTTCACGCAAAACGCATTGAAGTCGACTGCAAAATGGTGCGAAGCTAAGTAGACGCGCCACTAGGCTTCACTGATTGATGTAGTGAAAAGAGTCTTCTTAAGGTGTGTCACATCACGTGGCAAATTCCTAAAATTGCACCAAGAGTCAAAACAGGTGAAGTGAGCAATGTATGGACTGTTTTAAGCCGCCCAGAATTTACAAAATTTGCAGTGGCGCAAGCGCCCGTGGGACCTTATGAACGAGTGGAGAATACTTCACCAGTTATCAGAAGGAATAACAATGACGTGGTGTACACTTAGCAACTCTAAATCCAGTAGACGTTTTACAGAATAGGTTGAGGCGGCCGACCTCACATGCACAAACGTTGTTTTCCTTGCTTTATGGTGGAAGGCATTGCGCGTGGGGCTCAGTTACGCTATCGCTTTCTTCTTTGAAAAGCGGAGCTCAAGAGTTCTCCAAGTTTTTAGGCTCTCCAAGCATAAAGGGGTGTATATATTAAAAGATATTGATACGTGTATGAAACTGTCACCCCGACACAGCTGAATTGGCACCCAAATGAAGAAGACAACAACGTGGTTGTAGTGGGTTGGACTCTCCAGCTTCTCCCGTTGGCCTGCATGACTGTGCGCTCTTTCAGCCGTTAGCAAGACCAGCTCTCGGTGAATAAATCTTCCCCGTAACATCTTTTGGTGGAGGTGCGGGTTCTTCACACAACCCGGCTCTGGAACTCCGCAGTGGACGCCAGCTTTCTCCAGCCGCGATGCCTGAAACTGGCACTCAGGCCTCGCCATCCGCGCCGGCTCCATCACCTGTGATTCCCCCCATCTTCTCGACCCTGGCACATTTTCCGGCACGGACAGCACGGACGTCGAAGAATGGCTCGCATTATTCGAGCGCGTCAGCAAGCACTACAGGTGGGACGAAACGCTTATGCTGGCAAATATTCTGTTCTACCTAAGGGGTACGGCACGCGCCTGGTATGAGACGCATGAAGAAGAATTAACCAGCTGGGACACATGCAAGCAAAAGCTTCGCGATTTGTTTGGTCGGTCTCGCCTGAAAAAAGTTCTCACACCAGATATGTTCTCTACTGTTCGAGTTGCTAACGGAAGTCGAACATCGGTACTTGGTATGTGCACTGCCCGCGTTACTGTTGCTGGCCACCACACTTCCGTTCTCTTCGCAGTCCTCGATGCTTGCCCACACGACGTCATCTTTGGAATTGACTTCTTAACCACCCACTCCGCCCTCATCGATTGTTCTACCGGTATCTTACGGCTCGAATTGCCTTTGCGCTCCGATTTCACTCCTCCAAGTCGCACTCAGCTACGATCCGTGGAGTCTCTACGGCTACCGCCCCAGGCTGCTATGTACGTTCCTCTGTCGCCCTTCCCGTCCGTTCCTGATGGAGACTATCTGGTAGCTCCCCTCATTGATTTGACCCTTACGCACCACATCGCACTACCACATACTATAGTGATTGTTGCTAACAACACGGTGCTACTTCCAGTTCTGAACTTCTCTACGTCGACCCAAGTTCTTCCCCAAGGCATCACTTTAGCCGATCTTTCCACCCTTGATGAATGTTCGATTTGTTCTTTTACACCTGACACTAAGACCTTGGCGAAACCTGTCATCACGTCGCAAAATAAGGCATTCCTCGACAAAATGATATCCAGCGACCTCTTACCTTCCCAAATTGCGGCGCTCCGGGGTGTTCTGTTTTCTTACCTGGATATTTTTGACGTCGACGACCGTCCCCTGGGCCGCACAAGTGCCGTAACCCACCGCATCGACACCGGCGACGCCAGTCCAATCCACAAACGCCCTTATCGCGTGTCGCATGCTGAGCGCCAAGTTATACAGACGGAGGTCGAGAAAATGTTGAGTAAAGACGTCATTGAGCCTTCATCGAGTCCTTGGGCCTCCCCTGTGGTCTTAGTTAAAAAGAAGGACAACACCTGGCGCTTTTGCGTCGACTATCGCCACCTGAATCGGATCACAAAGAAGGACGTTTATCCTTTACCCCGAATCGATGATGCGCTCGACTGCCTCCACGGCGCCAACTATTTCTCGACCCTTGACCTTCGATCCGGATACTGGCAAATTTCGGTCGACGACCGCGACCGCGAGAAGACAGCATTCATCACACCCGACGGCCTTTACCAATTCAAGGTCATGCCTTTTGGGTTGTGCAATGCCCCGGCTACGTTTGAACGTATGATGGACTCTCTTCTTCGCGGTTTCAAATGGTCGACCTGCCTTTGCTATCTGGATGATGTAATAGTTTTCTCGCCCTCCTTCGAAAGCCACCGTCTCGTCTCTCGGCAATTCTTGACGTTTTTCGTTGCGCTGGTCTCCAACTGAATTCGTCGAAATGTTCATTTGGACGTCGGCACATTAAACTACTCGGCCACCTTGTTGACGCCACTGGTGTTCAACCCGACCCTGACAAAGTCCGTGCAGTCCGAGAATTCCCGGTTCCGCGTTCCACACAAGAAGTTCGCAGTTTTATTGGGCTCTGCTCATACTTCCGCCGCTTTGTCTTCAACTTCGCGGATATTGCTAGGCCTCTCACGGATCTCCTCAAAAAGAATGTGGCCTTCTCTTGGGGAAGGGACCAAGAACATTCCTTCGCGTCGCTAATTACCGCCCTCACCTCACCACCTGTGTTGGCTCATTTTGATCCAACGGCTCGAACAGAGCTTCGCACCGATGCAAGCGGCCATGGCATTGGTGCTATACTCGCTCAGATACAGAATGGCACCAACCGTGTGATAGCCTACGCTAGCCGCCTTTTGTCGCAAGCGGAACAAAATTATTCTATAACTGAGCGGGAATGCTTAGCCCTCGTTTGGGCTATCGCGAAATTCCGTCCGTACTTATACGGACGTCCGTTCGCAGTCATCACGGACCATCATGCGCTTTGCTGGCTGTCGACGCTTAAGGACCCTACAGGGAGACTCGGCCGATGGGCTCTTCGATTACAGGAGTACACTTTCTCGGTTGTGTATAAATGTGGAAAGCTGCACAGCGATGCTGACTGCTTATCCCGGCACCCCGTTGATCCACCTAGCTCCACTGATTTGGAATCCGATGCCTGCGTTTTAGCCATCACTGACTTTTTGAACGTGGCTGACGAACAGCGCCGAGATCCATCGTTGCTCACCATCATTGACCGCCTTCAATCGCATTATGCTGACCCTTCTCTCAGCAGATACCTGCTTCAAGACAACATTTTGTACCGCCGCAACTTACACCCCGACGGCGCGGAACTTTTACTCGTCGTACCGCATCACCTGCGGAAGGATGTTCTGCGACAATTCCACGACGCTCCAACTTCTGGACATCTAGGAGTCTCCAGAACTTACGACCGCATTCGACGACGAGTATTCTGGAAGGGTCTGTACCGCTCTGTTCGCCGTTACGTCACATCTTGTGACCTCTGCCAGCGCCGCAAGAAGCCTACGACTCCCCCTGCCGGTCTTCTTCAACCTATTGAAGTTCCAGCCGAGCCATTTTATCGAGTGGGGTTGGACTTGCTAGGTCCCTTTCCTACTTCTACAACTGGAAATAAATGGATTGCAGTGGCCACAGACTATGCCACTCGGTATGCAATCACTCGAGCGCTACCAACCAGCTGCGCAACCGACGTTGCCGACTTCTTGCTGTACGACATTATTCTCCAGCATGGCGCTCCGACTCACCTGCTCACAGACCGTGGTCGCTACTTTCTATCTCGTGTGGTTGATGACCTACTCCGATCTTGTGCTACCCGTCACAACTTCACCACATCTTACCACCCTCAGACTAACGGCCTTACGGAGCGCCTAAACCGCACATTGACGGACATGCTTTCCATGTACGTATCTACCGACCACACTGATTGGGACATAGCTCTTCCGTTCGTAACCTTCGCCTATAACTCGTCGCGTCATGAAACAGCGGGCTACTCCCCTTTTTATCTACTCTTCGGACGTCATCCCTTACTGCCCTTCGACACACTGCTTTCATCAGACCACCCATCCTCCACTTCGTACGCTCAGGATGCGATCACCCGGGCCCTCACGGCACGCGCGGTAGCGCGCGCTCGGTTATCGTCGTCGCAGACAGCACAAAAGTCCCTTTACGACCGTCGACATAGAGATGCCGTTTTTTTCTGCGGGATCTCTTGTTCTCTTGTGGCTCCCATCTCGACGTGTTGGCCTCTGCGAAAAACTACTATCGCGATACGCCGGGCCCTACCGAATCATTCGTCAGGTCACACCTGTGACCTACGAGATTTCCGCTACCACAAACTCATCAGCTGCTGCACCCAGAACGGAAGTAGTCCACGTTTCTCGTCTCAAGCCCTACAACACCGACTCGCTGATTTAACAGGCACCGAGACGGTGCCTTACGGGCCGGGGTGATGATACGTGTATGAAACTGTCACCCCGACACAGCTGAATTGGCACCCAAATGAAGAAGACAACAACGTGGTTGTAGTGGGTTGGACTCTCCAGCTTCTCCCGTTGGCCTGCATGACTGTGCGCTCTTTCAGCCGTTAGCAAGACCAGCTCTGTATATAAATTGTTCTTGTTAATCTTTAATATTCAAAGAACCAAGTGGAAAGGGCCAGACGTAGTCAAATAATGAACACATTTTCTTCAAATATTTTCATTTTCGCATAAGAAAGAAACGAATGAAGGAACAACTGGTGATTATATACTTTATTATTCACAGCATTCTCGATTATTTCTTGAACTTGCATCTTTGACTTAACGCTGCACTTTTGGCTATGTTTTTCTTCCAATTACTACCAGAAATATCACTAAAAGAATACCATCAGTCGGTTAGCAAACGAAATCGTGACGTCAAAGAATCTTGTTTTGACCGTTAGCCCTTTCGGGCATTTTTTATCTTGTGCTGCAGTGCCAGCTCACAAGGAAACCATGTACCCCAACATCAGTGATCGTTACAACCTCAGCGTCACCGAATCTCCAACCCTGGCTCCAACGTTTTTGTCGCCATCGTCCACTGCAATCATCGCCACTGTTGCAATAATCAGCTTGCTCGGGATCATATTCGTGTTCTACGGCGGCTGTGGGCCGCTTTACTTATGCTGCAATGGGGTATGTCTTCAATGAACTATTCCTAGAGTTAAGTCTTCCTGAAAGCTTCTTTGGCATGCTTTTTGTAGTGGGTTTTGATGGCTATGACATAACAGAGCGTGATGACGATAAAACCGGGCTGCCGATTAGAACTAACACATTTGCTCCCATACGACCATCATTACCAAGTGCTGGCTGTCACTCATTATATACCTTACCTTCATAACTGCTGATGTCGTGTAATGTTGGCGAGTCACTGGCAACGGCTTCTTGGTCCATTCCCAATTCAATAACTCAAGGGCTTACCCACTTTTTTATATTTTATGTTGGGCGTAATTATTACAAGTCACTGTACGTTATGAATGTAAAGCTCGTGACTCAAGTAATGATAGGAGAGCATTCAGAAAGCACCTACAAGCGCCATATAAAATCACGCACACTTCGAAAACCCAAGCACTAAAAGCACAGTCTGCCGGTACGCATATAACTATAAACACAGTGTCGCAGGAACGGCGTCCCAAGAAACGACTTTACAGAAACTAGTTCCTTAGTGGAGGAACGAAGGAACGCCGCCGTTCTAATGAGGGTCGGTGGAACTGAAACTGTAACTCGATACGTTTTGGAGGACATGGCCGAGAGAATGGCAGAGAGAACGGGGTTCCTTTATTAAACTTTCCACGGCATTGAACAGGCACACGCACTCAGCAAATCATGCAGAACGGAGTGGATGGGCGACTACGTGGGCTGAAAATTTACAACACACAACTGTCATCGCGCTATCATGCCTCAAGGTTTTCACTTGAAGGAGCAAGCTTAGGCTCCGGAAATCAAGGGACAGCGACACCGACCACGTGCTAGAGGAATGATTGATTTTTTTGTTTTGCACATTTCTTATGCTGCAAGGTTTTCTGTGTGTCGTAGAAAGTTATTAGTATCATGAAACGGCACGTTCTCTCCTTGTCTTCAATTTCGGGTGTGGGATGCAATAGCTCGGCTAGGTTAGGAATCGAGTGAAGAGAACGAATCAGAAAAAAGTGAGAGATATAAAATGTATAAAAATCTTTATAGATGAAAAAGTTTTGGTGAGGCGAGATTCTAACCTACAGTATCAGAACAAGTGTTGTAGACACTCGGCTATCACGTTTTTTTTGGTAATTGATAGTGTTTTTTTTACCGTCGGCTTGACACTTTGAAGAAGTTTCACACTAAAAGAGAACTCATACGTTCATTCTGCTTTTATCCTGACCACGGTATCTTACGCCGTGATCGTTACCCAATGACGAACACATAGCACTGAAGCATTCCCATTCTACTAAAGATAGAATACATCACATAATGCCCTTTTTTATATATACACTAGAACATTGGCACAAATAAACAGCTTAACAAATGCCATATGCCATTACGGCGAACTTTTCACTTGCTAGTATACATTTCTTAGCCAAAAAATCCTCCAAACAACTTGCACTGGTGAAAAAACAACTGGTTCAGCGTTTTTGTGAAGCATTCGAGCACACTGGCACAGCATAGCATATATAGTTTTGTGAAGTAGATTATAAAAATTTTGTATAAAACATTGTAAGAGTGAGGAGGACCGGAGAATTAGTACAGTGCGAGAGAGAGAGAGAATGAGATAAAACTAAATAGAGAAGCCAAAAGAAAGAGAAAGATAAATGAAAAATTGACTACGAAAGCAATATGAATAAAGAAAAAGAATAAAGCATAAGGAAAATGATGGAGAAAGATAAAAAACAAGACAAAGAATTACAATTACAAGTGTTCGCTGAATGTGACAAGGGGTTCACATGTCTCGAAGACGGGGCGAGATCGATTTTCTTGGGTGAACTGGTCCAGGGCTTATTCGAAAAGAAACGGCCAAGCGGGCCTACATAAATGGCTGCGCGCCTGCTTCCAACTGGCTTTTATTGCCAAATTATATCAAAAATATTTTGGCACAAGTAGAAAAAAAAACACCTGAGCGTAACGCCAAAACAAAACAAAGCAATCGCAAAAAAATCTTGTTGGGAGTGGGTGCTATGTCCACTTGCGTCGATCAGGTTGGCTGTGTCTTCTTTTCCGGTATGCACTAAACCCATTAAAATAAAATCCAGGGACATTATTAAGTTGGAAAAGTGCATTTTAAACATAGTTTACAACTCATAATTCTGATATGGTGATGTTGAATGAGCACCCAATTAACGCCTATGTATTGGTCCTTTTGATGCGATGTACTGCGCAAGAAATTTATTCATAATGGTGTGTGTGCTTAAATATCTGTTTGAATACCTGAAGTTCAATATCACGACTGCGCATTTCATGACCTACGAGCTGAGTGCCACGAGACTCGTACTTTATTTAGACGCGAATCAAATTTGCAGTGAGACAAGTCTAAGGTATAGCCGATGGTCTGTAAAAAAATGTGTAAGGGTGCTTTTTATATCCCTCTTTATTTATTCATATTTGGGGTTTAACATCCCGAAACCACCATATGATTATAAGAGAATCCGTATTGGGGGGCTCCGGAAATTTTGACCACCTGGGGTTCTTTGACGTGCACCAAAATATGAGCACACGAACCTACAGCATTTTCGCCTCAATAAAAAATGCAGCCGCCGCAGCCGGGATTGAATCCCACCACCTGTGGGTCATCAGCCGAGTACCTCAGTCACTGGACCACCGCGTCGGGGGTTTTCTAAATCACTCTTCTCTGTTTACGTATATATAACCTAGTGTCAGTGATTTGAAATTGGTATATGTACATAGGTGGTTTGATGAAACATAACTGATATCTTTATTTTGCGTTTTGATTATCTATGACAATATTTTGATTAAAAGTCAATTATAAGATATATTATAACGACACGTTCCAGTTTTAAAACTGTAGCTGTGACGAGTTCCACTCGGACAACAAGAACTTGTAATGGAAGCTTGTTCCAAGATGGTTAAGGAACGCTTATCCTTAAGGAGCCCGAGTGTGCCATTCTCGGTATGGTAAAAGACCGCACGGTGGGAAACCGTTTGAAAAATCAGGATTAAAGTCACAATCGAACCGATGCACACAACGTAGACATCATATATTTTACCATAGAGCCAACTCATGTTTTGAAACTCCTTCGAAAAAAAAGGCCATGCAGGCATCATAGCGGGCCAACGTCAATAATGATAGCAGCGGCAACAGTATTCGCCAATCGCGTTTATATATACGTAGTCATAAACATTACACAAATACTACGGTTCCGCAAGCGGTATTCAAGTCTTATTACAACCCAGAAAAACACGACAACAATTGTCACGCATGATTATACATATTAGAGTGCCAAGGCACACTTTTCGATAACTGACACTTGTGCGTGTATACGATGCGTGCTGACCTCATATCTCCCTACGCGTTATCCTTTAATTGAGCGCCAGGTAGCAGACACACCAGGTAAGCCCACTTTATGCAAACACCTAAACTCTTTACGCAAACATGTTCATTTCCCTAACCCTTAGCTCAAAACAAAAGACCAAAAAAATGCAGCATAGTAAGCTACTCGTTAGCGGCTTCGGGTGTAACTGACTCTTACAATACGCGAAATCTGTCCAAATATTTTGTTCCTGGGATGTTCGGTGTCACAACACTGCGATAATATTCATTCATGTTACAAAAAAACAAAAAAGGTAATATCTGGACCGATTCAATCTCTTTGCGAAGAGCCTTTGTTCAGAAGCGGATATTTCGAAAGAAGTTCTGAATTTCGAGAGGTTGAGTGGACGTTTTTAGTGGTTCCACAGCTATGCGGTTTCTAGATTTTCTATGAAGAAAACTGAAGGAAATATGTATTATTTTTGTTTAACAGATATGATTTTCAACTGTGTTGGTAACGCATTAGAAATACGACGAGGCACCCTCGCTTTCTTTTTTTGTGTCTTTGTAATGCACTTGTCACCAGTACGGAACAGTGACGTGTAACGTTCTTACCTGAACATTTTGCGGTAACGTGAGCGATGACTTCACCCGTTACTTATTAATCCAGTCTTTCCGACACTTTTACAGAAACCCTCTTAGTCTCATAAGCAACACTTCGGCACCCTTACGTTCCAGGCGGTGCCAGCTAATGTGTTCTTCGAGCGCTTACTTAGCGTATAGCTGTCCGCTTACTACATAAGAATCAAGAGAAGCTGCTCGATGAAAATTTTGAAATACCGCTATTGCCCACATCCTATATGGTATTACAAAGTATAAGTTATTACAAAGTTTAACTTAAATCTCTTCAATACTGGTATTAACACAGTTTTCAAAATAAAATCAATTTCTTCTTATAGGCAACTTCTAGGCAAGCCGTTTCATCATTTATTCATCACTACATCGTAGTAGCATCTATTCTTGTTGCAGAACAAGATCATCAGAACTAGTCGAACGTTGTTAACTAGGTTGTGATGCTTTTTCTGGCAGCGGTAATGATGTATCTGTAGCCGCCTACGGCATTCTGCTCTCCGGACCTCATTCTTTATGGAGTTTATAAAAACTGGTAATGCGTAATATGAGTCTAAGACAAAGAAAAATGTGTGGTCTTATGATAAAAATCTTGGCTAATTATCGTCAATGGCATGGATTACTCCTCATGGCTGTGGCGCTCCTGCGGCCAATTGAAACTGTGAAACACTTCTTAGTGAACTTCGGTGACTTAGACCGTATCTATCTATCTATCTATCTATCTATCTATCTATCTATCTATCTATCTATCTATCTATCTATCTATCTATCTATCTATCTATCTATCTATCTATCTATCTATCTATCTATCTATCGATCTATCTATCTATCTATCTATCTATCGATCTATCTATCTATCAATCTATCAATCTATCTATCTATCGATCTATCTATCTATCTATCTATCTATCTATCTATCTATCTATCTATCTATCTATCTATCTATCTATCTATATATCTATCTATCTATCTATCTATCTATCTATCTACCTATCTATCTATCTACGTAACTATCTATCTACCTATCTATCTATTTATCTATCTATCGATCTATCCATCTATCTATCGATCTATCCATCTATCTATCTATCTATCTATCCATCTATCTATCTATCTAGCTATCTATCTATCTAGCAACCTATGACACTTAGCACTCCTGGCCATTTCGATAATGGCATCCACACCAAAATTGGTATGCCATGCCATGACTGTATTACGAGCATAACTGACTAGTCATAACATGAAAACCATGGCATGTATGTCTTCAATACCTTGATTTACATTTCATGGTCTTGCTGCTTTTGCGATGGTTTCTTTCACATGATATGTTTCAAAACTGGTATGGTATGGCATGACTGCATGGCGAACAAAAGTGACACACCCTAAGGTGAAAATTATGACACTCGTGTCATATAAACGTGACTACACACTACGACCCTAGTGCAATCGCGACCGTTTCGCTTGCCTCACGTACACCAAGTTTGTTGTTATGTGACGTGAATGAATGACGAATGTATACGACTGGTGCAGGCGTCATAATATATGACATGCTTGTCATGTAAGAACATGACTACATACAAGCTGATGGTGCACTGGCAGCCGTTCCGCTAGCTTCACATATACCAATCTTTGTCATACGCAACGTTAATAAATGACGAAGCTAAATGACACGTCCAAACATAATAATCATGACATGCGTCTCACGTAAATGACGGCTAGATGCTACGCTCATTCCGTAATAGCGGCCGTTTCGCTAGCTTAACATATAGACCGTGTTACGCAGCTACTTTTTCTATACAAATCAAAATGACGGCACCGCACCGAAGCAGCAAGGCGTTCTCGTGGGCGGCGCGGCCGCGATGTGGCGTGTGGTGTACGTTGCCCGCAACCTACGGTGAGGCATGGTGGTGGTAGTGATTCTTGAAGACGGAAAAAGGTACCTGATTTCTGTCAAAAATAGGGCGACATGGTGCAGTACTTAAGAGGAAAAAACAAAACAAAGAAAAACGGGCGGCGTGGACTATGACCGGGGCTTTGCTGGCCTTCAATCAGGGAGTGGCGATGGCGATTCGGCCTGCCATCGGCAACAGCGAAGAAGTTGAAAGGAGAAGGCCATTAGATCACGTGATCAAACGTGGCAGAGGCCGTACACCGCTACAGAAAACCGTCTATACCCAATTTCGCATTACGTTACATGAATATACGACGAAGGTGAAAGAGAAAGACACGTCCAAACGAGATAATTATTACATGCGTGTCTTGTAAAACATGACTACCTGCTACGCTCGTAGCGTGATCGCGGTGGTTTTGCTAGCTTCAGGTAAATCAAATTTAGTATGACGTGACTTGAAAGATAATGAAGGTGAGTGACACTTCCAAACAAAATATTCATTTCATGCACAATGTGTAAAACATCACTACATGCTACGCTCATAACGTGCTCTGGCTGTTTCGCTAGCTTCACGTACACAAAGTTTCGTATTACGTGATGTGAATGAACGATGAACACAAACTCCAGGCGCAGACAAGATAGTAATGATATCAAAAATGATCTACGGCATAATTTGCGTCCTTTAGTATTGTTGTGCTGATTCAAGTGGCATATGAACCTTCCTCAATCGTGCTTCGCAAATCGTTGATTCCCGCTGTACGTGGAAGCTGCCAATTTTTTAAAATGTGTATTATACCTTGGTGAACTTCGGCGACATTAACCATATCTATCTATCTATCTATCTATCTATCTATCTATCTATCTGTCTATCTATCTATCTATCTATCTATCTATCTATCTATCTATCTATCTATCTATCTATCTATCTATCTGTCTATCTATCTATCTATCTATCTATCTATCTATCTATCTATCTATCTCTCTCTCTCTCTGTCGAGCCGCCTACAGCCCTTGCCTCTCGTGGCCATTCCGATAATGGTATCTATACTAAAGCTAGTATGCCATAACATGACTTTATGACGAGCATAACTGAGTAGTCATACCATGAAAACCATGACCAGTATGTCGTGAATCTCAAGATTTAGATTTCATGGTCTGTGTGCTCTATGGTGGTTTCTTTCACAAGACATATTGCAGAACTGGTATTGTAAGACATGACTGCATGGCGAACATAAGTGACAGACCCTAACGTAGAAATCATTATATGCGTGTCTTGTAAGTTATGACTACACATCACGATCATGATGTGCTCGTGGTTGTTTCGCTAGCTTCACATATAGTAAATTTGGTATTACGGGACGCGAATGGACGGCGAAGGTAAATTACACGTCCAAATATGATAATGACGACTTGCGTGTCATGTAAATTATAACTACATGATACAGTCATAGTGTATCATGTAGCCCGCGACCGTATCGCGGGCTTCACATATACGAACTTTGGTGTTACGAGACGTCAATGGAAGACAATGGTATATGACTGGTGCAAGCATAATGACCGTGATATGCGTTTGATGTTAGAAGATGACAACATACCACGCTCATGATGCGCTTGTGGCCGTTTCGCTAACTTCACATATATAAAGTTTGGTCGGACTTGGTGTGAATGGACGATGATGGTAATCGACACGTTCAAACATTATAAGCATGGCATGGGTGTCATGTAAAACTTGACTGCATGCGGTGCTCATAGCGTATTTACGGCCATTTCACCATCTACAGATATAGTAAATTTGCTCTCACGTGAAGTGAATACATGATAGAGGTAAATAACACGCCCAAACAAAATAATCAGGATATACGTGTTATGTGAAACATGACTACATGCAACAGTCATAGCGAGCTGGCGGTCGTTTCGGTAGCTTCATCTCTGCCAAATTTGGTAATACGTGATGTAAATGGACCATTAACACAAATAATAGGCGCAAACAAAACAGTCGTGACGTAGAATTGATGTATGTCTATCACATATTCTTCTGCATATTTGAAAGTGAAAAATCAACATCGTCATTTGGGCTTCGCATATCATTGTTTCCCAGTGGACGTGGGATATGGAAAATTCTTTACTATATATGCAAAAATATCAAGGTATGAAGGGGCAGTGGTTGTTTCTGGAATAGTCAGGCTGCTATTCCAGAAACAATCGCAGGTTGCTGCTGCTGCTGCAGCCACCTACGACCTTTGAGTAATGCATTCGATGCTCTACCGACTGCCCAGCATGGCGACCATTTCTTCGTCCTCTTTATGCAGTAATAAACGCGCGAGCGTCAGTGAGTGCCGCCAGTAGCCATGACGGCGACCTCCAGCGCGGATTGACGCTCCCGCATTTGATGGCATACATCCCCGATAATGCGGAAGGGGGATGGGATCCGTGGTAGGTCAGTTGGTAAAGCATTGAATGCTTTAGTTGAAGGTCGTAAGCTAGACAGCTGCCCACGGCAACTTTTCTTATCGTCCACTCTTCTTTCTTCATATTTGCATTACAAGCACTTTCCAATAACATT
Organism: Rhipicephalus annulatus; assembly: GCA_013436015.1. Taxonomy (NCBI): domain Eukaryota; kingdom Metazoa; phylum Arthropoda; class Arachnida; order Ixodida; family Ixodidae; genus Rhipicephalus; species Rhipicephalus annulatus. Next base: position 61,724 of record WOVY01013461.1, read on the forward strand.
CTCTATGCTTTCCTTGACAAGATTGTCTGTTAGACCTAAATAATATACTGTCTAACAAAGCAAACAAGCACTTATTGCGCGCTTATTTTCTTCATGATTATTGGTAATATGTATATTATGAATTGTCGGGTAAAACTTTACTTGCATGTCACGCTCATGGAAAGCTCGTGACCAGTTTCCTAGACTTATGCACACCAAAGTTCCTATTTCGTGACGTGAGTTTATGACAAATATGACTGAAAAGCGGTTATATGCATATCCTGATATCTCAAGTAGAACATAACGTATTCTGCGCTCATCACAATCTCGCAGCCGTTTCGATAGCTTGGTATGCACCGCAGGTATTTCATGACGTGACTACATGACGAACATCTATTACAAGTGGTAACATGTATATCATAAAATGTCATGTTTAATATGCGTTGTATGCCATGCTTATATCCCGCTCGCGACCTTTTCGCTACCTTGATTTGGGGAGGACTGATTGATACGTGGGGTTTAACGTCCCAAAACCAACATATCATTATCCACAGACGCCATAGTGTATGACTGTGGAATTTCCGACCACTTGGGGTTCTTTCGACCACCATGGGTCTACAGCATTTTTACTTCAATCAAAAATGTAGCCGCTGCAGCCGGGAATGAATCCTGCAATCTGCGGGTCAGCGGCTGAGTAGCTTAGCCACTACACCACATTCACCAGGCCTTTTCTAGCTTGATGTTCATCAAACTTGGTATTGGGTGACGGAGGGTATGAGTCTTATAAATCGCAAGCTGTACTATCAAAACCTCCCGCCCTAGTAGATTGATGGCTATGGTGCTCGGCTGGTGACCTCAAAAGTCACGGGTGACATTTCATTGGAGGCAGAATGGTAGAGGCTCTGTGCGATGTCAGTGCACGTTAAAGAAACCCAGTTGGTCAAACTTTTCGGGGCCCTCCACTACGGCGTCTCTCATAAGTATACAGTGGTTTTCAAACGTAAAACCCCAGGTATTATCACTAAATTCTATGGACCTCATCACATGTCACGCGAAACATGACTAGCATTTCCTGCTCATGCAGTGCTTGCGTCTAGTTCGCTCACTCGATGTACTCCAAATGTGGTATTACACAATTTCACTGTATGGTGAACATAAATGACAGCTGGTAAAATAAAAATCATAACATGCTTGTCTTTTACAAGGCGATTTACATGCCATGCTCAGGGTGCACTCGCAGCCATTTCGCTAGCTTGATATACACCAAAACTCGTATTGCGTGAAGTGACCGCCCGCTGAACACAAATGACACATGCTAACACGTAAATAATTACATGCCATTCATGTACACCATGATTTGCAATTACTGGCTGCTTGGTATTGCATCAATTCCCACAATGAGTGAGATTTGGAGGTTTTTTTTTATTTTGCTTATAGCCTCAGACTTTGTGTCCCAGAGTTAGGATCCCTAACAAGGGAAAGTTCGAAGACTCGTTTTTCTTGGTTAACAAAATGCTTTAGGAACTCACCAATAGCAAAAGGAAGAAAAAACAGGAGACGTTAATTGCGGGAATTGTGGTGTAAATCAAAGCAAGTTGAAGTGACAAGTTACTATGTGCTAGCTTCGAATGACGCTTCCGATGCTCTGACAACTGGGCGTCAGCAGTGGTCATGCCCCCGTCCACATTTTGTGGTATATATGTGTATTTGAGCGCGGGCGCATTGGTCAGCACTAGTAGAAGCTATGATGTTGACACCTGAACACTTTTTCCACCTGCTGGCATCACAAAGCTCGTGATCATTTTTGCTAACTGGCAGCCGACCAGCAACGTGTCGCATACCAGCTGAAGGAATTCAGTTTGCCAGGAGACACTATCGCCATGAATGAACAAAGATTTTAGGACATGGTTTTATTTATTCACTCGACATTAATAAGAACAGACAACAAAGTCAAGTAAATATAATATAATCGTCAAAAAGTAAAGTGGATGACAGCAGCAAGTTATCTTTGTGTCCACTTTTGTTGATATTGCGTCGTCATTTTCATTTGTTCTCTTTTTTTTTCAATTTGTCTCGCAGTGTTCCAACCGTACAACACGCCGGCGCCAGGCAGAGTCTGTGTTCGTCGAAGTTCCGGAAGTAATTAGTCTCAATAACCTGAGCACGGTTGACACCTAGAACACTGCTGCTGCATGGGTGGAAGCGATACATGCACACATCACCCTGCACTCTTTGTGTACAAGCAAATGATAGTCGGTGGCATGTGTGCTTCTTCAATGCCACTCTCATTTAGATGGGATAGGCACTTCAAGTAATGCTTATCTGGCCTTGTATTTTTTCATCTCTTAATTCAAAATAAAAAGTCTCGAATCCGAGTCTGCACTGCGCCTGAGCCTATATCTGCCACATCTGTTAGTTCACCAATCAACGCGTGATTAACGGCTGCACTTAAACCACAGACTAATGTTAGCAAAGGTTTAAAATATATGCCTAGCTAGTGTGAAGGGCTCGGTATGTGTGACGTGCCATTGCGGCCGTCGGCTATACTGGGTTTTGAGGTGGCCTAATAAGGAGGTCCACATGTCCACATTCGTTCAAGATCAGGAAGAGACTGCCAGACCCCTTTTTTTTACTTCACGTTCGTCGAGACCGCGTGAGCTCGGCGCCGATCTTCTTCGTTTTCCTCGCGCAAAGGCACGAGACACGCACCGAGCGTCGTCTGCTATGTCTCGTCACATCCCCGGGTTAGGAAACCAGTCGTCCAGACTTCATACACAAAACACTTATACAGACTTAACTAAACTAACTTAAACAGTCTTATCTATATCTATCTAAAAAAGTCAACAACACATTGTCTATCTACTTTAAGGCACACAAAACTATATACAAGCACCAACAACTATTTACACTGCACGGCACCCATGTACACTGTAGTCCGAAGCATTGGGTTGCTCCATGTGAGCATTGGGGCTCAGATATTCTCTTACTTATTTAACATGCACAATGTCAACTCCCATGTTGTCCGCGAGTTTGATCTCGTAGTTCACGGGGGACAGTTTGATCACTATCTTGCGAGATCAGGTGTACGAAGTAGTTGCTTTCACACCGGACGGTGGAGCCTTAAGAAGCACCACTTGTCTCTTTCATACACAACGTCCTTGTGGGGCTTGTCAAAGTGCCGCTTCTACTTTTCTTGAGCTTGTCGGATGTGCGTGGCTGCAAGCTCCCTGGCTTTTTGTGGTTGTTCACGCACTGCCGTGAAATAATTTAAATCTTCTTTGAGTTCTTCAAGCTCTCGGCAGCTGTATACAACATCTAACGGTAGCACCGGATCCCCACCGTAGACCAGGAGGAAGAGAGTTTGGCCAACCGTGTTTTGGTACCCGGTGTTGTAACAGAATACAATATGAGGGAGGACATCGGCTCATTTTTTACCCCGGCTATAGTCATGGCAATCATTTGTATGATTGTCTTATTTCCTCTTTCGCACAAGTCATTTGCTACGAAGTGATATGCGGTAGTGGCAGCATGGCTGATGCCCCCTGTTTGAGGTATGCTGCAGTAGAGCGCGCCACCATTTGAGTACCGCGGTCGGTGATAATTGTGGCTGGGCACCCGTGCCTTAAGATGATTTGTCATTCGACAAATTTCTGGACGGTGGCGGCCTCGATGTTCCGGGCTAGATTTGCCTGCACAAACTTTGTGAGGTAATCAATGGCTACAATGAAGTACTTGTAACTTCTTGAAGTTTTTATTGGCTTTATTATGTCCATCACAACTGTGTGAAATGGGCTGTGGACTTCTATTGGCTCTAACAGACCGTAAGGTACCGATGTCGATATCTTCATCCTCTGACAAAGGTCACAATGACGCACGTACCATCTCACATCTGCATAGAGCTTCGGCCAGTAATACTTAGACCTAAGGGCATAGAATGTTCGCCTGATGCCCATCTGGCCACTGTATCGTCCTTCAAACATTTCATGGAGTGCCTCAGCTTGTCGTTGTGCAGGAAGGTAGAGGAAAAATCGACAGCTGACTGGGCCTTGGTCTCTTTAGGCAACACGTCGTTATGCGTGATAAACTTCTTTTGCACGCGTTTCTGTTGCTTTTTTGTGCACAGCGCACCCCTAAGCATATCCAAGACTTTGGCGCAAAACGCATCCTGACGCTACTCCCCAACCATGCTGTCACATAATCGTGGTGATGTATATAATACTGCAAAATTGGTTCAGCACCATTGATAATGGGGGGATTCCTGGAAAGACAATCTGGTGTGCTGTTCAGAATTCCCGATTTATAAATGACATCAAAATTAACTTCCTGCAGAATCAGTGACCAACGAAGAAGGCGTTAGTTTCCTTCCTTGTAGCGCAAGACCCAGCACAGCACATTGTGGTCAGTGACAACTTGAAATTTTCTGCCAATCAGGTATGGTCGTAGTTCTTCTGATGCCCATATTACTGCAGAAGCTTCCAGTTCTGTCGAAGAATAATTAAACTATGCGCCTTTGAGAGATCGACTCAAGTATAGCACTTGACAACATCGTCGCTCTTCATTCTCTTGCAGCAATAGACCTCCCACGCATTCCACTTGCTGATCTTATTCCCAAGTAAAAGAAGCGTTTTATTTATGAGTGATCGAAGAGGTGCTGCGATAACGCTGTAATTTGGGATAAACTAGCTGAAGTATGATGTGAGATCGATGAATGGTTGTAGTGCCTGTACATTTCAAGGAGACCGAAAATCCTGAACCACTGCCAGTTTCGATGGGTCGGGGGATACACCGTCTTTTGTGATAACTTGCCCAAGCTAATTAAAGGCAGTAGAAAAAAACACTTCTATGGCTTGAAATTCAAGCCTGCTATGTCGAAACTTGTAAATATGTTCTGAAGGTGCGAAACGTGTTCTTCAAATGTCCGGCTGAAGGCTATCTAGTTATCTATATACAAAAAACATTGTCGTCTTTAATACGTTCAATGATCGTATCCACGGCTCACTGACATTAAATGGAGCACCTTTCAGACCAAATGGCATCCGGAGGAATTTGTGAAGACCCCACGGCGGGACGAAGGCAGTCTTCTGTATGTCATCTGGATGCATGGCGATCTGATAAAATCCAGACACCAATCTCTTAACAGAAAAGTACTTGCTTCCGGTGAGTGCCTGCAGTGCATCTCCAATCCTTGGGGAAGGGTGCACAATGTCCTGAGTGACAGCGTTGAGACGTCGATAATCAAAGCACATGCGCGTCGTCCTGTCTTTCTTTGCTACGAGGACAAGGAGTGACACCCAAAGACTCCGAGAAGGTCGCAATATATTCTAATCAATGAGGTCCTTGATCATACTTTTGACAAGATCACGCTGTGCTGATGACAAAGTACGAGCACGTTGCGATATCGGCTTTGCGTTTACAGTTGGAACCCTATTGCAAAAACAGCTTGAAGCCAGTACCTGTTTTGGCACTGGTACACGCTGGAGACACTGCTACACGCTTGTAATCACTGGCACTTCGTTGGGTGCACTGGGTGCACTCTCATCTTTTATCCTCCTTACCCCCTTGCACAGTACAGGGTAGCCAACCGGTCTGAGAACTGGCTAACCTCCCTGTCCTTCCTCTTTAGTTCCTTCTCTTCTCCTTCTCTCGCACTGGGAAAAATCTGTGTCGCACTGGTAGGGCGCTGGCTCAACCGCTGTGAAGCTGGTGTGCACTGTGAAGCGCTGGAAGCGCTGCAATTTTCACTGGCAAGCGCTGGTGAATACTGAAGCACGCACTGTTTGTACCTGCGCAGCTACAGCGTGCAAGTTATTGTAGTATGTTCCGTGGTTTGTTTCGGTGTCGTTGAATATAAAACGCTTGATTCGACGACAGGGAGAGATGCTACGCTAACAGATACCAAGCATTCGTAAATTTTGCGGCGAACGTACGCATCGCAACAACTATAATGCACCTTTTTCGCATATGCCACAGCGTAAACCGGCCATTTTCGCATCATTTGTTTATTGCTGTAACAATCGCAAGCTGCTTTGTTTGTAAGCCTGGAGCTGCACGCCACTCCTAACAGAAACAGGAAATTGTTTTTGCCGCAAAGTTGACGAATCGTAAATGAGCTCTCTCGATCGCTTCGCAAGGTTTCCCAGTGGAGGTGAGAAAAAAAAAGCTGTTTTTCGATTCCGCCACACCGCATAAATCTATGTCTGGCCACGCTTTCCTTCTACTTACTTCAAGTAAGAGTTAAATATGTTTCGATGCTCAAATGCAGAATCTTCAACCATACCAACTCAACGCATCGAGAGCGGTCTTACCCAGTGCCCGGCCCAGCGAGCATTAAACCTGTCGTGCCAGCCGCGTTGATATATATGTTACCGGCGCTTCTTGTTTCGTGTACACACAATTTTAAAGTGTCACAATAACTGCAAAGTATAGTTTGGACATCCATGAACCTAAATGAACTAATTTGCCTTGTTTCGATGTTCGCACAAGGAGCGCTGACGATCAATGCGTGGCGCTTTCAGCTACGCATGCTGTCACCGAAAGCTGCCGGTCGCACTTAGCCGGTACTTCTCTGACTAATATGTAAGAACACGCCATTTCTAGTTGGTAATTTGGTACGGCTTCGTGAAGTCACTTCCTGGCATACGTTCTCAGCTGATTGCATTGGTATTGCTACGGGTGTTATTTTTAGTTTTTTTGTATTGATATAACTGCAAATATTTGTACACTGGCACGCCCACTGTATACACTGCCAGTGGAGGCCAGAAAAACGGCTGTCGCTCGGTATCGCCACTCCGTAAATGCATTTCTGGCAATGATTAACCTTCTACTTACTTCAGGTACAGCTTAGCTAACTGTTAGAAATGTTGCAAAGCTCAAATAAAGAAACTTCAAGCATCGCAACTCAGCTGCTTCGAGAGCGGCCTTACCCAGTGCCCCGTCCCAGCGAGGCCTGTGGTGCCGCCTGCGTCAGTGTACCTGCTAGCGGCGCTTTTTACTTTAAATATGCACAATTCTAAAGTGTAAGAAGGACTGTAGAGTACAGTTTGGACATCCCTGAGCCTAAATCGACCGTTTATCCACGTGTGCGGTGCCTGAACAAGGAGCGGCGACGATCAATATGTCGTGCTTCCCGCATCGTAGGCTGTCACTGAAGGCAAGGTTCTCTTTGGCGGTGCAAAAATTGGTTGCCAGACTTTGGGGTGTTTGTTGCCAGACTGCCACCAAACTTAGCGAAGAATTTTGCCCCTGTAGTTGTGGCTTCTCTGTGAGAGTTTGGTGTGGTCCGTGGTGCATTTCGCGAGAGCGTGAGCTAGGCTGGCCGTTTTAATTCACAAAATGAGCGTAAAATGAGCGTCCCATAAGTTGGGGCGTGTTCTCTTGCTGTGTGCGCTGCTGGGCAATTAAGAGATCGTGTCTCAGAGTTAGGGAATCAAAACTGCGTCGTCCATTGTGCATTTCGCAAGTGCAATGAACTTTTTCGCGAGTGTGTGCGCGACGTGATTATTGCAATGAACCACGCTTTACAGAAATCGAGGCGCGTTCTCTTGCACTGCGCGCAGCTATGCGATTAAGAGATCGCGTCTCAGTAATATTAACGACGGGGAAAACTGAATATAGAGTCGCAGCAGACGCTGCCATCTCCCCCCCCCCTCAACTTTTTTTTTCACAGCTGATCGTGCCGCGTCAATCGCGTGCCACGACGGAGACGCTACGCTTCCCCTAGCTGTGTCAGCACAAGGCATATAGTTGGGACCCGTGTACATGTGACGAACAAACGTCCGAAGGCTGGCTAATCGGGGTACGTGGTATATTCTACAGTTATATACGCCTTGAAAGCTGCTTTATCGACGCAGTTGGAGCGAATTAAGCGAGACTCGCGTGTACCTGTAAGTGGGACCTCGCATAAGCATTCATTGTTTCGAATTTCAGTGGTTTGTGCATATTTTGGGTGGTGCCCTGCAAGCGACAGTGGCTGGTCGGCGGGATCCTATTTACAAGTACGCGCGAGTCGCGCTTAATTCTCTCCAACTGCGTCGATAAAGCAGCCTTCCAGGCGTATATAGCCGTAGAATATCTCACGTACCCCAATTAGCCAGCCTTGGGATGTTTATTCGTCACATGTACACGAGTCCGAATGATATGTCGTGTGCTGACACAGCTAGGGGAAGCGTAGCGTCCCCGTCGTGGCACGCGGTCGACGCGGCACGATCAGCTGTCAAAAAAAGGAGGGGGGAAGGGGGCAGCGCACCGCCTGCTGCGATTCTATTCAGTTTTTCCCGTCGTCGCTAATACTGAGACGCGATCTCCTAATTGCACAGCTGCGCACACAGCAAGAGAACGCGCCACGACTTATGTAAAATGCTTTGTCGCTTAAATGCTTTGTCAAAAAGTGCTTGTTTGCCTTGGGTGACAGAGTAGCCATAATGACTTGACACTTTTCCTGTTGTAGTACAGGATTGTTGCACTGCTCCATCAGGTCGAGCTTTCGGTATGTGAAGTCTCTACATGACTCGCCTGCGCATCGCGTTGCGCCGAACATTCGCTGCTTAGAAATTTTATCGCAGTCCATGTTATAGCGTCCGAGCAATGCTGCCTTCATGTCAGCCCAAGTACTCATACTAGCCACCTTCGTGTGGTGACGCATCCATGTAAAAGCTTTAGCTGGGAGCCTTGAAATAATGAATGGTGTAGCGAGCTCATCGGGAACGCAGAATGTTCTAAACCAATAGTCAACTTGGTGAAACTAGACGTTTAGATCTTTCTCGAGATGCGGTAAGGAGCTCGACGCGAAACTCCAAAGTCGATCGCGAGCGTCTCCACTGTTAGACATGCACACGGGAATATTGCTTCTGGTTCGTCCTTGTTGCTTTTCCGAGCTGCGTTTGAGATTCATCGACGCACTTTTCTCTTCTGAACTCGTGCTTGATTCTGCTTCAGATTTTTCTTGCGCTTTTAACTCCAGACGCTCGATGCGTTCTACTAGTGGAGCAAAAGTTACACAACAGGTCGTGACTTGCCTTCATCAGTGAGTCAAGAGGCGGTGTTGGTGCGTCGTCATTTTTGACGGCGTCGTGGTCTTGGAGAATCATCAGTTTCAGTTTCTCCAATTCGCTCCAGAGCTGGCCCACCTCGGTCCTTATGGTACCGGCTTCGGACACAGCTGACCGGTAGGCTTCCACCAGGGCGGCGTCAACCAGCTGCTCGAACACGTCGACAGAACACGGGGCCGTCGCCATCTTGAGATCACGGAACCGACGCTGTCCGAACGTCAGTGGTTGAGCCGAAGGAGCGCGTAGGGAGCAACGTCCCCACACTGATGATGTAAATGCCTTCTTAGTTCACCTTGAGTCGTTGGGCGCCAATTGTGACTCACCGTTATGACCGTCGGACATACTGGGTTCCGAGGCCACCTAAGAAGGACGTCCACACTATTTCAAGATCAGGAAGGGACTGCCAGACCTGATGATCATGATGATGATGATGATTCTTTAGCTTTGCTGTCACTCGCCCACAAAGGGGGATTGGCCAAGAACCGGGCGGCATGATCATCAAGTGTGCTGAGTCAGGCATTCAGGTAGTATCGTAGCCATGAATAATAATAACAATAGACTAACAAGATATCTTTTTGTTGCCATTATGTACGCACACACGTCAGAGTAAACCTCCCTGTGGCTATAACCTAATGTAATCTCTCCGAAGGATAAAATTACTTCCACGTTCATATTTAAACCTAGCTTCTCAATTGGTTCGACCAGGTATCTTTTCCTTTGAGGAAAGTATCGTTGACAGGATAAAAGAAAATGATGTATTGATTCTGATCCTTGCAAAAGAGACATAACGGACGCTGTTAGTCGAGCTTTATGTTGGTAGTAACTAAGGTGTGGAATTCTGCATCGTAATCTGGTGATTGTATATTCTAACTGCCGAGATACACACCACTGTTTGTTCTAGCAAAATCTTAGATGTACGAAGTGTCTGACTTTATCCAATGAAACTTTTTTTATATTTCCTTGTGCAAACAAGCATTTCTATATCTGAGTGCTGTTACATAGGCGAAATCACATAGAATAAATTACAGTAGTCCGCTTAAAGATGTTTTGGCTAACGAGTCTGCCATCTCTTTGGATAAATCCCGCAGTGGCCAGGTATCCATAGCAAGTGAAATTTTTTCACGTTTGCTAGTAGTAAACTACTAATCATACTCAGTAGTGTCACAATTTTTCGCTGTAGGTAGTGCAGTGCCTTACTGTTGCGAACCGGGGTCTGCCCGGTCTTTTGTGGTAGCGTGGTGTAGCTTCGGGTTGAGGAAACGAACGCTGACAAATAGGGGATACGAAAAACAAACAGGTTTATGGCACTATTTACAATTATTTACAGCATGAAGTTAGTAAATCACAAACCACGAGCATGGTGGCTGAACCGTTACATGGTTCAGAGCGACGTCCAGCACTCTGCGGCGTCGTTTTGAGCCCAGTCGGCTCCTCCTACTTGAGTGGCACGTCAATCACACACACACAAGACACCGCCCACAGAGCATAATTCAGTAGCACATGGTCCGCCGAATGTTTATGGCATTTCTTGACGCAATGCTCTAAAAAGAGGGGAAACGGGGTTTCTTCCCGGAACAATTTGGCGGTAGGTTGTTTCTTCCGCCTTTGCCAGAAAGGGCCGCCAAGGAGTAAACACTTGAATCGCGGAGACACGAGCTGCGCGGTTGGTATGCTTCGCCCTCTCGCTAAACAAGCCGGCCCGGAGGAATCGCTTGCAGGGACATTGGCTCACGGACCGTCCTTTAATCCCTTTGTCGCTCCCCGCCGCTGGATCCGAGAAACTGGGGTTGCGGGCGTGGGAGCGCTGCCCCCCTACGTTTCTCAGCGACAGCATGGCGCCTACTGACGACGGTCATAAAAGCTTCCCCCTCGTCAGATGAGTCACGGAGGGCAGAAGTCACCGCTGCTGCTCGCAGGTACGACAAAAGGGTCCGTAGTTGAATGCCACGAACTCGCTTTCGCCTGTCTCATTCTCTGAGAATTGCCGAAAACTTCGACAGCATTTCGACATTTTTTTAAAGAGTGCAGTTGGGACGAACATTTAGCAGGTCTGGTCGAGAAATAATCTATAAACGAAGGTTTATAAAAACCATGGTGTAAAAATCGCCTGGTTGCTATACCTACATAACCATTATTGTTATATTCTGAATATTCTGATACGCTCAGTACATTTACACTTCTTAACTTGCAGCTCACATCAACTTAATAATCACTCCCAAAACTTCATGATGTGTCAGGTTTAGGTCATAAGACTACAATAGAGCCCTATGTAAAGGGCGTTTGGACGTTGTTTGCGATATAAATATCTTCTAATGCATCAATAAACACCTGGCTCTCAATGATGCAAAAGATATTGGTCATAAGGTAGGAAATGTGTAGAATGCTTCTCGGAGTTTTTTCGTAGGTGAAATACGCTTTGACACAACTAACTGTGCCTCACACTTCATGATGTGACAGGTATTGGTGATAATACATTAATAATGAAAACCTGTATGGAAGACTTCTGGACGCTGTCTGTAGTGAAAATATTCTCTAAAGCGACAAACCGCACCTAATACTTCGTGATGTCACAGATATTGCTCAAAAGACTGCCACTGAATCCTGTATGAAAGACTTCTAGACGTCCTCTGTAGCCAAAATATTTTCAAAGACAAACATCACACCCAGAACATTATGAAGTCACAAAATCGATCACAAGAGTGCAACTGAACCCTATATGAAAGTCTTTTGATTGTCTGTAGTCAAAATATTCTCTAAAGCGACGAACCACACCCGACACTTCGTGATGTCACAGATATCGATCATAAGATTGCAACTGAATCATGTATGGATGGATTTTGAACGTTGTCAGTAGTCTAAATATTTTCTAAAGCGACAACCACACCCGACACTTCTTGATGTCACAGATACCGATAATAACATTGCAACTGAACTCAGTGCGGAAGGCTTTTGAACGTTGTCTGCAGCCAAAATGTTCTCCCATTGCAATAAACCACACTCGACACTTCATGATGTCACAGACTTAGGTCATATGACTGTGATTGAGCCGTACTTAGAAGCCTTTTGAGGATGTGTGTTTTAGAAATATCCCCTAATGCAAGAAAGCGCACATGGCTCCTAATGATTCAACAGATATTGACCATAAGACAAGAACCAAGCACTGCATAGAATGCTTTTGGGCATAGCGTGTAGTCGAAATACGCTTTAACGCAACTAATTGTGCCTGACACTTCATCATGTGACAGATATTGCTCAAAGGACTGCAACTGAATCCTGTATGAAAGACTTTCGAACGTTCTTTGTAGTCAAAATATTCTCTAAGGCGACATACCACACCGACAATTCGTGATGTCAGAGATATCGATCATAAGATTGCAACCGAACCCTGTATAGAAGGCTTTTGATATTGTGTGTTTTCGGAATATCCTCTAAAGCAAAAAAGCACACCTGGCTATCAATGATGCTACAGATATTGACGTAAGATAGGAACCAAGCACTGCGTAGAATGCTTTTGGGCATTGCCTGCAGACGAAATATGCTCTAACGCAACTAACTAACCTTGACACTTCATGATGGGAGAGATATTGCTCAGAAGACTGCAACTAAATCTTGTATGAAAAACTTTTGAACATTGTCTTTAGTCAAAACATTTTCTAGAAACACAAATCACACACAACACTTGATAAAGTCACAGATATCCGTCGTAAGATTGCAACTGAACCCAGTGCGGAAGGCTTTTGAACGTTGTCTGCATCCAAATTGTTCTCCAATGCAATAAACCACACCCGACACTACATGATGCAACAGATATCAGTCATAAGATTGGAACCGAGCACAGCGTGGAACCTTTTCGGAGGGTATAATTATTTATTTTGAAATACTGCATCCTTTTCATGGTTACTGCAGGAGTTCTGTACATAAATAAAAAATGAAAACATTGAACAGTAGTATCAACATAAATGTGCCAATGTAAACAAATATCACTACCTCCTAAGTAAAGCCCGGTGAAAATAAGAAAAATAGAAAGATGGGAGAACTAGAACAAGTGCCTACAAACGTCAGACACGCTGGTATTACGAACCAAACAAAGTAGATCATTCCAGTGTTTGATAACTTTATTTGAACGTGTTAGAGAGCACTACAAATGACTACTGAGCTGGATTGTGATTGCAGATCACTGCTGTGTGTAAGGCTTCTGCACTTTGCTGGTAGTTTGAATATTCTTTAACATCTACAAAATGGCATCCGACACTTCTTGATGAGACAGATATTGGTTTTGAGATATCAGCTAAGCACTGCGTAGAGGGCTTTCACATGTCAGCAATAGTCAAAATACCCTATAATGCTAATAAAGCATGCCCAAAATTTTGGATGCGAGAGATGCCAGTTATGGAATTGCACCAGAGCATCGTACAGAAGTTTTGGCAAGTTTTCTAACATAGCGAAACTAAATATCCTGATATTTCGATTATGCTTAATTGCATGCATATATAGTCCATGTTAATGCGTATACTAAATATTTGAACAAAAGTGAAGCAGTTCTTTGAAAAACCTACAATTATTCAATGTCCGAAACTATCTAATAATCTCTTCAGCGCATTACGGCCTTTAGGAACAGATGAATGCATGCACAGTTCTGAACGGCCTCATAAGTCACATGAGGCACTCTTTGCATTTATTTTATACAAAGTACAGTACACTACTAGTGAACCTTCATTCATTCTGTGCACACATGTAGTGATCTTCTCTTCCTACCATCTGTTCATTGTGTAGCTGATTTAAAGTCAGGTGCTTCTCACAAGGTTTTCAGTTATCTTTCCAGCTGTAAACAAAACGCGTGCTATATTATAGTAAAGTGTAAAACCACCAAGAAGCGCCACTGCATGCCTATAGCTATGAGTAACAGAATGAACTAGAAATTAAAAATGTGTGTGTTAGAATGCTTCCAAACAACGTATGTGCTACTGAGCGTGACAGAGAAGAAGAACAAGCGAGAAGTGAAATAGCAGGCAATATCAGCAGCACTTATTCATGCAACCTTCTTTCTAGATCAACATAGCAATGCACGTTTGAGTTTCTAACTTGTACGTTAATGGAAATGAGACCGCTGACAGCTGATTGTGTTAGCGTTGGTGGTACCCTACACGAAGGCACATCACACTGCTACCAATTAGCGCACGCTTGTTATTAGCTTTGCCACACACGAAAACAATTTGCACCGAAACCAACGAATGTTTCAGCGTCGTACCATCCGCGAATACACTTATATAGGTAAGTCAGTTTTCACATCACCAAAGTGTGTTGGCTAGTGCGAGGTTCGCTTCAAGCGATAATCAATACCGACGTTGAAATCAAACACAGTGCACATAAAAAACTGCGTATGCACTACGCGATGTTTCGGGCGTCCTATATAGTGTCTATGTTTCAACGGAAACTACCGTTGATGTTTTTTAGCCGATGTTCCTCGCATGAGCTGGTTTATACGAACTGGACGGTAGGGGTCTATGTTGGATGCAGATGACACCGCTATGAATTTCTTCGCGGAAGGCGAGGACTCACGCTCTAAGCTTCAAACCTCCGAAGCCTGTTTACACTCGTTTCCAGCACAGAAATTCAAAGATAAAGCACAGGGACACTGATCCAGTAGTCTGTCCGATGTTTTCGTTCGGCTGACTATCGCACTCAGGATGGGCGCAAGAGGGGGCAACGACGCCTTAGTTACTGAAAAGAGGGGGGTGCAACGTCTCCTCCATTGAATATTATAATAGGGAAGTTGGCGCTAAGGCCACCCCTACATTGACATCATAGGGAGGGAGTACTGCAGCGAGCATTCCCCCCCCCCGCACCTTAGCTTAGGGAGAACCCTGCGCGCGCCTATTATAAACGTACAATATCCTAGACGTGAATTTTCGTTCGCGGGAGTGGCGCATGCACCACTGTTGATTTCTGGTGCATACCGCCGTAGTTACTTTGCTCACTGCGATGTCAAGTACTTCTAAAATAGTCAAAACTGTGGCGGGTGAAGCACTATCAATATTTTAACCTGCCATATATCTTCGGCATTGTACGAACCCACTCCTGTTCAGAACGCGCCGTTCTGTGTTGAACTAGGACAGTCTTAAGCCAAAAGATCAAGCAACGCTGTGCACCGGCCTTGGACGCATGGGCGTCAATGCGGTTGACGCGTGCCAGTGGTTGCGCGCCCTTTTCCCCCACAGGCGCGACTAGACGCTTTTGACACGTAGGCGCGGGCATACACGTGCCAGTGGTTGGCACTTAATGAGAAAGTCCGTGCCGTGACGTCAAAACACCACGACTGTAGCAACGCCCATGTTTCTATTCGGGGTTCCTGGGCACGCCTACAAATCGAAGCACGAGAACAGTGGTTGACGTCACGAAAATGAGCACATGTGGTTAGATGAGACGCCTGCGCGAGTTCTGTGTAGGTGCGATAGAGATAATTGTGGTTGGAGCTCGTATTTATTTGTAAACTGTAACATACCTTCGTGTGGCAGACCTCTTTGAGATGTCGTAGTGTTTACATTGGGAAAATCAGTCAGTGTATCAATGTTCGGCTACAAGAGCAAGCGAATTTTTTACATGAGATGGTGTCATCACGCATAACTACAGTGATTGCGATGTAATAATATGATTGAGGTACCGCACCTTCTTTTCTAGAAATGTCTATTTCTGTGAAACAACGTGATCGTCATACACGTGAAACCCCTCTAGCTTACATTTTCTATATAAAATATTCACAGATATTTACTAATAGGTTTCGCTGCAGTTTCTCTTTGAAAAAGCTAGTTTCTTTTTTCATTCATCTTTTAAGACTGGTGTTCAATCTAAATAGCATTTATGAGTCAACCCTGCTTCCCCCCTCCACCCTCTTTTTTGTGTTAAACGGTCTACTTCTTCTGAGTAAGAATTTTATTTCAAAGCACAGTAGAAGTCTCTCCTCTTCCTTTAACCCGTTCAGCCCTGGATTTTTTAGTTTGGTCAGATACGTTTTTGTGCGTGTTTTTCTCGTAGCTAGGACCTCAGAAGATCACAAACAAGAAATTGAGCCAGTGTTGAAAGGAATTCTGGAATAATTGACGTGGCATCAAATTGTGTGATCCCGGCTCAGTGATTGGAAAATGAAAAAAATGGCTGTTTTTTTTCCTGCTTAGCAGTATTTTAGACGAAATGGGAACCAACATTTACTTGTCAGCTTAATGCTCACTTCGGGACAACGACGATTTTGTATAAATATAAAAACCACCTCTCGGGCATTTCTTCTGGAAAACTGAGCGAGAGGGAGTGGATGGCACAGGAGATGGCTGTTCGAGGTTACTTTAGATTTCTCAGGACATTGCTCGTTGAAACAATTTCATCCAGGCTTGAGCGTACCATATTGCGAAACAGAAAAAAGCATTTTGTATAAACACAATGTGTGCTAGAGGCGCTTTGCTGCTGAATGCTGCCTCAGAATGTGCCATTTGCAAATTAAAGCGGTTTTGTAAATTATATAGTGGCGGTGTATTTTTTCCGCCGTTTCTATCTGGGTTTTACACAGTAGCTCTGAACGTTTGCTGAATTCTCCGGCGACCGAGAACGCGCATATAAAAGAGGGGCAGTCCTGTGACGGTGCAACATAACATCGCAGGTCTGGGTATGCTCTCACTGACTGCGCGAACCAGACCGCAACATCGTTGGTATGCGGACATAATTTGCATAACAATTATGCAAGTACTACAGAGCCAGAGAATGCGTGTTCTCATGGTAAAACTTATTTTTTGTCAGCATACGGCTCTAAATCAGCAATATATCCGCAGAAGTGGCCCCCGAAAATAGGTGACCCCAGAAAAAGCAAAAAAAAATGGAGGAGGTCAACAGATATCCAGAATATAAAATACGAATATTTTGCCCTAGTAGGATTATACTCCTTGAAGCAGTGTAGAATTATGTAGTTTTAATGTATTTGCCCCAAAGCTACTTGCAAGGCTTCTTAATGGCACTTTTGTTCTATATAGCATATTATTGTTCTCAATCGTCAGTTTTCGAAACGTAGCTTGGACTAACCACCTTCAATACCTGATTGCGACAGAAACAAGCGTGACTTCATTTTTGCAGCATGTAGTAGATTACCCAACGGGGGTGCTACGTAGGATAGCCTGTATTTGGAAACTCTGAATGTTTCCCAGCTACGGCAAGATCCCCTTTTGAAGGAATTGAGAGTGCGAAAAATGAGAGGACCCTTAAGCTTTGCCTTAAGGAATGTTTACCAGCGCAAACGACAGGGCAGGACGGGACATGAGAAGAAACGAGACAGAGCGCTGAACTCTCAACAATTTATTTCTTGCGAAGGTCTTCGCTTTTATACAGTTACCAGTCGCAATAGTCATGCGCGAAACACAATGACAATGCATAAGTACATCACACCCAGAAGCAAATGAACAACTTTTCCTTATCGGTGAGCGCGACAGAAAGGGTGCTAACACAAGCATATTTCAATGAGCAAATCTTTTCTGCCTCCCCCGCCACGGTGGTCTAGTGGCTAAGGTACTCGGCTGCTGACCTGCAGGTCGCGGTATCAAATCCCGGCTGTGGCGGCAGCACTTCGTATGGAGGCAGAAATGTTTTACGCCCGTGTACTCAGATTTTGGTGCACGTTAAATAACCCCAGGTGGTCGAAATTTCCGCAGCCCTCCACTACGGCGTCTCTCATAATCATATATTAGTTTTGGGACGTTACACCCCCCCCCACCCAAAAGAAACATCTTTTCTGCCTCTGTGATCTCGGGTGTGGTGAGATTCCTGCATCTTGCAACAATAGTGCACTCTGAAAATATTGGCCGGCAGCCACACGTGCTGCAGTGAACGGACAGCCATCCTTGTTTATAGTGATTCACATTGTACATATTGTTGCCCGCCTGAAGCCGTTTACACGAAGGATGCAAGAATGACTCGCCCAGAGGGCTTCGTCTGAGAGAGGAGGAATGATACAAAGTATCACTACTAGGAAAAACAAGGGAAGCGTGGGCAGAGAAGGAAGACGACGTTGCCTCCACTGCGATCCCCCTGAGTGGGTACGAGCCATGGCGGTGATCATCATCATTGGACTGTGATCGCGGACTCAGGACCCATTAAAAACCCCCATTAATTTACCTCGCCTTGTGTAACATTAATTTACCTCGCCTTGTGTAACAATTTGGTGGAAGGTGCTGGGTAGGACGAACCCAAAGACGGGAGCTTCACTACCAGGACTTCGTCGCAGCCGCCGCCTCGCCGGACTTCCACCTTCACCGATCGTAATGGCCAGAGAGCAGCCATCCAACGCTTCGAGGACAACTACGATGGGTTCCGTGCCGTACTACAGAGTGCCACCAAACTTCGGCGGGACCTCAGGAGAAGACGTCGACGTGTGGCTCAAGAACTACAAGCGGGTGAGCAGAAGCAATGGCTGGGACTCGAACGAACAGCTCAATCATGTCGTATTCTCGTTAACGGACACCGCCCTTATGTGGTACGAGAACCACGAGGACATGTTAACGACTTGGGAACGTTTTGTGGAAGAAGTGCAGAAGTGCTTCGGCGATTCAGACGCAAAGAAGAAACGCGCGGAGCAGACATTATCTCAGAGGGCACAGCTTCCAGCAGAAACATGTACGACATACATCGAAGAAATATTGAAGCTGTGCAAGATCGTGAATGGGAGGATGTCTGAAGAAGACAAGGTTGGACACGTTCTCAAGGGTATAGCCGAAGACGTGTACAATTTCTTAATTGGGAAAGACTGCTTGAGCTCCGTGTCCGACGTGATGAAGCACTGTCGTACCTTTGAATCCCTCAAGATGCGACGAATTTCTCCGAAATTCGGCCGCCTGTCCAACGTCCCCACTGTGGCTAGTGTTGAAACAGTGCCGCCTAACGACCTTGCTTTGACCATACGGCAGATCGTTAGAGAAGAGCTGCTTCGATGTCAGCAGAGCTACCATCGCCCCAGCGATTTTCAGGATGGGTATGTAAGCGAACCAGAACGTGTGCGAACTCTTGCTTCTCTTCCACCATGGCAACCATCGATAAACGCAACAGACGCTTATGAATATCAAGGCACACGGCAGGCTGGATTCCCCCGTCAACCACCTCCCAACTACGAACGAAGTTTTCGCCCACCTGTTTACCCAACATCGCCTCCCTACAGGGCCCCCGAAGGACGGTACCACTATCCCATGCCTTCCGAGAGGAGTCGTTACTCTGAGCAACAACGTGCCCCTCGACCAAGTCCGGTATGCTACAACTGTGGTGTCCCGGGTCATATCGCACGTTTTTTGTGACCACCGCCCATATCAGCGACAGTCTTGGCCTTTGTATCACCAACATTTCGACTATCCGCACTCCACGTCACGGAAACCACGCGCACCTACCGGGTCACGCTACCCCTCGCCGGCCTCTGATCGAAGTTTGACGCCACCTCCAGCTCCCCGTGCTCCACGATCGCCGTCGCCACGGCGACGCGTACGTACACCGCCGCCGGAAAACTAGTCGGTGCGGCCAGTGGGGGTGAAGCCGCAAGATCACAGGTGCTATCTACAGATATACCCCCGTCAGCGTTTATGTTGAAGAACAAAGTTCGTGTAGTTGTCGATGGAGTGGCTACTATGGCACTTGTGGATACAGGCGCGACAATTTCGGTGATGAGTGTAAATTTTAAGAACCTGCTAGGACCAAAAGTGATGTTTTGCCTGAACCGTGGGGTGACATTTCGTGGTGTAAGTGGTGACGTGTTGTGTCCGGTGGGATATTGTACTGTGGACGTGTCGCTGTGTGGCAAGGTGTTTTGCACAGAGTTCGCGGTTATTCCGCGGTCTACACATGACGTTATCTTGGGTATTGACTTCTTGTGTGAGTGTGGGGCAACTGTAGACTGCAGAAGTGGGCATCTTTCTATACACGGTACTTTTCCAACGGCGCTCTTGGAAAATTCTTGTCCGGAGGAATGCATCTTTTTCGTCTCCGTGGATACAGTTGTTCCTGCATTTTCTGCTGTATGTGTTCCTGTGACATGTTCCAGTAACAACTGTGGCACGTTTGACGCCACGCTCGAACCGATTACCTCGGCATGCCTGAAAAAGAACATTCTCATTCCCCATTGTATAGTGCCAGTCGTTGATGGACGGGCAGGTGTGTGGACAATGAACAGTTCCATGGAGCCTGCAATTCTGCCAGGCGGCATGAAACTTGCAGTATTTAGGCCCGAGTCATGTACGACGCTGGTTGCGCTTGTTGATGCTACAAGCCAAAATGAACATCTAGGCTTAGAAGGTTCAGAAGATGCCCAATTGCTACAAATGGTCAGCAAGTCACTTGACCAAAGCAAACGTCATATCCTGCTCGACGTTCTGTCTAAGCACTCGAAAGTGTTCGATTTTTCTAAATACAGTCAAAGGCCCTTAATCCCAGCGTCCCGGATACGTCACCAGATCCACACCGAATCGGCGCATCCTATTAGGCAGAAACCTTACCGAGTGGCACCATCGGAGCGCAAGATTATCAACGAACAAGTTCAAGAGATGCTGGAAAAGGGAATAATACAGGAATCGGCGAGTCCGTGGGCTGCTCCCGTCATTCTAGTGAGGAAGAAGGATGGTACGTGGAGATTTTGCGTTGACTACCGCCGACTGAATTCTGTTACCAAGAAAGACGTCTATCCACTGCCGCGCATCGATGACGCTCTAGACTGCCTGCATTCCGCGTCCTACTTTTCATCTGTTGACCTGAGATCAGGTTACTGGCAAATTCCGATGCACGCAGCTGACAAAGAAAAGACGGCATTTGTTACGACCGACGGACTTTACGAGTTCAACGTTATGCCATTCGGATTATGTAATGCTCCTGCGACATTCGAAAGATTTATGGACTCTATATTGCGTGGTTTAAAATGGCATATATGTATGTGTTACCTTGACGATGTCGTAATTTTTGGCCGTACGTTTGAGGAGCACAACACTCGCCTAGACCTCGTGCTCAGCTGCATTGAAAAAGCTGGCCTTGTATTGAATTCAAAAAAGTGCCACTTTGGCGAGCGACAGATATTGGTGTTAGGACATCTCGTCGATAAAGATGGCATTAGACCTGACCCACAAAAGACTGCGGCCGTTGAATCGTTCGAGCGTCCTAAATCTGTGAAACAACTGCGCAGCTTCATCGGGCTCTGCTCGTATTTCCGCCGGTTCGTACCCAAGTTTGCGGATGTGGTTCACCCCCTGACGAGCCTTCTACGCAAGAACAGCCTGTTTCAGTGGACCTCCGAGTGTGATGCCGCTTTTCACAAGCTGAAGTGTTTGTTAACTTCGCAGCCAATACTTCGGCACTTCAATCCTTCGTCGCCCACGGAAATTCACACAGATGCAAGTGGCATCGGTATTGGTGCCGTTCTCGTTCAGCGTTCTGGCAAGAAGGAACACGTTGTGGCGTACGCAAGTCGTTCTTTAAGCAAGCCTGAACGCAATTACACAGTGACCGAACAGGAATGCCTAGCGGTAGTCTTTGCCGTGCAACGGTTTCGCTCATACATCTATGGTCGCCCGTTCACTATCGTCACAGATCACCATTCCCTGTGTTGGCTGATCAACCTTCGTGACCCATCCGGCCGCCTCGCACGATGGGCCATTCGTTTGCAAGAACATGTCTTCACCATCTCATACAAGACTGGCCGTCTACACGCTGATGCGGATTGCCTCTCCAGAATGCCACTACCATCGACAGATTGTGAAGGCGATAACTTTGACCACCTTATCGCTTCGCTATCGTCTGGCTTTCCTGATGCCGTGACTTTCGCCGCTGAGCAGCGTAATGACCCAAGCTTGAAAGCTCTCTTCCCTGGAGCGAGAAATTCATTAAGCGAAGGTCGATTCTGCGTCCGAAATGGTCTTCTTTACCAGAGAAACTTGTCCACGACGGGCGCCCGCTTTCTGCTGGTTGTTCCTGCGTCCCTCCAAACATCTGTCCTGCGTCTCACGCATGATGACCCCACCTCTGGCCATCTAGGCACCGCACGAACACTTAGTCGCACGAAAGAGCGTTTCTATTGGCCGAAAATGAGCAAAACAATTCAGAACTACGTGGCCAGCTGTATGCAGTGCCAGAGCCACAAGCGGCCCTCCTCGGGTCCAGTTGGTCTCCTGCAACCTGTAAAGCCTCCCGGTTCCCCTTTTGAAAAGGTCGGCATTGACCTGATGGGACCATTTCCACGCTCCTCAAAAGGTAACCGGTGGATAATTGTATGCGCCGACTACCTGACGCGGTACTGCGAGACGGCTGCCTTATGCTCCGCCACGGCAGTCCAGGTTTCGGAGTTCCTGTTGAACTCAGTCATCCTCCGACACGGACCTCCTCGCGTGATAATAAGTGACCGTGGTCGACAATTTACCGCTGATATTGTCGAATCATTACTTCGTTTGTGTGCCTCCAAGTTCCGACACTCAACTGCGTATCATCCGCAAACTAACGGTCTCACCGAGCGCACGAACCGAACGTTGATCAACATGTTGTCAATGTACGTCGCCTCTGACCACAAAAACTGGGATGAAGTATTACCGTTCGTCACGTACGCCTTCAACACGTCGAAACACGAAACGACAGGCTATAGCCCTTTCTATCTGCTCTATGCTCGCTCGCCTCGACATACGCTGGACACTATCTTTCCTTTTGTCATCCATGACGATTTAACAATTGCTGAAACCTTGTGTCGTGCGGAAGAGACCCGTCGACTTGCCTGCTTACGTACACTGGCTGCGCAAGAGTCATCCAAAACTCGCTACGACAGTCAACACAGGCAGGTAACCTATGCCCCCGGTGATCTAGTGTGGGTGTGGACCCCAATACGCAGACGTGGCTTGAACCAAAAGCTACTGGCACACTATGCCGGTCCTTTTGTGGTACTCCGTCGTGTCAGCGAGGTCAACTATGAAATTGCACGTGTCACCACTAGTGGCCGACGTTCATGCAAGACGGAGGTGACGCATGTTGCCCGCCTGAAGCCGTTTACACGAAGGATGCAAGAATGACTCGCCCAGAGGGCTTCGTCTGAGAGAGGAGGAATGATACAAAGTATCACTACTAGGAAAAACAAGGGAAGCGTGGGCAGAGAAGGAAGACGACGTTGCCTCCACTGCGATCCCCCTGAGTGGGTACGAGCCATGGCGGTGATCATCATCATTGGACTGTGATCGCGGACTCAGGGCCCATTAAAAACCCCCATTAATTTACCTCGCCTTGTGTAACATTAATTTACCTCGCCTTGTGTAACAATATGTTCCCTCAGCCTCTCATTTATACACGGTCCTGTTTGACCTACGTAATACCATCCACAAGATAACAGCAGCTGATAGACCACATTACACATGCACTCTCTGAATATATTTGCGCGTTTTGTAGTGCAATCGAGGGTGGGTCTGGATGGAGGAACGGACAGCTTGCACAGGTGACTAAGTTTTTGAGGAGCCGGAAAGACCACCTTCACATTAACTCGCTGTGCCACTTTCTTAAGACTGTGCGCTATCTTGTGCATATACGGAAACATGGCGAAAGCCTCTCTAGCTCTGACAGGTGGGACTCTGTTACCGTTTTCTTTGGACTGAAGCTCACGCACCAGGCCTTCGGCAATGGAAACTTGCACGTGATCGTGGTAACCAGCCGACGTCAGCCTTGAAGATTTCTCAACAAAGCTTTCTGTAATCTTGTGCACACAGGATTTTCGCTAGGCATTCACAAAGCAAGACTTTGCGATACCTCGCTTAACTAATTTAGAATGCACAGAATGCAACGGCAAAACAGGCTTATTTCCACGGGGTTGATACATCCAGCAAGTGCGTGCATTATTCAGGCGTAGCTTAAAGTCAAGGAACCTGATTTCCCAATTCTCAGAAAGTTCACGAGTAAGCTCAAAGTGTTTGAAACAATTTCGCATCAGGTCTAAAACTGCAAGAGCGTCATTCTTATACGATGCAACATCAGTGTCCATAAAAAAAATCATCTGCGTATCTGAAAACGTGCGTCACATTTGTTTTAGTGAGAACTTCCGAAATTGATTTGTCTGAATTGCCTAAAAACAGGTCACTGACGACGAGAGCAATACAAGAACCAATACAGATACCCGACTTTTGAAGCTGAGGTTTTCCATTCCAAAGGATGTACGTTGACTGAAGGTTAAACCGGAGAATCTCTGAAAACCCACTGACGCTGACGCCAGACTGGGTCTGAAATTTTGAGGCGCCAAACTCATCTATATATTCCCCAATGCACTGTAACGATGAGTCATGCGGAATTGAATAGTACAGGTCCGTGACATCTACAGCGAAGGAGAATAGAATCTTATTCCGACGCGACGAAATAAACTCCTAGACTTCACATAAACGTTTTACCAGAAATGGATCGTTCACTTCTAGGCATTTCAACGTTTTCTGCGGGTAGAGGTAGAGCTCAACACATTTTGGCCAGGTACTATTTTCAGATACAATTAGCCTAAAAGGCATGTAGACCTTATGCGCTTTCGCGCTGAAGAAGGCTTCAAGGAAATCTTTCTTGGCATCTGACATGTTCTTATGGACACTTACAAGGTATAACTTGTGAAGCTGGCTGTTAGCTTTACTTTTGAGGTTTTTCGCCGACACTTCAAGATGGCAGTTAAAAAGGGCCGAAACCGTGCGCGACAAACTTTTTCCCGGTACTCTCTCTCTTTTTCTATATATATATATATATATATATATATATATATATATATATATATATATATATATATGTGTGTGTGTGTGTGTGTGTGTGTGTGTGTGTGCGTTCTGCACTGCGCATTAGCAGGGAACAAGCTATTTATATGCGAGTAGGTATAGTCTGGTATCAGGTGCATTTTTGGATAATGATTGATTTGATTGATATGGGGGGTTTAACGTCCGAGAACCACCATATGATTATAGGAGATGTCGTAGTGGAGGACTCCAGAAATTTTGAACACATGGGGTACTTCAACGTGCGCCCAAATATGAGCACACGGGCCTACAGTATGTGTGTGATCCCTCCATCGAAAGTGAAGCCGCCGCAGCCGAGATTCAACCCAGATACCTGAGGGTCAGCAGCCGAGCCGAGTACATTACCCCCGAGATCACCACGGTGGGGCAATTTTCGATTAAGCCCAAGCGATCATTTTTCAAAAATGATTACCTTGGCCTCGCAGTATTCACGATTGCCGTACTTCATTGCTATCAAAAGTTACAGTGCAACTGTGATGTCAATCGAGGTTGCGAGAAAATTCGCCTGAAAATTAACGCTTGAGAAATCGTGTTGCCGACATGCAGCCTAACTGGCAAGTACACTTGTGAGGGTACCTTAAAAGTTACCTGCGTCAGATATACCTGTGGGTTTTTATTTTGTGTTGTGCTATTTGTGTGATGTTTTTTGTCTATTCTTATACTGTTTGCATTTAGTTTTTCAGTATTGTAAACTGTCCCACCCTGTAAGAGCCCGAAGGCTAACGGTATTGAAAATTAAAAAAAATACCTACTGCGGATCGTAATCATGCTTGGATGCGCGCAGTGCAGTAAACATTGTTGATTTAGAGCTATCACTACGTCAGGGCTGCTTGAAATTTAGAGCTTAACATAAAAATTTGTCCCATAGACATGCAGTCACAAACATCGACGGTAAGAAATTTGCTCAGCAATGTGGGCGAAACCAAAATATGATTATGGGTGTATACAAACACATGCTGCGTATACCTATCAGTCCTAGTCGTGAGCGGAGCTGTCCTTGACTTGTGAAACGCACTTCGG
Organism: Rhipicephalus annulatus; assembly: GCA_013436015.1. Lineage (NCBI taxonomy): Eukaryota > Metazoa > Arthropoda > Arachnida > Ixodida > Ixodidae > Rhipicephalus > Rhipicephalus annulatus. Next base: position 87,558 of record WOVY01013461.1, read on the forward strand.
CCCGACGAGGACTACTCCTTCTACGCTTAACAGAGATTAACGATAACCGATGTCTTCTTCGATCGGACGGGTCGTCGCACTGATGCATTTACGAAGACTAGTACACTCTAAAAAATGTTACACCCTTAAGGGTGTATTTGTTTTTTCCCATGGGCAACACCCTCTTAGGGTGTCTAGAAACACCCTAAACAATAAGGTGTTTAGAAACACCCTGAACCGTAGGGTGTAAAAAAACTTAACAGTCTACTTTATTAGGTGTTTATGAACACCCCTAAACTATGGGTGTTGAATGAAGCTACACCCATGCAAGTGGGGTGTACACTGAAAACCCCCTTGAAACGCTGGCAGTTATATGGATGAGCATACTTGATCAAATGAAGCGCAATTAACGGGCAACAAAAGCAGAGACACAGGAGGTGACCCTTAGACTTGTGTGTTGAGGAGAGCCGTTCATAGCACTTCATTCCATCAAATATGCATCACCAACTAGCCCAAGACTCAATTGTTCTCAGAGAGAAGCATATATGAACCATCTCTGCGGCTGAAAAAATAAGGCGCCATGGTCTTGAATTAGCTGCATGAGACCAGTGTATATATGTGTACGTAGACTGGGCCGTAAACGACAAAGACGCGGGAGGCACACACACACACACACACACACACACACGCACACACACACACACACACACACACACACACGCACGCACCACACCAGAGTAGTGCAAGCAGTAACCTGTAGCGTAAGGTTCACCCGAACATAACGCCGAAGCAAAAAACAATTAAGCCCATATGTTAACATCTGCCTTTATTATAGAAAATCTGCAACTCTGACAAACAGGACTCTGCATTCTGCAAAGTTTTGAAATATGTCACGTGACCAAGTTTGTGTTCTCTATACTAAAAATTCATTGCTTTGAATACAATAAATATCCACAACTTTCCAAAACATTTGCGCTAGTCGGGCAAACGACTGAAACGTATGACGTTTGATTGACACCTATACAATAGAAAAAAAACACGTAGAAAGAGTAAGTGAGTTTCCAGAGTCACGTATACAACATATTACAACTCGCAGTATAAATTTCGACATTAAAAAAGAGAACATTCAACAAGGTAGTGTAATTGATGTTGTATTAATGTAATGTCAGTGTTGGTACACTTCTAACTGCAAAACCACTCGTCACTGCTGCTTGCACAATCATCTTCAGCTGCTAAGATGACTGGTGCCTTCGAGAGAAGTGGGGCGAAGCTGTTCTTTCTGTACAGGAAATTCAATCCCGGAAACCTAAAATAAATACACAAGGAAGAATGACTGAAATTTCACAAAGAGTGCAACATACAGTGTGCACCATGCATAACTAACTGCTTTCTTATGTGTAAGTATAAATTGAGTGCATAGCAAGCATATTCAGTGGCATCGGGCTCCACTGCAGTGAGAAATGCTAGAAAAGGTATGCTGAGCAACAAACGCTATAAAAAGCGCGCTGTGGCATAATCTTTATACCTTTCGTGCCGTATATGAACCTTACTTTACCCTTTCAGCTTGCTCGCGTAGGCAAATAAAAAGGTGCTGTATCAAGTTGATAATGTTCCTTTAGCTGCATGAAACGACCAATCTAAGTGAATGTCAAGTTCTATGCTTAAGTACGCATCAACACAGCTGCATGTGTATTTCTGCAGATCTACCATGGTACTCATTCGATTAGTTTATTAAAGGAATACAATACGACGTGCAACAACACATACATATTTTATCTGTATTGCACAAAAACACAATGCCACTTAACATACATGACGGTATGCGCATTGAGAAAGTATTCAGTGCAGGTAGCTTGTAAAATTTAGTAATGTACAGTTACGGATTAAAATGCAAATGATAAAAGTGTTTTTGAACTGACTCACATTGACGCGATTATATAATGGAAGAATTGGCTATTGGGTCATTCCACATCAGTCGTCCCAGCCATTTTGGTGACCACCGGAAATGTATTAAAAAATCACGCCGATTTTACTGCATTAAAAAGGGTAACTGCTAGAATATTTCGCAGACGAATAATTTATTGGTGACGTGGCTGCCTCCTGAACTTCCTGGAATCTCGTCTGGATGTTTGTGAAAAAAATTCTTTCATAAGTATCTCTTCTTCTGTGCCAAATTTGGTCTACAAGTTAAGTGAAGGGCTTGCATAAAGTGTTTGAAGCTCAGTAATATTACCATTTTTGACCACATACGCCTCAAATAATTTAGCCGAAATGTGTTATATCTGCATTTTTCTATATCAATACTGCACTTTGAATAGATATCTGAGGAGTGAATACTTAATCCACATAAGGTATATTTGGAGGAAAAAATATTTTAGACCTCTCAAGCTGTCCCACTTTACGAGAAAAAATCGCAAATTTCACAAAATAATAGTTTTGTCTATAATGAGACGCAACTTGCACCATGTGGTGGTTGAATTAAAATAGACTTTGTACCTAAATTGAAGCAAATAAACAGTTCTTTTCATGTGCCAAAGTTTGTCATAGCAATTTATGTTTTGAGAAAAAGATCACAGCATATCTACGGAGTGAATGATGATGAGTGGGGCGTAGCGTTCGTCCGTCCGGACGCACAAACTGATGGACAGACAGTCTGACGCCAGCATGGACGAACAGAAAGACGGACGGACCCACGGACAGACCGACACACGGAAGCCCGGACGGATGGATGCACAGACGAACGGACGAAAGCACAAATGTACGGACGAACGATTCGCCCCACGAATGATCATTTTGTCCGTGTATATGCTGTGAAAACCACTAACGCTATTTATTCTGCAACTCATCAAGTGGCTACATAATAATAGTACGACTACAGAGGAAGGAATGACCCACGGCCTCAAGAGCTTTGCCCCTAAATGATTTTTGAAGTTCCAAGTTTTCCATTCGGCATTTGGTCATCTGGCAGCCGATTCTCGATGTTCCCCATTGCCGTTGATGGCAAAATTAAAAAATATATATATATTATTCCTTAAAATAGAAATTATAATGATAAAACTTGTCACATACAAAGAACTGTTTATTTGCTTTCAATTTATGTATAAGGTGATTTTAAATTGGACCACCACATGGTGCAAATTGCGTCTCAATACGGACAAAAATGACAATTCTGTGAAATGAGTGATCTCTTCTCATAGAGGTTAACAGCTTAAGATGTCTAAAAATAAATTTTCATCAAAATATCTTTTCTGTGAAGTAAGTAGTCACAGCTCAGATATTCATACAAAATGCATGTATATCAATGAGAAAATGCAAACATAACACAGTTTGGCTAATTCTTGCAGACGTATGTGGCCGAAAATTTGTATTATTATGGCTGAGTTTCAAACACCTTACATAAGCCCCTTTACCTAACGTGTACCAAACTTGGTATAAAAAAGGTGCGGAACTTGTAAAATATTTTTTTTCACAAAGAACACTCAAACAACAGCCTGCAAAGTTTGAAAGGCAACGACGTGACCAAAAACTTTTTTCTCTCCGAAATATTCAAGCAGTTCACTGTTTTCAGTGCATTAAATCAGCACAATTTTTTTTCAAACACATTTGCCATAGCCACCAAATTTGCTGGGAAATGTCGAATAAAGTGACCCTGTTACCTTCACTCAATGACCATTGCATACTGCTAAATTAGGGCCATTTGTTTCAATCAAGCTGTCAGGATGAGAAAGCATAACTCCTTCTTAATGCAGCGTAGGCTGTTCAGTGGCTGTGCGTGTTGTGTTCCCAGATAGATATGCTGCCCAGTCTTACATTCTGGCTGCAACACATGCTTAGATACCGTGCAGTATGTATAACATTAAAGTGTTTTGTGCAACAAAAAAACTAATACTACGCTTCACATAGCCAAAATATTTTTAACATCTGAAGTACTTAGCGAAGATAAACGCCAAAGCGAGACGATGGCAATAAAACTCTGAATAACAAGAATATTTTGAAAGTTACACATGATGAAAAAAATCTGAATAAAATGTGCTCTAACGTTAGCAGTTATGTTCAAACAAGCGTTTGCACTGTTCAAGTAGTAGTAGTAGTAGTAGTAGTAGTAGTAGTAGTAGTAGTAGTAGTAGTAGTATTTTTATTTACAGTAAGCCAGATACAGAGCTCACTGCAGGGGTAAAGGGCTAAAGGCGAACAGCCTGACAAAGGCCCTTGTCCCTCCGCAGTCCGTGACAGTGCAAAGGTTAAACAATATATATATTCAATACATTGGTTTCAAGCAACCTGAAATTGTAAACACAAAAATCAAACATAAATAGCATAAGAAGTTTACATAACACATTTTAAGAATTAGAGGTCACTCTCATTATAATTCACAACTAAACAATATCAATGAAACAACTCAAAAACAGACATAAGATGCATGCGGATACAATGAATTCCGCGGTATACACTCGTATAATTGACATATAAGTTCATGAACAATTTAAGCATTTGCAGAGGCATGAGACTCCATTACGTAGTTTCGATAGTGTAGACCGGTGGTTATGAATAAGTTCTTTATTTGTTTCTTGAAAGTCGCACTACTAGCCCTAAAGTTCAATTGATCTGCAAGGGTATTTAAAACCCGAGGTACCTGGTAAGCAATACTTTGTTTTCCATACTTGGTTCTTGTTCTAGGAGCTCGCTTCTTTTGTTCTCGCATACTGTAGTGTGGTCTTTCGGTGCAACTTTCTTCATATAGCTTAGTCTTTTGTATTAACTGAAGTAATTTAAAATGATATAATTGATCAATTCTGAGTATTGAATGTTTAATGAATAGTGGAGCAGTGCGCAAGTCTTCTAGATTCCCCCTGTAATTTTCAAAGCAGCGCAATATTTTCTTTTGTATAGTTACTAACTTATGGTAATTCCCTTGTGATGTCGTTCCCCAGACTAACATCCCATAACTTACTTTAGAATGGAAGAGTGCGTAGTACATACTTACTTTTAACCTCAATGGGATTAAGTGCATTGTTCTAAAAAAACAACCAACTATTCGCGCTAATGCGGTGATCAGATGATTTACATGTGTATTCCAGTTTAATTCCTCCTAAAACCATACACCAAGAAACTTTTGTTCCCTAACATGTGCGATGCAATTTCCTTCGAATTTTACAGCTATGTTACTAATAGGTTTGTTTATAGGTCAGAATATCATATAGGTTGTTTTTTTTGCATTCAAGCGCAGTCCATTTTGCCTTAACCAATTTGAAAGATTGCTTACATAATTATTTACACTGACCTCAAGTGATATTAGATTTCTGATGAAAAGAAAACATTCGTATCATCAGCGTACATTATAAGTTCAGGAGAATGAGGTATATCGACAATATCATTTATATAGACAAGGAACAATAATGGCCCCAGAATAGACCCTTGGGGGACTCCTTGGTTCAACTTTATCTTTGCAGAAATAGTGTTATTCAGTTTTACATATTGATAACGATCTTCTAGGTAACTTTTAAACAGTTGTAGTGCAACTCCACGCACCCCATAGCATGATAATTTATGAATCAATGATTTGAATTGTATGGAGTCAAATGCCTTTTGAAGATCGAGGAAGAGCCCAAGAGTATATTTTTTGTTTTCCATAATTTCGATTATCTTATCTTTGGTATACAGTAGAGCTTGTTCTGTTGATTTATTTTTTTTGAAAACCATACTGACATTTTGTTAATATTTGGTGCTTATCAAAAAGGATGCAAGTCTATCATAAATAACCCCTTCAAATATTTTCGATATTGTTGGAAGCACGGATATAGGTCGATAGTTCGCTAAAGTATTGATATCACCACCTTTATGTACTGCAGTGACTTTTGCTACTTTTAGCTGCTCTAAAAATACACCGTTAGCGAGGGTGAGGTTGATAATATAGGCAAAGACATTAGATATCAATGGTGACACCATTTTTAACTCAACAAAACCTATCTCATCAATCCCTGATGCAACATTGTTTTTAAGTTTTCTAATTAATCTTTCTAGTTCAACCGGATCTGTGGGTGCGAGAAAAATAGAATACGGCAAAGGAGATTTATCAGGAGTTGGAGCATTATCTCGCTTTTCATCCGTTAAAATAAAGGAACCCGCATTTATGAAATGTTCATTCTTGACATTGGCCAACCTTTCACCACTGAAAATCTGACCATTAATTGTTAGGTCCTGTGTCCTATCACAACTCTTTTTTCTGTTCGTAAGCCCATTTATGACCTCTCATAGCTTCCTCTGGTCATTGTAAATGCTTTCAAATAATTTTTCATAGTAGTTCTGTTTAGCCATCCGTATTTTTGAATTTAAAACGTTTCTGTATTTCTTGTACTCAGCTAAGACGTCTGTGTTCCGCGAACGGATGAAATCATGATACAATTAATTCTTTATTTTTATGCGCCGGTAAAGATCACGATTTATCCAAGGCTTTCTGCATTTCTTATTTCTGCCACGTGAGCGCTCCTGAAGTGAAAATGCCGCATCATAGCTAGTACTCAATAACGTCATGAATGTGTTATAAGCATCATCAGGATTTTCTTGTCTATAAACAGTGGTCCAATCTATGTTCTGAACTAGCTTAAAAAAATGTTCCCGAGTTTTGCTGTTTTTAACTCGGTGGAAAGATGTCTCTGTTTTCTGACCAATTTGAGAAGTAACTCGTGCAAGAAAGATGGGCATATGATCACTTATGTCATACGCAAATACCCCGGATTTTATATTCTGTGAACTTAAATTTGAGGCGCATATATCAAGGAGCGTAGCACTTGTTGATGTAATCCTAGTAGGTGAACGTATAAAATTTGTACTTCCATATGTAAGTAAGAGCGTTTCAAAATCTTTGGCATAAGGATCATTGGAACAGAGATCAATGTTTATGTCACCCATAACTATGCAAAGGAGTATTCCTGCGAACAGTGGATAACACAACATTAAGAAACTCAATAAATTTCTTTTCGTGGCCATGTGGTGGCCTATATACACCAATTACTATGAATGGGTCAACACACATTGTAATGCATTCAACATCATCGTTCATAACAGTATACTTTTCAAGCAGTTCACTCGAAAGCGTATCCTTAAAATAAATAGCAAGACCTCCACCTTTTTGCTGGTTACGACAGAGCAGTTCACGACTATAGCCTGGAAAGAACGGCGCATCTTCTTTATAAGTAATCCATGTCTCGGAGAAAACTAGCACATCAAATCCGATAGCTATACACCATATAAAATTAGCAATGTCGTCGACCTTTCTTTTTATGCTTCTACAATTTATATGCAATGCTTTAAACAAGCCTTTTCTGGATTGAAATGCTCTATTAAAGTCTTCAACACTGTAATACTTTTGGTTATTTACAAGATCAGTCATAGTGGAATGTTTTTCAATTTGTTATCACATATGTCACATCTAATTTCTAATTTTAGCTAGGCTTGTCTCATCCGCAATGTGTATCGCTCGCGATCTTTCATTTTTGCGTGCAAGGATTTTGCCACCGGAGGTCCAGACAAATTTCCATGCGGCTTCTTTCTTTTTTTGTATTGCCGCTGCAAGCAATGCCTTGCCCTTCTGCGTCAAATGCTCATTTACAAAAATGGGCGTTTTTTTGTCGTCCCCAAGCATAGAACTATCGAGCCTCTTCTTTGTACATTTCGCCAGTATGTCGTCACGTTTTGTTCTTTTTACAAAACGATTATTTTCTTCACACCAGGCTTAGGAGTGGGAATCCAGTGGCATGCGTCAATATCAGACAGATCAACTGCCGTGCCGACAGCTTCGCTTTTCTTTCCTACAACATCCACTGGATCATTCCCGACCGGCGCACCCTTTATCTCAAGATTGTTTAGGCGCTGATATTGTTCGAGCTCATCGCATTTTTGTGACAGTCTCTTATTTTCCGCTTTCAATTCCCTGTTTTGTCTTATGAGCTCTTGCATTTCAGCTCTCATATTCTTAATATCAGTGGCTACATCTTTCACCTCACTGCAGGTGTCAGAGCAAAAGGCTATGCAGTCTTTAATTTCCCGAATCTCACTTCTGAAATCGCGTTTAAAATTTTCAAATGCCTTCGACAGCTCTTTTAAATCCTTTACATCTGCTGCGTCCTTTCCGCGTCTTTCCCGCACTTTTTGCGGAATCCTTTCCCATAACAAAGCAAATACACTTCACGCTGTGTTCGGCAGCAGTGCACAGGCGGAGGAGAAACTTAGACGTGAGTAACACCGTTTCTCACCTGCGAAAGCAGATTTGTTACGTTGCGTCCGGTTCGTGCACTGCCGCCGAACTGCGTGGTGCACTCGGCGATGCCGTCTTTTTAAGCGTTTTCCAGGTCCAGGTCACGTGAAACGTCCTGGTCACGTGAAACTCCAAACGCAGGCGCAGAACCACGATGACCAAAGTGGTGGCGACGCGACCCGCGTCCGTGTTGCGTCTGGTTCGTACACTGCCGCCGAACTGCGTGGTCCACTCACGTCCAGGTCACGTGAAACTCCAAGCGCAGGCGCAGGACCACGATGACCAAAGTGGTGGCGACGCGACCCGCGTCCGCCTGCGAAAGCAGAAGATTTGTTACTTTTCGTCCGGTTCGTGCACTGCCGCCGAACTGAAGTAGGCAATTCGACCACACACACAGACTAAAGTTTTGTTCAGACAAAAGCCCAGCTTCAGTGCTCGATTCGCTACATAGGCACGGCTGTCGGCAGTGTCACGCTACGTTGCGGGTGAACGAAAATACCGGTGAAGACAAATTTAATGAAATTGAATGTATTAGCAAGTAGGCAAACTTCGCGAGGCACAGCTCACGCAAAACAATATGCTGTGTTGTCACCCGATGCACCAACCAGAGTTATCACGGTAGTGTTACCGCACAAAACGAAAAAGAACCGAAAAGAACGACATGGACACCACGCCCTGGTTTTTAGATGCGGAAGCATCTTATACTCGCGCCTTGTAGTGCGCCGTCCGCGCTGTCCGCACCGCTTCTCGAACATTCGACAGCTGACGCGCGCGCATGCGCCGTCGCGCCGTCGCCCACCATCTGTGCCGCGCGCGCTTCTCCTTCGAGAACATTCGACAGCTGACAGCGCATGCGCCGTCGCGCCGTCGCCATCTGTGCCGCGCGCGCGCTTCTCCTTCGAGAACATTCGGCAGCTGACAGCGCATGCGCCATCGCGCTGTATATATACTCAAGGTCGGCGCTCGCTCGCTCAGTTGCCGCTCGTCCGTTGGTTTGTACGGCGCGTCGACGTCCGAAGTCGCCGTGAAATGAATGCCAACGAATCCACAAACAGAATGATCGACGTCCCTTCGACCAGCGCCGGCCAAACTGTTGGCGGAACCGCTTCCGCATCCTCTTCAGTGTTCCCCCGAGGGAAGCTGCGGGCAATTTTTTCGTTCTCGGTCTTTTTGTACAATAAGAAAAAAAAGAAAGTAAATGAACTACCAACATGCCCAAGCATATGCGTCTTACATACGGTTGATGCTTAGAGCTAACAGGCGCCGTCCCCACACATGTATTAATTAGTAAACTAAAATTGATGTGCAGCACGAGCGGGCCTTGTTAAAAACGGCTGCCAACACAGGGCACCGCAAAAATTTGTTCAATTTCTTCGGTGAACCTCAGCGGCGCACGCTCACTCTGCTTTGTACTCCAAACAATCTAAAAAACAATAAAACTTGCCCACAATCACACTTCGCCATCATCCCCGTCAAACAGTTCGGACAAATATCCTCGCTAAGTAAACGTATGCTGATTTGTAATCAACTAGTTAAAAACAAAATTGTTTGAAGGCGTTATTCCAATGCTCACGCAGTTAACAAAGCGCTGAACGGAACAACGTGAGAGCGGTACTCACTATTTCACTTCGAGTGCTCCACAATGTGAATCCACAGGTCCAGTCTTGAGGATGGTGCACCGTCGCAATAATCAGCACTGACAGAACACACTGGTGGAGCACAGAGCGCAGGCACATTTCAAACTAAACACCGACTAATAAACTACCGATCGAGAAGCCACGCGCACCACACGCACACACAGGAGGGTTTATCGCCAGCGCACGCAGTGACATGTAAGACGATGTCGACCCTTTCCCGCGCTGTGCGCCCGGCACGCAGCAATACCGGGCAGCCAAGGTTGTCTAGGCGACGAGACTTCATGGCATCGGCGTGTTTTCAGACCGGCTAGATCCGGTATAACGCTAGCTCCGGCCCTCTGCTGATAGCGCGGGCGCTGCTTTTTTTTTTTGCGGCAGCGATCTGTTGCGTTATACTTGTTCTTTAACAGTGCATTTGAATCGCAGTGAACTTTGTGACGGTGCAGTGCGGCCAGCAGGAGCTACTAGTCAGAACGCGCATTTGTAATATTCAGGAGCAATGTTTAGAGCACCTTCACTAACCTAATATAGTGAATTTTGGTAAAAAAGCTAAGCTGATGCTTTTTGCTTACCTCTATGGGTCTTTAGGGACTGCACGTTTAAGGTCACGTAGGCGATATTTCATCAGCACTTTCATTTCGGTAAACACATTGCAACATTGCATGCATCCGCCGTCACACTATTCGATGAGAACATATGGCCACGTGCGTATTGCTAGGAAGACGAAGACGACAGCGCATACGCGCATCTGCACGCTTTGAAGCAGCAAGCAATAACAAGAAAGAAGAGGAACGCTCTGGCACGCAGTAAAGAAGAATACTGACCTACTGATACTTTCTCAACCTGTTAATTACTACTTCTGTCTTCACGTTGCGGCAATACATTTATACTTAGCTTGCAGTCCTTGGAACAAGACCACGGCTGAGAAATTTCATCAATGCTGTTTTCTCATTACCTACAAAGTCAAGGCTTTGAGCGAAGCACGTCTGCTGGGGAAGTTACATAAATTAAAAAAGAGGATCCACAAAAAAAACGGAGAGAGAGAGAGAGAGAGAGAGAGAGAGAACTAGAGAATGCGTTTCGGCTCCCCTGAGGAGAGCTTTGTTCGCAATTTAGTCCACAAGGCTCCCGTCAATGTGAGCAGGGCTGCGTCAAGGTCACCCAAATGTCCTTATTCTGCATTTTTCTTTATGGTCGGTGTCCTCTTCCTAATTTCCATGATGCACTCCTAAGGACAAATGAAGATGAACATTCGCTACAGTAATTGAATAATACGTGCCTGCTAAAAATACATGAAGTCAATGTTCAATTTTAAGGGACCTGATGGCCTGCTGACGTAGTGGTTATGGGTAAACAACTGTGCTGTTGTTTTTGTTTTTGCAGGTGGTGGTTGTTTTATCACCGGCTCTAAAAGCTTTGATGTTATGGTGGACGGGGGGAGGGGGAAGTGTTCTATGCATGGCTACACCAATGTGCGCAACATTAGCTTGTTCAGGTAAATCAGTGTACTTTGTGAGTTGACTAATTACGCAAATGACACAGATGAAAGAAACAGGTACAGGAGAATTGGCCCTTACTCTATTGAACAAGCGTCGCTCCTATTGTATCTTCCATCTTATAGTAGTTAGCGTGCTTTATCGATGAAAACTGCGTTTCGGTCACATTACTTTCTGCTTCGGTTCATTACTAGACTCGCAAGCAGCTAGTAGTGGGAGCCTTGCTGGTATCAAGATGGTTAACGTATACTAACAGTAAAAGCAAAACGGCCCAAAAATGCCGTGCATTTGTAGCCTTGTAAGAACGTGTTCTCAGATTTGGGTGCACGTTAAAGAACCCCAGGTGGTCGAAATTTCCGGCGCCCTCCACTACAGCGTCTCTCATAATCGTCTGGTGGTTTTGGGTCGTTAAACCCCACATATCAATCAATAATTTGTAGCCTTGCTCTTTACATCCCAAATATAAGAGTAAAATGGGGCGTTTTAATTACAAACTCCTCAAACTTCAAAAATGGGGCATAAAGGAATGTTCATAAGGGTGCTTTTATTGCGTAAACCCGTTTTACACCTTTTAGGGTGTAAAATTTTTTAGAGTGTACATTCAATGGCACGACGAAAGGCCGTTGCTCCAAACGACCACTGCCCTGTCGTTTACTGAATTTTACTGCGATTTCTTTACTTTTGCTTACTCTCTTCACAAGCATAGTCATGGGGAGAGGAGGCGGAGTCTTATGTCGATATACGTGTACACCACCTGTACGGCCGGGCATGAGTTTTGAATCGGAGCCTCATTTTCTTGGAACGGGGAGTATAAGAGCGTAGGTTTTACAGTTGCAATAGCTCGGCCTGTTATGTTTAGGCTAACTTAACGGATCCAGAGCTCAGTTGTACTCCTAAGGGGAACGTGTAGGGCCGGAACTAAAGTTACGCCGCAGAGCGTCATGGTTTTCAGACCAGGATCGTATGGCGCTGACGAGAAGTCACTTTCTCCCGAGTGTCGGCCCACTAAACTGTTCGCTGGCCCAAAACTCGTCTCTGATAACTGAGGCATTGCCTTATATACAAATCGGAAAATTGGCTGCCTTCGCCCCCCAACCACCAAATATAAGCGCACTTGAGAGTCTGCCTGCGCGCGAAAGAATAGGAGAGACTAGAGCTGGCGAATACATGTGCTTTGGGAATACGAGCCACGGGAGGGGATCAGGAGTCCATCGGAGACCGGTGTCAGTGGCGGGGGAAAGCGCAACGCCATTCGCACTGGCTCAAACTGTTATTTTCGTCCCTCATCTCGTTCTATTTTTCCCACCCTCTGTGTTCTTTCATTGTAAACAGCGCACGACGGGCCGTGGAGGAGCAGTCTGGGCTGTAACCTTGGTGGGGTAGAACGGCTGCGTACTTCCTCGCAGTGCATTGCGCTCTAACACTAAGTGATGTGTAGAAGAGTGAGGGCCTCATTGTTGCACCCATTATTAGGTGCAAATTAGTCTTCCCACTTGTGATCAGCCTATGCAAATGCAACACAGTTTGCTCTTAATCATTGAAGGTCTCCTGTCGAATACTCACCCCTGCCGAGCTACATCACCAAAGTTCTCTCGCATGAACTTCGAGGCAGAAAAAGAACTTTTACGCCACCTGCACAAACTACCACCGATAGCCATGTCACAGAGTAAAGCTGATGCCTGTGTGCCCCCCCCCCCAAGAAAAAAAACTCTGATTGATTGATTGATATGTGGGGTTTAACGTCCCAAAACCACCATATGATTATGAGAGACGCCGTACTGGAGAGCTCCGGAAATTTCGACCACCTGGGGTTCTTTAACGTGCACCCAAATCTGAGTACACAGGCCTACAACAAGAAAAAAAAAACTCTGGCTACGTCCCTGTCAGGTATTATTCTCAGTTCGAGCTCGTCCTGCATCTACATGTGTGCTCGTTTCGCGCGTCTGTTTTTGTGTTTTAGCAGTTTGCTTTAGGTCTCGGCAACTTGAAGTGTGTAAAAGATAGTTCGCGTTCATCGTGTTATCTTATTTTGTGCAACCTCTGTGCTTTAGGAGTGAGCTACAAGTTTCACGCTGCTTGCCGTTCTTCGCGTGACATCAAAAATTGTTGCTGTAGCTTTGCCTTCTCCTTGTGACGATACAATGCACAATAAACGCCTAACAACCTGTGTGAAGAGACGTTTCGCTTTCTTGCTTTAACGATTTCTATGACAGAGGGATCAGCTATGTTCCTTTATTATAAATCAACCTATGTCGTTTACACTCTTAACGATGTTGTCGTAAACATATCTGTGCAATGCCTTGTCAAGCCCTTTACTATTTCACACGATTAGGAAAAAAATGTGTGGTTGTTGTGTAAGCGCACTGGCGCGTGTGGTTTGTTAATCCTGTAAGCAAAAGTGGAGATTCATGTACTCCGTCTATCCAACTCAACGAGGCTTGTAAACTCCCAGATGACGTGCGACTGCGCACTCCCCGACTGCGAACTATGACGCAGAGGTTACACGGTGTTTGTGGTGTTGCGGCTTCTCTCTCGTGCCCGTAATTCTCGCTTACCGTATTTCACCGCGACTTACTCAGTTTTTTTATCATTCTATGTGCACTTTGACCTCGAGCAGCGCTTCATTTTGCGAGCATGTTACGTCATGTTGTGTTCGCCACGGTGAATCAGTGGCTACAGTGCTGGGTTGCAGACCTCAAGGTCACAAGTTTGATCCCGGCTGCGGCAGTTACGTTTCGATGGAGGCGTAAGGGTAGAGGCCCGTCTGCCGTGCAATGTTAGCTCACGTTAAAAAACACCAGGTGGTCAAAATTTCCATCGCTCTCCTGATTTTGAAAGATATATATGTCTTTCCTCTCGAACAAACTTCCAGCTACGAGTGTGCCCCTGTTTCGTCGTTCTCTTCTCTAGTTCTTGCTACGTACTGCGTCCCATAGTTTGTTTAATTTGAATAAATCGTTACCAACTGACCAATTGGCTTTTTTTACAAGACTAAAGGTCGACAAAAATGTGGTGCTCACTCGGACAGGCTCGAAAAATAAAGTTTGTGCTCAGGGAACACTCCAACTCTGACTAACCAAAGTTTCCTCAACCGTACTCAAGACTCCCACAAATGTTTTACTACCTGAATAACTCAGGCTGAGAACAAAAAACGAATCTTTTTGCCCGGCGTCAAAATGGCTTATTGTTGGAATACCAAGCTGCCTGTCTCGCTGAAGGAAATTTATTGAACATGTAAGTTTCTTAGGCTTTTTGCACCGGCTTTCAAGTGCATGAGTATACAGGCACCACTTCGGTCTAGGCCAGGGATTCTCAATCGTGTTGATCTCAAGAAACTTTACTGAGCAGGGGTGTATCCGTGGAAGGAGGCTTATGGGGCTACAGCTTTGCTTCTACCCCCTCCCCTCCCAACAGAAAGTTTTTTTCGCTTTGTAATGTATCAAAAGTGAGAACTGCTACTTGCACCGGAAATCAATGTGGATTTTTTCCATATTTCCTTTTATCAGTAAAAACACACAAGGGCGAACGTTATTGTCCCTTGAGTGCCCTGTGTAACTAGGGAGCGCAAGATACTGTAAGAAGTTTTCTGCGGATTGGGGTGCAGTGTCGTGGATTACCATTTTGCGACGCAGTGAGACGCTGATTTACAGGCTCCTCTCTCATGCTCAGCCGAGTCACCCACAAGCAACTATTATTGACTAGCCGGGGTGCTATTGATCTTGTTTATATTTGGGCTAGGCTGAAGTCAACCTTCTACAATCATGACTTCACCTTGCTTTTGGAACATTTTTGCTTTTTTTCAGGATTAGCTGCAGAAATTGTGTTGCCTATTGCGGCTGGAATCTTCAACACGTAATGATTATATGTTTCTTTAGCTGCTTACCGCCGACATCTCTTTCCCTTGTACCTGTACGGGAAGTGGTGAGTTCTTTCTAAACAAATACAACCATAGTACTACCTAAACGAATTAAAACGTGTGTGTATCGCACGTGCTGGGAACCAATACATCACTCTATTACCGTATGAATTTGCGAATTAAGGATATGTTACATACATTGAGACGATGGAGACGTGAGGAATTCCGCCGTCGCTGTCGCTGCTGAGTAGAGGGGAGTCGGCAGATATAATTTAGGGCATGTGGGAAAAGACAACTAGGTGGACGTGATTGAAAATATAATATGGGCCCTACTTCCCCATGTGAGAGAGTCTGGCGAGATCGCAAGTTAAGTAAGCACTCATTGTTCTGCTAAACGGTCCAGTTGATGCTTCTAGCCCTGCTTGACTAGAAGCATCACCAAGAATTTAGCATAACCGATAACACATAGCCTGTTAGTAACAGTGAAATCGGGCCTGGGAGCGTCCTTTTTGAGGGGTTACACATATTTACGAAACTGAAAAAGAGATTATGACCCCTCTTACGGAGCCTTTGTTGAAAAGTTACATAAAAGACAGAGAATTGAGCATGCCACTCTGAGTGCGAGAATCTCATTTTTTAGTATTTTTAGCAGCTGATGCCAGCTATGCTAAGGCGCAAATATGAGCTCTATTGCGCCATTCGGCTAGTGATGGCATGAGAGTTGCCTGGAGAGCTTCAATCTCGAGAAAACAGTGCTGACCAATTAAAGAATGATTGACAGCACTATGCGGGATTGCTAAATTCATTGGGATTTATGAACGCTGACAGACATCCATAAACTCTTAGAATGTCATGCTGCATATCATGGAAACCTGTAAACTTAGGCGTGATGCACATGCAAATGAGTCGTGAATGACTTTTCAAGCACCACGTGACCAAGAGTAAGCGTGCAGTTCCTTCAGGTAGACGGGATGACAAGTCTGCGTGCTGTGGTTCTGTCATGTGGGAGCGTGACGGAGCCGTGTAAGCGTGTGCGGCGGATATCACAAGGTTACCACCCCGCGGCAAACACGCGTAAACCTTTGTCATCACGCATATACAAATCCATATAGGGGAGCGGCTATATGCTGCGCCTAATGCCCGAAAGGCGAGCATGCGCACTCGCAAGCACGAACGTGACATGTGCATACGCATGCTCGTACGCCTTCTCCCCGCGTCCCATGAGAGGAATACGAAACTGCTTCACGGAAGGCTGTCGATGACCGTTTGAAAGTCTGCTCTAAGGATTATTTCTTCCGGATTCAGCTGAGAGCTGCGGTGGTGTTTGACTATCGCAGCGCAAAATGTTTCGCTGTGTTCACCTCTGCAGACATTCCTGGCGTTGAATGAGAGTTGTAGAAGCACACCAATTATGATCGTATGTTTTTATGAGAAAAACTACACCACGCTCTGACGACTTGAAGGAAGCGTTTCTACATGAATGCTGCATACACTGAGACAACTGAACTGCCACTCATGGACGATTTAAATATAGGTAAGAAAGTTTGCCATGCTTCGCTTGTACTCTATGATAGCAGATAATAATGATTTGCTAAAGTTTCTTGAGTGCTTGCTACATATAGGGTGCGAAAGGTCCCTTAATGACGCATTTTTTAGCGGAGGGTGACAAATTGCTGTAAGTGAAATGACACACTATTTCTCTCCCTCTTTAACATGCATTCGCTTTCAGTTTTCTCTGATCAGTTTTAAGGCCGAACCAGTGAGTTCCTCAGAGATGTTGCGTTTCAACATGTGTGCTGTTTTTTTTTCGCTTTTTATCCCGTGAAAGTCATGTGTCACGTACTTGTCACTTGCATCCACACTTATATATATATATATGCGCTTAAAAGCATTTTTTTACAGACACATTCAAGGGACCCTATAGAACCTTGAATTTGCTGCGTGGAAAAGAAAGCTTCTTTTTAGCGGAAGTGAGCATGAATGATTTGATATAAGTGAAGAGTCATATGCAGAAAACTCGCTAGTTATTTGCCTATGCTTGTATTACATGAAAGAATTGACATATCCAGCCGCATATGGCCAAGTGCTTACCTTCGGTCAATCAGTCATAAAACCGAGTTGAAGCAATCAGTCAGCAGGGTAAGATTCAGGAGTTTGTTCCCTGCATTGCACTCTTAAGTTGACGATGTAAGTCGACCTAAGGTTTTTCAGCAACATAAAAGTATTTCAGCAGTAAATTTTGTAACTTCAGTTTTTAGCTATTGGCTAGGTGCATCGCGTTTTCTAGGAGTGTATTCTGTATGAATAAAAGAAATATATGGGTCGTATGTTTTATGATACTTATAGTGACCGCATTTCTTTCAATATAAAGCCAGATAAATATGATTTTATTACGTACCTTTGGTAACAATAGGGTACACTGAATGCTTGATGGGTAAAATATTAGGCTATCGTGCCATACCTCGTTTTTAGGATTCGCTGTAATGGAACGCCAAGTGTGGCACAGCGTGTTTGATATAACATTTGTCTATTTGTGAAAAATTAGAGAGATGCTTGTTCACGCTTTATATTGTTTTCCATCCTTGAAATGCGCATACGCCTACCGAAACATTTTCTCAAAAACTAGAGTAGTTTGAGAGTCATTGGCGGAAGTGTCTTGCCTATAATCTCTCTGCAAAACGTTCAGCAACTTCTCTGCCTTCCTGGGGCTAAGTTG
Organism: Rhipicephalus annulatus; assembly: GCA_013436015.1. Taxonomy (NCBI): domain Eukaryota; kingdom Metazoa; phylum Arthropoda; class Arachnida; order Ixodida; family Ixodidae; genus Rhipicephalus; species Rhipicephalus annulatus. The sequence goes on from WOVY01013461.1 coordinate 105,496, forward strand.
GAGAGGAGAGAACAGCATTGCGGGCGAAGCTTCCTTCGGAGAAGCTACCCAAGCAGACATGTGCTGACTGGTGTGTGCGCCGGACAGAGAGGCGAGGGGTCGCCCTCACTCCGTTTCTTCGCTCCTCTCGCGCACATGCTCCGTGCCGTCTTTAAGCGTGCATAATCATCACGCTATAGTAAGCATAGAAAAAGTGTCCCGTATGTCACGCCTGTCATGCATGAAGAGGTGTTTGCTGATCACTCATAGCAGGTGCGATCGGTAAGCTTGGAGATAAATCACGCATGCTTTAGCGTGTAAAAAATTTAAAACACACGCATAGGTAAGCATAGGATTTCATAGAGTGTGGAATCGAAAAAAAAACTGGCCCCGTATCTGCATGTATTCCTGAAATGTCGTCTAAAGACGATCGTCTTGCGTGTGGAGAGAGTGAACGAAACATTTATTTGATGTCCGGCGCAAGAAAATCGGTGAATGGTATTCCGGAGGCGCTGCGTTAGAGTGCCTCGAGCGGGCAGCAGAGGCTCACGAGCGCATCAAGTCATGTCGCACGGCAGCCATGAGCGCCATCTGGCAGTTTCTGTCTCAGAGGTGATAAGGTGTAGAATTCAAGGCGACGGGTAGGTGCCACCACCATCTCGTCTCAGCAAAGCGTTTGAAACACTTCCCGTTCCGTGCAAGCGTTGCATGGTAAGCGCAGCGTGATAAGCGCTACGGTCCTTAAAATTACGTATGTATGCGTTTTCTAGTAAGAGATGCATATGCAGAATATATGCGTGTTGTTCTGGTGCCCCATACATACGCAATAATTGCTTTTTAATTGACAATTGAACAAGCATGAACGCTCTACCTTGAGCAACATTGGTCGTCGCTGCGAATGGGGTCAGCCATTTTAAGTACGCGATGCCAGTAAAAGTAAATAAACAGACAAATATACAGACAGACAGAACAAAATTTTTGCGACGGAGGTCCCCAAGAAATACTATTGTCTTTGAAAATACCATGCCTAAATGAGGCTAAACTGTAAATATAAGAGCGATGCGCACATAAATGAGCCATAGATGTTATTTAAAGAACCACGTGACGAAAAAAAGCACGCCAATCCTTCAGATCCTTGCGAGGGCAAGGTTGCGTGCCGTGGTTTCGCTATGTGCAAGCTTGAAGGAGCCGTGTACGCGCATACAAAGATATCAAACGCTTACAATTCCGCGGTGAACACGCGTAAACATCTACCATCACGCATATAGAAATATTAATAAGGAAGACGTGATATGCGGTGCCATCTCCCCGGAGATCGAATATGCGTACTAACAACCACGAATGTGACGGGGTGCGTGCGCGTGCGCATACGACTTCACACCGCGCCTATTGCGAAGAACACAAAATATCACCTCGTGAGGCGGTCAAAGCGTGTGCGTTTAAATGGCTGTTCTCAGCCATACTTCTTGCGGATTCAGCAGTGGGCCGTCACGATGTTTATTCAATGCAGCGCAGAGATTTCGGCCATGTTCACTTCAACAGACATTCATCACATTCAAAGTTAGTGGTGCGAGCACACAAATTGTGATCGTGACGTGTTTATGAGACAAAAGTAACGGTGTCTAATGACTCTGCGCAGGATTTCCACATGAATGGTGCGCATACAGTGACTGCTCAACTGGCAGTAATGGACGATAAAGTATATAGGTATGAACGTTTATTAATTCTTCGCTCTTAATATACATCAGCAAACATTAGGCATTTACAACAGTTTCTTGCCTGCCTGCTGCATGTGTGGTAAGAAAGCTGACCAAATGAAGCAGTTTGTTCTGCGGAGGGTGACAATGAAAGCAAGAGCTTCAGAACAACAACGATGACAACATTATCATCACAATTTTCATCAGCCTGCTTACGTCTACTGCAGGACAAATGCCTCTCCCATGTTTCGCTAGTCAAATTTGTCCTGTGCTTGCTGATGCCACTTTATACCGGCAAACTTGCTATTCCCATCTGCCTACCTAACTTTCTGACTCCCCTTAACCCTCTTGCCTTCTCGGGGACACCAGTCAGTTACCCTTATTGACCAGTAGTTATCCTGCTTACGCGCTGCATACCCGGTTCATGTCATTTCCTCTTCTTGACTTCAACTATGATATCTTTAACCACTGTTTGTTCTCTGACCCACTATGCTCTCTTCTTGTCTTTTATGGTTACACCTATCATTTTACTTTTCATAGCTCACTGCGTGGTCCTCAATTTAAGCTGAACCCTCTTTGTAAGTCTCCATGTTTCTGCTCTATAGCTAGGTACCGGAGAGTTGCAGCTGTTATATACCTTCCATTGAGGGATAGTGGCAGTGTACCAGTCATGTTTCGAGAGTGCTTCACAAACGTGCTGCACGCCATTCTTATTCTTCTAGTTACTTCAATTTCGCGGTTCAGATCCGCTGTTATTGCCTGTCCTAAACAGACGTAGTTTTTCGCAACTACTGGTGCACTGTTATTTATCTCGAAGCACTGTTCTTTTCCCAGGTCGTTGTACATTAATTTCGTTTTCTGCAGAAAACTTAGGACCAACCTTTCCCCTCTCCTAGTATAACTCCGTAATCATGAGTTGCACTTTGTACCCTGAGTTACTCAGCAATTCAATGTGATTGGCGAAGCGCAGGTCCTTAAGGTACTCTCCATTAACTTTTATTCCTATCTTTTACCCCTCTGGGCCTTTAAAAACCCTCTGTAAGCATGTGGCAAATAGCATTGACAAGATATTTTCCCTCTGCCTTACACTCTTCTTGATTGGTATTTTGTTGCTTTCCTTATGAAGCACTATGGTGGATGTTGATTCCATGTATATTTCTTCCAGGATGTTTATATATCCTTCGTTGACACCCTGATTCCACAGTGTCTGCATCACTGCTGACTTTTCTACTAAATCAAACACCTTCTCATATTTTATGAAGTATATGTATAGTGGTTGGTTGTATTCTGACCATTTTTGTACTATTAGCAGCATAGCAATATGTATATATATATATATATATATATATATATATATATATATATATATATATATATATGTATGTATATACATATATATATAATTATATATATACCAGATATAACAGAGAATAATGCTAAGGGAAGTATAGGGGAAGATATTAGACCAAATTGTAATGTAAATAAGAAGAAAATTGGGTGAAAGGATAAGTTGCCGCGGGCAGGATCGAAACCTGCGGCCTTCCAATGACGCGTTCGATGCTCTACCACTAAGCTACCATGACAGCTATCCCCCCAGCCACTTTATATGGTTTATATTTGAATTAAACGTGGGAGTGTCAGTCAGCGCCACCAGTAGCCATGGCGGCGAGTGTGGCACACTCTTTTTGAGGCTGTTTGGCGTCGCGTAGCACGTGAACTTGTTACGAGTGGGCAGCTGACAAATAGTCTCTCATATACAACCTAAAGTCACTAAGTCTGCCAGTAAGAGAGCCTCGTTAATGAATAAGGAAAAAAGTGTTTACATAAGGGCTCGTGTTTCCTTGTTTTTACACAATATTAATGAGATCTAACAGACAATAATGCCAAGAAAAGTATAGGGGAAGATATATACATTTATATATATATATATATATATATATATATATATATATATATATGTGTGTGTGTGTGTGTGTGTGTGTATATATATATGCCGGAGACCCTGTGCCCGACCCCGTGTTTCCTGAGATACAGTTCCTTATCACTCCAATTTTCCCCGCCACGGTGGTATAGTGGCTAAGGTACTCGGCTGCTGACCTGCAGGTCGCGGGATCAAATCCCGGCTGGGGCGGCTGCAATTCCGACGGATGCGGATATGTTGTAGGCCCGTGAACTCAGAATTGGGTGCACGTTAAAGAACCCCAGGTGGTGAAAATTTCCGGAGCCCTCCACTACGGCGTCTCTCATAATCAAACAGTGGTTTTGGGACGTTAAACCCCACAAATCAATCAATCAATCAATCACTGCAACACTCTAATCCAGGAAACCACTAAGAGTACAAACGAGCACCCATCTATGAACACAGCCTTTGACACTGTGATTGTAAACCTATCGGACGCGAGATTGTCACCTGAAGAAAAAAAAACTGCTATATAAAGGACTAAGCTTCTGCCTCACCATGTCCGCCGCGGTGGTCTAGTGGCTAACGTACTCGGCTGCTGACCCGCAGGGCGCGGGTTCAAATCCCGGCTGCGGCAGCTGCATTTCTGATGGAGGCGGAAATGTTGTAGCACCGTGTGCTCAGATTTGGGTGCACGTTAAAGAACCCCAGTTGGTATAAATTTCCGGACCCCTCAACTACGGCGTCTCTCATAAACATATAGTGGTTTTGGGACGTTAAACCACACATATCATCGTCATTCTGCCTGACCACAAAATTTTTCGATGATTTCCACTTGCTTCGAGACGTCGACATATATATATATATTGTCACGGGGTGAGGGTAGGCAGAGGGTAGAAATATATTTACTGATTGTAGACGGAGTACACAGTGTCCTTGAACCAAGATGGCGGAGTGCCAACAACCCCCCTCGAGCTTTTATTCAATCGTCATCTTCATCACTTTTATGGTACCTTTGTTGATGTTAATGACGACTTGTATAATATAGCCGCCGCTGGTGAAAGCGCCGTCTCAAAAAAGAAAAAAAGAAAGAAAACCTGCTGTGGAAAGTTGTCCTGCATATTTTCGCAAATTGTTGGCTTTTGCGTGGCCTTTGAGACAGACGGTGCAAGAACGATCACGATAGTTATAGCGCGAGAACAAAACGACGACACAGAGACAAGAAGGACACGAAAGACACGTGTCTTTTCTTGTCTCTGTGTCCTCGTTTTGTTCTCGCGCTATAACTATCGTCATGCCATACCAACTAGCCCAAGCTGCCACACTTCTAAGGTGCAAGAAGATCGGTATCTGTGTGTTTGGTTAGGCTGGTGAATGCCACGTGTTTTCTACATCATCAAGCGACCGTGCGCTTCCGAGCGCCTCCGAACCGGCACGTCGCGGATATCTCGCTTCCGAGCCGAATCGCAAAGATCTGCCAGTGGTAACAAAATCAATCTGGTGTCACCGTCCGTGCTTGCTTACTGGAGAAGCAATAAGAAAAATGCTTCATTCTGTCGTCGGCACCGAGCCGTGGCCGCCAGTGACCAGTGGGAGTGTGTCGCCGGGGCAGGTGAAAGAAGCATCGCATATATTTTGTTCCACAGTACGTGATGTCTGCATGAGTGAAGTGCTGCCTGAGTTGCCCAGCTCATGCACCAACTGCTCTCAAACATGTAGCACGAAGCCGATAAGAGGCAGACGGAACCAACAAGCGGCTGCCGGTGAGCATGAAGAAAACCCGGACGGTGGTCTTTCGTTGTAAGTATGCATACACCACCCCGTCCCCGTGAGATAGTGGTCATGTGTTCATTTGTGTCTGAAATGACAACGCAATTCGCACAAGATATGTGTTCTGTGATCGCCAGCTGTGTTTCATCGGATAGCCGTGCTCCTCGATAAGGCCTAGCAGCCGTCAGTAAGCAGCTTGTATGCAGGCGTGGACCGCTCTTCTACGCCCGTTGTGATAAATACGTGCTGTTACTCTGTTCGTGCAACGTCGATCAATGAAAATCATTGAGCTACAATGGTTTGTGCGTACTTAGGTATACCTTATGGACTTGTGCATCAGCAGTGCTAACACGCGTGGGGCCATGAGCACGGTGTGCCAAGTAGTTATTGGATAATCAAAAAGGTGAGATCAGGTAGATTTATAATAAAAGGTCAATGTGACATTTTGTGCCCTCCAGCCCACCTTAAGTTTACGGTTGCACCTTCAACCGTTGTTGTTACTCGATGCAAAAAGTAGAGCTCGCCTACCGGTACTACATGGCCGGTCAAAAAGTCGTGCCTATATATACCGAATAGTCGAAGTATAGTTGAGGAAAGCGTGCAGTCTGTTCGAGTGGTGTATTTTCTGCATTTGTTGTGTGTGCGTGTGTGTCTGGATGTGAATCTATGTGTCAACAATTCTACGTTTAATAATATCAATCAATTCTGCTATTTAATACATTTTTCGACTCTTGGTGAATGCACCTGTCAACTTTCTTTTTTTACCCCCGGAAATAACTCCCGGAAATCACCTCAAAAACCTTGTGAAGGCAGTAAATATTTACTCTCTCTATACTAGCTCAAAACCTCACTGGGGTTAATAATTACGACTCTCCCTACGTTCAAAAACTCAGTTAGCACGAGAGTAAATTTTTATCTCGATAGTAGTTGGTAAAAAAACCCAGGAAAATTAGTGCGCTAGAGGACAAATGGTTTACCAAGTGTTTGAGGTTATTTCAGGTCATTTTCGTTTAGTGTGCAGAGCAAGACCAACGATCCTGGGGAGTAAAAGACAGCTTTGTGACGGCTGTAGTAGCGATCCTTTTGAGGGAGCTGCGAGGCAGAAAGGCGATCCCGGGCAATCCGGCGGGCCGCTTGAGCCCGAGTTGTAGCATCGCGAGCGTACTTGGTAGGAGTGTCAGTATGCGACGGCAGAAGAGTGTCAAAAGGCAAAGTGAGTGCCGGCCGTACAAGAGATAGATGGGAGAAAAGCCAGTGGTGTCACGTCATGACAGTTGTAGGCAAACATCACGTAAGGCAAAGTGGCATCCCTATCGCGATGATTTGCGGAGACATACATCGATAGCATTGTCGTCAGCTTGCGGTTAAGGCGATCAGTGAGTCCACTTGTTTGCAGGTGATGGGCAATGGTGAGTTTACGACGTGTGGAACACGAGAGAAGAATGTCGTCCATGACCTTGGAGAGAAATGAACAACCACGGTCGGTCTGCAGTTGACGCGGTGCTCCATGGTGACGAATAACGTCCTGAAGGAGAAAGTCCGCGACATCAGTAGGACAACTTGTTGGTAGCGCTCGCGTGATGGCAAAGCGTGTCGCGTAGTCTGTAGCCACCACTAACCACTTATTCCCACTCAGAGACGTTGGAAATGGTCCAATGAGATCGAGGCGGATGCGGTAGAACGGGTCTGTTAGAATGCCGATAGGCTGAAATGGGCCTGGTGGTGCCAATGAAGGATGCTTGCGGCACTGGCGAGACTCACAAGATGCAACGTATTGGTGCACAGAGTGGTAAATACCGGGCCAGAAGAATCGCAGAAAAATCGACGCCGTACGCAGTGTAACGTGCGGGCTGCTCCGAGAGACCCAGCAGTTCGGGCATAATGAAGTTGTTCGAGCACAGTGGAACGGAACGTTGCAGGAACTACCAAAAGAAGTTCTGGGCATTTGGTGCTTGTGTTGCGCTGGTAGAGAATTCCGTCACGAAGCATGAACAGACGAAGGGAAGGACCCGAGTTGTCAAAAGATAGACGGCGTATGATAGACCGCAAATTGGCATCACTGAGTTGTTCCCTACGTATGTCCGTGAAATCTGAAATGGCGAAGACACAAGCATCAGAATCGTGCGCTGACAGGTCATGGGGATCGGCGGGATGGCGAGATTGATAGTCGGCATCGTAGTGCATTCGGCCAGACCTGTAAATCACGTCAAAGCTATACTCCCTTAGCATTAAAGCCCAACGATCCAGGCGTCCAGAAGGATCTTTGAGGGAGGACAACTAGCACAGGGCGTGGTGATCCGTCATGACCGAAAAGTGGCGGCCGAACAAGTATAGTCGGAATTTTCCGACTGCCCATACAAGAGCGAGGCACTCGCGCTCAGTGATGGAAAACCTGCACTCGGATGGGGAGAGGAAGCGACTTGCGTAGGCGATTACACAATTTTGACCCTGTTGCCGCTGGGCGAGGACAGCGCCCATACCGTGTCCACTGGCGTCCGTGCGAAATGACCTAAGATGGGCGGGGAAGTGGCAACGTCGAAATGACCTAAGATGGGCGGGGAAGTGGCAACGCAATAAGTCGGTGAAACGAGTTGGCTTGTTGGGGACCCCCCAAAAAACGGCGTGTACATCTTCAGTAGCTGTGTCAAAGAATAGGCAATGTCGGCGAAGTTGTGGACGAAATGCCGGAAATAGGAACAGAGGCCGACAAAGCTCCGTACATCTTTCGTGGAACGTGGTGTGGGGAAATCTTTGACGACGCGAATATTATCGGGATCGTGTTGCACGTCTTTTGCACTGACAAGATGGCCTAGCATAGTCATTGTTTGGCTGCCGAAACGGCATTTGGAGGAGTTGAGCTGTAGGCCTGCCCTTCTGAAAACTTCCAGATGCTGACAGACGGCTAAGGTGACTTTCGAATGACGGCGAGAATACAATGATGTCATCGAGATAACAGAGGCACGTTGACCATTTGTAACTCCGTAGCAGGGAGTCCATCATTCTCTCAAATGTAGCGGGAGCATTTCATAGGCCAAAGGGCATTACTTTGAACTGAAAAAGTCCATCCGGTGTAACAAATTCAGTATTTTCACGGTCTAATTCGCCAACAGAAATCTGCCCATATGCTGAACGCCGGTCGATAGAGGAGAATTAAGCAGACCCGTGCAGGCAGTCGAGGGCATCGTCGATTCATGGCAGTAGGTAGACGTCCTTGCGCGTGACCTTGTTTAAGTGACGGTAGTCGACGCAGAAGCTCCAGCTGCCATCCTTCTTTTTTACTAGAACGATTGGTGAGACCCATGGACTGCAAGGTGGTTCAATGACGTATTTTGTGAGCATTTCATCAACTTCACGTTGGATGACTTGTCGCTCTGCATGTGACACGCGATAAGGACGTCGTCGGATTAGGCTGGCGTCTCCAGTGTTTACCCTGTGAGTAAAAACTGACATCTTTCTTAAAGGGCTGTCGCCAAAGTTGAAGATGTCCCTGAAAGATGCCAAGATATGCTGGAGATTGGCTGCCTGTGCTGGAACGAGGTCTGGCGCGATCTTCTTATCAAAGTCAGTATCAGTGGAGCTCCGTGAAGAGAATGCTGTAGCGGGAAAAGGAGCGTCTGCAATGAATACAGAAACAGAGTGTTCACGAATGGAAGAGACGTTGGCTAGAGTCATGCCATCTGGAACAACTTGAGCTCACAGGCTGAAGTTCAGTATCGGTAGCGACGCCACATTATTAGTAATCCTCAACAGAGTATGAGGAAAGGAAACATTTCTGTCTAGAAACACGTACGGAATCGGTGCCAGCACATAATCGCCATCGGGTACCGGAGGAAAAGACCTCATGGTTACGTAGGTAATGGTTTGGGGCGCTAGGCGAACATACTCTACCGAACACAAATGTGGTTGAGGTGTAGCTGGAGTGTCATACCTCCGCACAGTGGTGGACATTCCTGGCCAGTAGAAATGGCCTTTAGTGTGATCGTATGTTTTCTGAAAACCAATGTGATCAGCAGTGAGGTTGTCGTGATAGGGCTTAAAAATATCGACTCGAAGAGAGCGAGGCAGAACGGCCAACCAGCGTTGACCTGCCGGGGGATAAATGTGACGGTGAAGAACGCAGTTATCGAGCTTGAACTGCCTGAGCTATCACCGAAGGCGAGCATTAGGATGTCGCCGGTCCCCTAAAGGCAATCTATGATGTCTCTACAGTAAGCGTCAGCGAGTTGATGGGTTATGATGGAGCCGTAGTCTTGAGGAGGGATCTTGTCAGTGGTGGCTAAGAACGAAACAGATGTGGAAGGAATACGCAAACGTTCATAGCTGAAGTAAGCGGCGGAACCAGTGGATGGCACCGTAGTATGTGGGCTGCGAGAAAGCGCATCTGCGTCCTGGTGCTTTTTTACCACACGTTTTTCATTCATTTTCATTTTATTTAGCCTCAGGGCCATATGGCATTATAGAGGGGAGTGGAAATAAAGTTTACAAGGAAAAGGAAAATACAGCATGAGAATATACAGCATATAAAATACATAATATACAGCATAATGTACAGCAGAGAAAATATAGCATGAGAATAAACAATGCAACAAACATAAAAATAAAAAAGTAAAGAAAAACTCCTGATTATACAGTAGTAGCTGTGCAATGATGGTGAACATAGTACGATTTTGAGTAACGTTTAGCTCATACAATACTGAGTAAGGTTTGACGTTAAATATTGTTATTAGTAATAGTGACGATGTATTCGGGAAGGTGGTTTCAATCTACTGATGTACGAGGTATAAATAATCGAGAAAAACACTGGGAGTTGCAGGATGTGATTCCAACCTTATGACGATGGTCGATGCGAGGGGATATGTACTTAGGATTGAGGATTATTGGTTTTGCAGGGTGGGATGATGTAATAATTTGTGAAATGTATTCAAACGAGACATTTTCTGACGGGATGCAAGGGACGGAAGGCCTAGGCTGGATTTCAATAAACTGATACTGGCGATGTGATTGTAGTTAGAAAGTATGAAACGGGCGGAGTTGTTCTGTACGCACTCAAGTGAAATAACCAGGTTATCGTGTTAAGGATCCCACACTGATGATGCATATTCAAGTATAGAACGTATTAATGTTTTGTACAACAGAAGTTTTAGGGCAGAAGGTGCTTTTGAAAAGTTACGACGTATGTAGCCTAACATGCGATTAGCATTATTAGTATGTATGCGATGTGGGGTGCCCAAGATAAGTTAGATGTGATAAGAATGCCCAGGTATTTTATACGAGGAGACTGGATCAAGCGGGAAGTTGCTTAAGTAGTATTTTGGTGGTGTGTTAGCAGATCTATTTACGCGCATTACCTTACATTTAGCGATGTTTAAGTCCATTTGCCATGGGCTGCACCAAGCTGCTGCTTTGTTAAGATCAGATTGGAGGCTTAAACTGTCATTATTACTAGTTATTTCACAAAAAATGACGCAGTCATCTGCAAAAAGGTGAGTGTTAGAAGAAAGTGAAGACGTGAGGTCGTTAATTTAAATCAGAAACAAAAGTCGACCAAGAACTGACCCTTGCGGTACACCTGAGTGGACCACAGCAAATGACGAACTGTGATTGTTAGCAGTAACATATTGAACACGGTTAAACAAGAAACACTCAATCCACTTGAGTAAACTATTGTCAATATTTAGTAGGTTCAGTTTGAACAGTAGTAGTTGGTGACAGACTTTATCGAAAGCCTTACTGAAGTCTAAAAGAATACAATCAATACATTATGAACGGTCTAAAATGTGATGCAGTTTGTGAGTGAAATATATGAGCTGTGTTTCGCATGAAAAATGTTTGCGAAAACCATGTTGTGCTGGTGTAAAAAACGAATTCGATTGAAGGAAGTTAATGAGGTTGGTGAAAATGACATGTTCTAATAATTTACAGGAAGTGCTTGTTAACAAAATAGGGCGACAATTTTTCGGCGAGTGTTTATTGCCTGACTTAAAGATTTTCCATTGTGTAGGAATGGTTGATGTATCTAAGGACTGTTGAAAGATTTTTGTTAGTAACACTGAACTGTAAGTAACGGCGCTTTTGAGAAATTCGGCATCAAAATTGTCGTAGCCAGAGGATGACAGAATAGGCAAGTTATCTATGAGTTTAGCGATACCGGAATGATCAATGGAAATTGGTGGCATGGCAATATAATTGAAATTTCGCACATAGGGTTGGATGACGTTAACAACTCGAGAAAAGAAATGTTGTAGGCCCGTGTACTCAGATTTGGGTGCACGTTAAAGAACCCCAGGTGGTCAAAATTTCCGGAGCCCTCCACTACGGCGTCTCTCATAATCAAATGGTGGTTTTGGGACGTTAAACCCCACAAATCAATCAATCAACTCGAGAAAAGTTGTTTTTAAAAGTGTCATTAAGTAGATCGGCGCACATGTCAGTAGGAACTGGATTGTCAAAATTATCTACTAGAACTATGGTGTTATCTGGTAAAGGGTTAATTAGGCGCCAAAATTTACGTACATTATTTGCAAGCATATCTGGGAGAGTTCAAAAAAGGAAATGTAATTTAGAGGATTTTAAGGCAGTAAGGTAAGCGTTGTGCGCTGCTTTGTAAATCGCCCAACGGTCTTCAGAAGGCGCTAGTTTCGCTGCTCTGTAAAGTCGTTTTTTACGGTTAGATAGGCGTTTGATGTAGGTGTTGTATCATGGTGCCTGGTGATTAGAAATGATGGTTTGGTTAGGAATGTATTTCTTAGTGAGTTCGTCAACCTTTGCAGCAAAAATATCCCAGTTCGATTGGACAGAGCGATCACTGAACTGGATAAAAAAGGAGCAACGAAGTTCGATAGTTCGTCATTAATGGCATCGAAATTGACATTACTGTAATTGACTACGAGTTTTTTCACTTTGGTTCGTTTTGGGGGGGGGGACATTTTAAGGTGAAAAGCAAGCATAGAATGACCACTGATACCAGGCATATAAGTGATTTCAGAGGATAGATCAGGCGAGTTGGTCAAGATTAGGTCAAGGGTACTTGAAGTGGTACTGGTTATTCTTGTAGGTTGGGTCACCAGTTGACACAGGCCAAAAACAGAACACATATCTAAGAAATCCTTGGCTTGTGCTGAAAAAGGTGATAAGCTTGGTGGATCAGCGTTCCAATTCAAATTGGGCAGGTTAAAATTGCCTTGTAGAAACAGAGGCGTGAAAGGAAAGCACGAAGCGACCATGTTTATGGAATCGTGGAGTTCACTTGTGAACGTTTCCGAAGATGAAGGCGACCGATAGCATACCCCTAGGATAATTTTTAGGTGACGAATTGTTAGCAGAACCCATACTATTTCAATCTCGTGATTACTCTGTATACAAGACGATGGAAGGCATTTTGATATAGCTAAAAGCACGCCTTCTCCTCGGCGCACTGTGCGATCACAGCGATAAATAGTAAAGTCTTGCGCATTATCAAACAATTTATTGTCATGCGTATTTGGAGAAAGCCACGTTTCAGCAAGTGCAATCACATGAGCGCCGCACGAATCTATCGCGGATGATAAGGAGTCAGACTTGTTAGCAATGCTTCTTGTGTTTAAATAAAGGAAGGATAGCTTCGCTTTAGAAGCAGGTAATAGACTATCTCCCCCTTGTTTTCCTATTGTAAATTGTTTGTAGGTTGTCGTGGCCTGCATAAGAAGGTTGTGATTGCGATTCTTCGACGATGCCAAGGTTAGTATTGTAGATATAACACTTGCCGTTACCTAGTATCTCATTGTAGCAAAGTTTAAGGGACGCAGCATTAGGCTGATTGTTACGAAATTCAGTTAGGTTTTTGCGGGCAAGGCGGGTGGTTGCTTAAAATTCTTCCGATACACCGATGCTTCTTTGTTTTAATTGGCCTCGGAGCGAAACAAAGTTGCTCTTTAGATTTGAAGTCGGTAAGCTTGACAATTATCGGACGGCACTTAGTAGGAGAAAAGGAACCTAGCCTGTGTGCCCTCTCAATCGTGCTGCCTGAGAAGGTACTTAAAACTTACTTTATTTCAGAGGTTAGTTTGGCTTCTGTCTACTGCCATGTTTTTTTGCAATCGGGAGAACCATAGAAGAGAAGATTGTTTCGCCGTGAGCGATCTTCCAAGTCATCAAGTCATGACTGGAGTGAAAAACTGCGTGCTTCGAAGTTGTTGACCAAAGCATGCATTTCAGATAGCTCTTCATTAACTTTCTCGAGGACTTCCGACTTTTGCTCGAGGTCGTCGAGGCGCTTTTGTACGGCGATAATCTTCGCCTCTGTTCTTCTGGCCACATTCAATTTACTTTATATCAGCTGCTAATTCATTCGGAACGTTTGCACTTTGGAATGATCTTGTATGAATATCCTTGATCAATTTAAAAAGAACAGGCATTTGCTCAGTTGGGTTTTCAGGCAGATTTTCAATATCTGATTTTCTGAGCGCGTAGTTGGTCCTGGATTTGTTTCAATGTCACCAAAGCGTAATAAAAGCAATGTCACTGAAAAACAGTCTAATACAATTTCACATAACATTTGTGGACACGGGAACACTAGCAGAAAGGCGTCATCTGATTTTCTAGCAAATAGCGGTAATGGTTTACACACCTACATGTTGAACAGTATATTAGGAAAACTTGATGTGACGCTGTTCCCGTGTCCACTGAAGGATAGTCGGTTAAAGCAGCAGCTTAAGTTCTTCTCTGGGCATGATGTCAGGGTCGATGCGGTTGGTAGTCCGTATTCCACAGCCGAAGAAAGCTTTGCCGGCAAGTGCACATGCCCAGAGTCGATCCCGGACGAATGCACTATCGGCACCATCGGCGCAGCAGGGGTGGTTATCGGGCTGACCACGACAGCAGGAGTAATGGTAATTCCTGTATGTTGAACAGTAGATTAGGAATACTTGATGTGATGCTGTTCCCGTGTCCACTCCCGTGTCCACTTGTAGGTAATAGTGAAGTCATATTCTTGAAGACGTATAACCACCGACCAAGGTGTTTTGATAAATTCTTGAGTGTGAAAAGCCAACATAAGGCATGACGGTCTGTAACTATAGTAAAATGATGACCATGTAGATAAGATCGAAACTTTTAACCGACCACACGACCGCTAAACACTCCTGTTCGGTAATGGCGTAATTCTTTTCAGCGTTGGTCAGGACGTGGCTTGCATACGCAATGACCCTTTCATGTGACGATTCAACGTGCTGCAGTAGAATACCTCCGATTTTGTGACCGTTAGTGTCAGTATGCAGGAGTGTGGGTGCTGTTTTAACGAAATGGTGAAGTACTGGTTCAGATGTGAGAGCATTTTTCAGATGGCTAAACGATGATTCTCAGACAGGAGACCAATTGAAACGAACACCGAAACCGAGTATTTTGTGCAAAGGTGCCGCCATCGAGGCAAAGTCTCGTATAAATCGGCGGAAGAGTGAAACGAGACCTAGAAAACGGCGTAAGTCCTTGGTCCTTTCGGGATGAGGAAACTGAAGAACGGCCGATATTTTATCGCCATCCTTGCTCACAATGTGGCCTGAGACCTTAGTTGTGTTGTTGGCAAAGCGGCACTTTTTCGTGTTCAGCTGAAGTCCAGCGGTACCAAGGTACATGAGGGCTTCGTCTAAACGGTGTAAGTGTTGAGAGAATGTTGACGAAAAAAACAATGATGCCGTCCAAATTGCACAGACAAGTCTGCCACTTCAGGCCACACAGAATGGTGTCAATCATGCACTAGAATGTTGCGGGCACGTTGCAGAGGCCGAAGGGCCTTATATTGAACTCGTAAAGTATATCTGGTGTCGAAAACGCCGTCTTTTTTAATCGTCTTCATGCATCGGTATCTGCCAGTATCCCGAACGTAGATCTAGACTCGAGAAGTATGGAGCTCTCTGTAGCGAATCGAAGGAATCATCTACACGTGACATAGGGTATACATCCTTGCGGGTGATCTTGTTTAGCACCCGGTAATCTACGCAGAAGTGCACGTACCTATCTTTTTTGTTTTTTTTTTCAAACTAAAATGACAGGTGATGACCAAGGGCTAGCAGAGGGGCGTATTATCTTCGGTTTCAACATGTCGTCAACGTTTCCTTCAATAACTTTCTGCTCAGCTACAGATACGCGATATGGCCGACGACGAAGCGATGGACGCACCGTCAGTCTCGATCCGATGTGGTGACGCATGTCTGTCCGAATAGGGGAGAATGGACGTCAAACGAAGCTCCCTGTTTCGTCAGCATGGGAAGCAGCTGTTTGGTCTGCGAAGTGATCAGGTCGGAGCTGATCGTAGCTTTGCGAGTGGAGATGGTTAGGGAACGTTCAATAGGGGGATCTTCACGAAAAGCATCTTAAAAAGTTACCACAGAGAAAGGCTCCAGGTATAGCGACGCAAGCCAGTGTTAAACCCTTTAGAACCAGAATATTTTCGGGAGTCCGGTTTGTTGCGCAAATGAATGCGAAGCCATCGTCGAAACGAACCAGGCCTGATACGAA
Organism: Rhipicephalus annulatus; assembly: GCA_013436015.1. NCBI lineage: Eukaryota > Metazoa > Arthropoda > Arachnida > Ixodida > Ixodidae > Rhipicephalus > Rhipicephalus annulatus. The sequence goes on from WOVY01013461.1 coordinate 121,333, forward strand.
GGCCATCCCTCAGGTGAAACAGCGTACGGAAGGTTGTACGAGCACAACGCCGTGGGCAGTGACATCAGACAGAAGTGTAACAATTCGCTGACTGTGCGGAGGTAGCTCAGTGTCTTCTGCACCATAAAACAAAGTGGTGCGTCATCTGCGTGATGCGAATAGGTGGTATTGTTTATGTGGAGAACGCGTTACCGTCAGCCAATGGACGTGGACGCCGTTGAAAGAAAGTCCCATCCTAATATTAGCTGTTCAGTACATGAACTGAGCACCGAAAATTGTACGAAATGAAAAAATCCATAAATGTAGACACGAACAGTGCACATGGCAGAAGGTCCGATGGCATCCCCTTTAGCAATGAGCAACATGGGTCCATCGGAGGGCGTGGTAACTTTGCGGAGACGCGCACACAAATCCTTGTGAACTACTAACAAACTATAACCAGTGTCTATTATTGGCTGCACTTCTATGCCTTCCACTAAAACAGATATCATATTACGAGGATGATCTGGAGGAATTTTCCTAACTTCGCTAAGTGCAGCTTTCCCCCAGAAGCTGCATAATTTAGTTTTTCGGGCGATGGTTGGTGAACTGAAACACTGGTCGAAGTGATGACGTAGAGCGACGAAGAGGTGACGGCGAGCGATGCCTGGCACTACGGTAGCGAGGAGCCATTTTAGGATTCACTGATGGCGAGGAGGACCAACCATGAAGCATAGCGTAAGTACGGTGCTGAAAAGTGGTCGCAGTGGCAAAGTCATCCAGGTCGTAAGTGTCAAACTCACGATGTTCGTCTCGCTGGCGCTTGCAACAGACACATGCACTGTGTTCACGATATCAGCAATAGTAGCAGGTAGGTCTCGTCAGGAGCCATGATTGATAGTAGGGTTGGGTGTTTGGGCTGGGGACTATGGAAGCCAGGTGTGCTGGCGCAGGTAATGAATAGTAAGGCTGGTTTGGCGTGCTGGGTGCCAGGGACGGTGGGCTGGCGTCCCTGGTGCCAACCTCTTCCACCCTTTTTTTTCCGAATATCAACTTTAAGATGTCCGCGGACATGCATACCCTTCCTTCCACTAAAGTATTGTTCCCTACCAGCGCTGCGTGGCTCTGGCAGTTCAATGTTAAGAAAAAGAGCTTTTGTAAGGAGTTTATAAGACAGTGTTTTTGGTAGCCGTGCTCTGCATGTGAAAAAAACAAGTTTTAATAAAGAACATGAAAAATTTCAGAGTAAATAATTTGCTCCAAGATTTTTCATGAAATACTAGTTAATAATATGAGGCAATAGTTGTAAGAAAAAGGGTTGTTACCGGATTTATGGATTGTAACCACCTTCTCACTTCTCTAGTCAGCAATTTTGCCTTTTTGAATTAACTGTTGAAATATTAGTAACAAAACGAGTCATAGAGTCATCATGTTTCTGCTACAGCAACTATTTCTCCCTCACGTGTATCAGTTACAGTGTTTAGGGCGTCACATTTGTTATTGATGCCTCAATTTTTAGCCAGTAGAACAGATAAAGTTGATTTAGAAGATTGCACATCACATCCCATAGTGCAGCTCGATCACGTAAAGGACCTCGCACCAGTACGAAGGTTGAAAGACTTCTTACCTGGGCTTGACAGCTTCTATTAGATTAATTGGAACATCAGTGCTTCTCTTCATATATTAAGTTGCAAGTTATTGGTAACGACTTTTGCAATGCTGAGTTACCCTTACATATAGTTCATTCCAGTGTTACAGGAAGGAAATATTATTCGCATGAGAAAAGAACGGTTCACCTATTTTTTGTGCAGGCACCTAAAATATAAGCTACTGCATGCTACCTCATGGCAACTTTGCTTTCCAAAGTGGAAACACTCGAGTTCTGATCAGTGCCAAAAATGAGGTATACAATGTGGAATGATCTGGCACATGGTCTTAATTTGGCAAAGAGTCTTGACATTGGTAGCTGTCATATCATCAGGAAGCTTGTAAAGATCTATTAGTTGGTTCTTGCATTTTTGTACTATGCCACCCCTCATTAAAAGGATGTTAAAAATCAGCGGCCATTGCTTGAGTGACCATGGACAAGACTGCCTGGCCTAATGGTGTACACATTGTGTGCAGTTGACACCAAAGATTATTAAAAAGGACAACTGCCATCACTGTAGCTTCATTGGAAATTCATTAGCTGCATATTCAGGATAACTTGTTTCAGCTTTCGTCTTTTTCTAATTGTTTTTGTTCTCTCACAGTTTTATTGCCCTGGTTATTTTCAAAATTTTATTCGAACATAGCAGTTCATTCTCACTATGTTTTCTAAAGCTTTATTGGGGTAGTTGGGGTATAAGATCTGTCAGCATTGCATTGACTAATTATTTTTTAATGTCGTGTTCAAATGGAAGCTTCTTGTGCACTAGTGTTTGCATAGAATTATGATATTGTGTAGCTCTGTGCACTGACCCTGAAAAGCTTTTTGTGTGAGGACTACTTGTCAAATCAGTTACAAGTGGGTGTGTGTTTTTTTTCAGGAACACTAAAATGTGTCTATGATGGCCCAGATATGGTGGAAAGATGCCATGAGTCAGTCATCTGCGCAATGAAGCTTGCATCCAGAAGAGGATACCCTGTGGATAGCGTGAAAGACCTCTCAGCTGTTGCCAACTTGTGGACATTCGACCTGGTTTGGCGCTTCTCAAACTGATTATTTATATTTCGTTTGCGAAGGGTTGTTTCCCAATTGATATGATTGTGGCTCAGCTGCAAAAGAAAGCCATGCTGTATAAGAGACAGGCATGGTGTGCTAAACGACTGCACCATAAAAATTCGTCGTCCCCGATTCTTCACCAGGTCCGCAGTCACTTTCTGAGAGGTTTTTATGGAAAGTCACTGAATGGGAAATATTGGCTTTTATATTGCAGAGGGCCTTGCCGCGAAAGCATTTCGCCGCATAAGTACCTGCTCCATTTTATTTCTTGCACACGGAACCTATTTGCTGTTGAAAGCAAGAATAAAGCAGTGGGAAATCTCACATATGCCAATAATTTGTAAAATCAGCTTGTACAAGATATGCCAAAATTGTATGGTGAGAATACTTTTCACGTTTAATATGCATGAGCTTGTCCACATTACGAAATCGGTTATAATGACAGGGTCACTTTGAGCAACTTCTACATTTACTTTTGAAAGAAGAATTGGTGATCTCCTCAATTTCGTTTATGCTGCGAAAGGTGTGCCTCAGCAAATAGCCGAGAGATGTATATGCTGGAAGTGTTGAAGTCACTTGAGCGCATTGTGTTTCTCCCACCTGGCTTGAAAAAGAAGCAGCTAATAATTTCATAGATAAATTGTGAACCGTTCTGTTTCAGCTGTTAAGGGTGCACCTTTGTCTTCATTCCGTACAAAAGTTGCTGAAACTAGCTTGCTAATTTCAATGCGTCCGATTCCAACCATTGGGCAATACCCCAGAGCGCTAATTAAAGGATCTACTGTGCACAGTTTGCATAACAAAAGGGCAGAGAAGTCTTGTTCACAGTACATTGAAACTTGCGATGTAATGATTCGCAAAATAGGGAACGTCCTTTCCATAAAAGCGCCGTAGCACTAGTGTGTCAGAAGCTAATGCATACCGAGTAGTAGTATTCCATCCTTCTATCAAGCTGAGCCCCCACCACCTGATGCTGGGTTGCGTTTGGTACAAACAGAAAACACTTCTTTTTTTGCGTCCATGTGGAGCGAAATGGAAAGTCATTCATTGCGAAGATTGCCAATTTGTATGAAAGAGATTAGGTTCCTTGTAGCAAAAAGAAACCAAGCTCTGTATTTGTGTTTTAGTGAGGTGAGGTAGCTACTTAGGGGAGCAGCTAGCTAAGCTAGTCGGTATACAGTTCATGTTAAAATACTAGGCATGCAAGCACGTACACAAGAGAAAAGTCAAGACACCACAAGTGCTCTTTTTTTACAGTGACAGCCGTTATGAGATCACAACAAGTGCCTATTCAGGCGCCATACTTGACTGCCGCCGCTGGTGTCATTAACAACTATCGCAAGAAAACAAAACGACATAAAAATCACTGGAGCGGACGCCTTGAGAGGCAACCGGAGAAGAGTACCCGTGGTTGCGGCCGCCGCTGCCGCTGCCACCAGACAAGGCGCAAGCACAAGAACCTTGCTGAGCAAGCTCCTAGAACTTCCCTTGACAGAGTGAGGTTTGAACCAGAGACTCCTGCATTGTCAGCCCAGTGTTCTACCTCTGAACTACGCCCATGCTCCAAAATTCTTTGCAAACATGCCACATTGCAGGCTTCACGTCGGGTGAGGAATTGTATGAGTAGCAGATCGGTCTAGGGGAACAAAACGCGACCCGGCGTCAAAGTAGTGATTTGCGTAACGAGTGGTTCGTTCAAAACCTCCAACCCGTTGCAGAGCGCTTCACTTATAATTTTTCATCGCCGTCAGCCACCGCATCATGAATGAAGGCATACCACCTTACAGCTGTGTAGTGTGTACCTCACTTCACCATAGAATACCATATATTGGCATAGTCGCTGTTTTCCTAATTCACAAAAAAAAGAAACATCATAGGGCAATAGGTGCCATGCAAATGTGCTCCAGAAATATAGAAATATTCTCTTCCAGCTAGCACTGCGACTGTTGGACGCGTTTAGCACAGGCCTGGCGTTTTTTGTTTTTTCTCGTCTGTTGGTGTTTTGACGTTTCTTGTATCCCTGTTTGCTTGCCCATCGACGTAATACGTTCACCTCAAAGGATACGCCAGACAGGGTTTGCGTTAATAGTAATAGTTGTTCGTATCTCGTATCATAAAGACACAATGTAATTATGAGACACACTTAGAGGCGAGCTGCAGAAATTTAGACTGGCTAAGGTTCCCGAACGCACACCTAAATATAATTATATATCCGGGTGGCATTTTCGTCTTTGTCGAGGATGTGACTTACAGGTCAGAAGCCTAGCATTTTATTCACTGTACCAGCCTGCTGGCCGATGTATACGATATTTATTCTTTTTCTAATCAATCTAGATTGTACACCTGAGGGTCAACATGTGAACACCTATATGCTATGTAAAAAGTATGAATACAGAACGGATTTTAAGCAAATGCCTTATTTTTTCTTTGCGTTCCTATCGTGCCATTTTGATATATGCAAATGATTTTAAGGTTAATGGTTTTCTATGGTGTTTTTATATTGCCTATAAATGCTATTTTCAAGTTTATAGCCACTATAACAATACTTAAATTCAAATTTAGCTTTTGAATGTGCTTCGAGACAGTTGTTTATGTTACCAGGTAATACTGACCTTTGAAACTCTAATTGGTTCAAGCGAGCCCTCTAGTTCAACCAAATTGCGGAAAACAAACACTGGCAGCAGTTAAAGTGGACGAACCGACAAGAAAAAAAATGCTACCTCTTAAGACCTGCATGCGAGCTCGTCTCAGCTTCTACATGCGAATGGCGAGAAGGAAATGAAATGATAAAAACGGAGCAGTAGAAGAGAGTAATGTCCATAGCAGAAAACATGGTGGGCGGCTTCTGCAGCGGGCTGTCCAGTCCAGTGTCCCCAAAAATTCAAGAGCCACCTGGTAGACAAGGGTGTGGCAGTGGATAGGGAACAGAAGGAGCTACGTGAAGGTTGACAATGAATGCAATACCGTGGAGTACTGTCAGGGGAAAGGAGAGAGTAGACAAAAGAAATAGTGATCTGCACGCGGCTTTTACTTTGTCGAAAACTTACTTCTTTAAGGGCTCTTCACCAGGTCACATGAGAAATTGCAGTTAGACACTGGAAGTTCTTGCGTGCCCAATGGCTAGCGCTTAATCACAAGAATTTTTCAAGTTGGTTCATAGCGAGCCGCGAAACCACGATGGGAGGAGGTGAGCTTGAAACTCTTGCCACTGGCCTTTTGTAGTCTTTGCGAGCGAAACTCCTTTTCTGCCCTCATCGGTATTGGACCATTGCTACCTAAAGAAACTGTAGGCGGCGTTGATCGGAGCTGGAGCATCACATTACGCCGGCAAATCAACTCGTCATGCGCACGCAAGATCACGTGTGCATGCCACATTCGAGTCAAATCTTGCATGCGAGTGGTGTTGTTTCGTTTAGACTGAACCTTTAGTTTCGGCGTTTTGCGCATTGTACTGCCTGTTTCTGGGAAATTTATTCCTTTATGCACACACGCTTGGAGAGGCTGGCACGAATCATGTATCCTTACTGCAAAACACCGCAGTTAAGGTACACCTCTGGTCCTGCCGTGCGAAACGATCCACCAAAAACGCGCCAATAATTGTCACGGCTGACGCTAGCACAGCCGCAGGAACCGTGAGAGCATGAAGCCATGGGAAATGGAGGTGGATTAGCATCGCATCTCACTGCGGTTCAAAGTAAAAGTTGCAAAGTAAAAATGCATGAACATTTCGCTTTTGTGATTTGTTATTTATAAAAACTTTTATTCATATATTTTAGCCATGTACAGATTGCTCAAATTACACATGTCACATCGAATTATAATCGCATTGTCCTGTGCTACAATGAGCGATGTCAGAACTCCAATGTACTTGTTTAGGCCTGTCAGAGCACGGATAACTACGCAGGAAGCATCCCTCGTCGTACGTGAGCCTCTTCATTTTTGAGCGTGAGCCCGTGGGAGAAGCACGCGGCGTTCAGTTTGAAATTCCACGCCTTTTTGCGGCGCGTAGCATTGCAAATCTTGGCAGACTGTTAACATGAGCGCCAAGAAATATTATTACCCTTGTCTGCTTGAAATGCTGACAACTAGAGAGAACCCTTCGAGGTGCACAGCGACAGAGGAAAAATTGAGCCTACGCATTTAAATCCGGCGATTTCAAGGCATACCACTCTTCTGGCCTCTGAGTGGTCCTATCTGCTCCTGTGCTGCTATTCTCATGCATGTAGAAAAGAGAGACCGATTAGCGTGTTGATTCGACGATGGACATTCCACTCACGATGCTACATATTGAAAGAAGAAATTGTGTATTGTGAACCATGCGCGAAAAAGGAGAATTTAATGGATATGTTCAACCACTGGTACCTTTGTGCCATCAATGAACAATTTTATGAACTACAAGGTTTCTGGGGCAAGAGGGTGGTGCTAATCATAAATAATAAACTTTTTTGCTTTTCCGTCATGTATAGAGATCCTGCATGTCTTCATTTGAAATTATTTTAATTTATGTAAACACTTATTGTGCCCAATTTTATGATTTTTGAGGCAAAAAACTGTGTTTTGCCTACCTATTTTGGCGTCTAAAACGTGTTTTTAAGTGCCTAAAATCCGGCCTCTTAATATTGTAATTGCTGACGCGAAGTTTGGGTGAAGCGGTCTTTCCTATTTGAATAGAATAATTTAGCTGTACAATTCAATTTGTATTTTAATGGCTAGTACTCAAAGTTTCAAATAATTTGGCAGGACAAATATTTAAAGCACGACAAAGTGCAGTCGTGCAACTTGGCGAGGGTGGAGGGGCTAACGCTAACGGCAACGCCGTCACAGTGGGCCTTCCACTAAATTTTTCACTGATATTTTGGTTCAAAAATGAGCACATGTTCAATTTAAAGGCTTTTTGTCATGTGGACGCATCATGGCTTCAGCAAAAAGAAAAAAGACTAGACAACAGTCTTGGAGACTGTCCTACAGCTAGTACAGAAAAATAACCATGAGCTTTTAATTTAAAGTAGACAGGTTCAAAAAACTTCCATAAACTTCTGATCCCAAGAAGCGCGTAATGTCTTTAAATAGTGAAAACCACATAAAACTGCACTTTATCCAGGTATTGCCAAAATAGCTTTACGGTGTCTTCCCCTGCCTGCTACTGAGGCGCCCAGTGAGCGCATGTTTTCAGCGGCAGGTATCACTGTAACATCGTAGTGGGAAAGTTTGAAGCATGGTCGTGTGTAAGAGCTTATGTTTCTGCTTCACAAATTGTAGTCGTTTGGTAGAGAGATAAATAGAGATTTAACGATGAAAAGCAGGGAGGTTATCCGGCACACAGGTGTATGGTTTGCTACCCTGCACTGGGGAAGGAGCAAATGGGAACAGAAAAGTAAGGAAGGGAAGAGTGAGAGAAAAAGAGAAGGAAGCACACACACACACACACACAAACACACATACACACACATACACACACACACGCACACACACACGCACACACGCACACACACACACACACACACACAGAGAGAGAGAGAGAGAGAGGTGTCACAATCGTTCGACGAGGTGAGTCGCTCGCAAAAACTTCAACAGGGCGTTTGTCGCTTTCTGGCGTGAAGCTCGATCGTGTCGGTACTCCAAGAATGATTTCTCAAAAAGCGGCTGATTGTCGAGGCGTGCAAGCACTGCCGAGAGGGACTGTCACTGAGAGCAGTACTAAGGGCACTGGCATAAAATTTGTTCAATGGTATTTCGTAGTGAATTTGTGTTTTGTCACCTGATACCTAATTTCTAACAAAATATGTGCGCACTCGTGAAATTTAGTCTTTCAGTCAGCTTAGCAGCCTGATAATCAAATTGCTATGCTCAACTATCGCTATGAACAACTGTTTTCATTTACTTAATTTGGACTATTGTGTTCATTGGTTGCAGAGCCTATATATGTACTGGTTTCTTTTAAGCCAGAAACAACAGCAAAGAATGAAAAATGACTTTTACCTCTGTTCTTTAAATGTGTCATTTCATGACCACTTAATGATTTATTTGGATAAGTGTTGAAGGGGCATTTTACTACTACTAATTGCTAAGCCCGAAACCCATGTGATGTGAGCTGTCCACAAAAGATTGTGTCAGTGAAGGCTGATTTTGTGTGTTATTTTCTACATATGGCTTTGATTAGGTATCTATTTGTTTGGTTGGTGTGTACTCATTCGAAATCGTTCCCTCATCCCTTTGTCACTATTGTCAAACTGAAGCATATCTACATGCTCACAGTGCATAACTGCAGGAATTGTGTGTTAGTGAACATCCATGTTCGTATGCTTTTCGGTATTTTAAATTCTACTTTGAATAAAAGATCACATTTGCTTTTATGATATCGTAGGAACAGTGTGTTATGATGTGCCGGTATGTCGTGCGTTCCTATGTACCTTATGATTCTTTATTTTCTGAAGAAGTATACCAGCCACTTTTAGGGTGCTTGCCGAGTCAAGTTTTTTAATGCAGCTTTGATGAAAAGCTGTATGATTTGAGTAATTGTATTTCACTGGAAATATTATTATTTCAAAACACCTATTTTTGTGCGTTGTACCTGAGTGCAGGAGATTTTATGTTAGCTGTTCTTTATTGAGATAGATGGTCTTCACCATGCCTCAAAATTGGTGTCAATTTAACATTGTAAAATATTCGTCCTTTTACTACTCAATAAGATCAAATTTTTCGTGATCAAAACCTAGGACCCTATTAACAAAGCTTTCTTTTGGCTACGCAATTTCTTAGCAAGGAATTCTCGTATTTCGAAGAGATTCGATAGCGCGGGTACGAATTAAACTTATTCGGCACTTAAGAAGGGCGAGGAGGACACGTGATATCCGATGAAACGGCATGTAAAGAAAGAAGTGTGTGCTGATAATAGCAAAGTAGCACGAAAAGCATCTAGGATCGAGAGTATACGATGATAGCCAATGGTTCGCGGCATCTCAGTTTCAGTTCCGCGGGCTTCTGCTACAGCGCTTACAAGATTCCGCGTTTTAATAGACCTCTGGGTGTGCTATGTTAAGCCAAGCACTCACGTTTCATCAATGACCGTAGCTAAAACAGAAATTGCTCGATAGCCTTAAGCGATTATCCATGCACTATCTCACCAAGCACAAGTGAACAACACTCTAGGTGCACCACATCAATGAAACCAGGCGAAAATCGATGCATGAAATGTTTGAAAATGTGCCCAAAATGTTTTCCCCTGTTTAACGCGACCAGTTACCTTACATTTTAATGAAGCTGTGCTGCAACTCTACTAATCCGGATCGATCGAGCATGGTATATTGGTGAACATAAGGGTGTTTTGTAGCTAGACGTAAAAGGTTGCCTTTCTTACAATATTCTTATTACAAGACAGAGGAGCGACTTTTGTGCCTGCGGACGAACTGTGCAGAAATAGAGAACAGCAGTAATTTCACTCACACTTTTTAAAAGCCGAATTGCGAGAACGTGCAAACGCTCAGGCTTAGATCTGTATCTACGTAAAACAAGGGAGACTTGTCAGGAAGTGTTTCCGTGCTAATACTTTTCACAAAACACAGTGCAAATATTTCGTCCAGCGTTGTTTGAGTCAGGAAACAAAGCAAGGGGTGTGTATACGTATCTTGGAAGTCGAGAGACGTTATCACAAGTGCAAAAAGTACAAAAAAAGAGAGACAGAGAGAGGCTCTCGTTCCGTCTCCGCGAAAGCTTGAAATCAATAGATAATAAAGACATTTTTATGCCCCAGCAGACGTCAGGGAAAGTTACCGCAAATCAGTTGTGATTTATGGCAGTGAAATGCAGAGACACGCAGGCACTTCGATTAACATGCTTGTTAAAAACTTCTGGTCCAAATTATTTGCCCACTAATATTACAACAGCCTTTAAATTTGTGTCAGTTTGGTATCTTTCATGCAAAATTTAAATGATTTGGGATGCAAGCAAAGCAACTACTTAATAATGCACTGTTAAGAAGTTACACTCCAGCGGCACAGAAAGTTACCACGTATACAATTTAAACTATTCCTGACATCACAATGTGCTTTTTCCTGCTGTCATGAACTTTGAGCAGGAGAACAGTCACTGGGAGTCTCTTTCTACTTGTTGGTCTTCTGTGCTCTGTTCTTGATACACTGTACATGGCCGTGGAACACCAGATCTCATGTTACTGCCGGAACTTCGAAAAACTCAGATCATCGTTACAACCGTGCTACATGCAAAAGAGTACAATTGTTAAATATGTGCTCATATTTACAGATGTATTTTCCGAAGCCGATGACAAGTATACAGAAATAATAAAAAGAAACGAAGTCTAAACACACACACAAACAGTGAAGACTGAAAATATATTTTATTATGATACAAGAGCAAAACTACAATGTTATAGATAAAGGCATGAGACTTCTGCCAGGTATTATAAGACAATAACGTTTCTTCTGTTTGGACTTTACACTAGGTGCGAGAAGCAGACCACAAATAATTTCACTGCGGAACACAAGTTAGACTGCATTACAAGACAACAGGTAATGTTCATAACTTTAAAGCTATCTAACATAGCTCACCATACAGCGCATTGGAGCAAATGGGCAGTCTAGAAGGCACAAAACACTTGTGGATTATGAGTGTCCTTGTTGCTCACATCTATTATTCCAAACGAAGAAAACCTTTCAAAAGTGCACTTCATCAGGAGAAATAAGCATACGAAACAAACACAACGGGCTCCTACAAGTGCCACCAATACTCACAATTAAAATTGATATCAGTGTCTTGCCGGATGGATACGCTGTGTCCTGCATAGAACACCAAAGGAGCGCTCCATGACTTGGCTTGCATGTGTGCTGGCTGCATCGCATTGCTGCTGTAGTAGGCTAGCCACAGATAGAGAGATGAGGAGCCATGTCTTTGAGGCACACTGAGCATCACCTTTAGAGATAAACAATGCACACTTATGTCAAGGTACAATTTGTAGAAAAAATATATCACTATGCAATCGTGGTGAACACGTTCGGCTGAAACACAACAAGCCACAGCACTGAGAGATAAAAAGCTACATGAAGTGAAAGATGCAGCTACTGGCCGTATGTCGTCTGAGGCTTGTTCAATAGGTCTTTCTTCCTGCAAGTTTAAACAGCCAGGCACCTTTCACCCACTCGCTATTTCCTTCCAGAGCACTTGATCCACAGAGTGAGCCACAAGCTCGAGAGCTCAATAAGGAATCAAAGTATTTAGCTCGTTCAAGAGCACGAGCTTTTCAGCCTCAGATGAGTGGAGTTTCATTTATAAGCTGCAAGCTTTCCACTTTCAGCATTTTCAGTCATCTCGCAATTTGCTTCTATTATAGTTCAAAAGCAATATGTGTGAGAACAATACTGCGAGCAACCATGCTTAGGTTTTCAATTTATGTAGAGTAAGTGGTGTTTACCTAATTGTATGTATTTTGGAAAAACTAACCTTGCAACCAGCTTTTAGCAGTTTTGTGCCCTCGAAGCTCCCAGGCAGATCAGTGTCCTTCCAGATGAGTCTTCCATGCATGCTTCCACGCCACTTCCAGGTCCGATGAATGATAACAGTCCCAGTAGTGACATAAACTTGCACATTCAGGGAGCACGTCTCCTTCCTATTTTTGTACAGGTGCTCCAAGTCATAAGGAGGCTTGATGTGGCAGTGCGGGCCACCGATGCGTCTTAGGACCTTAACAAACTCAGCGATCTGTGAGGGCCAAGAACAATATATTTAAAAACAATCATTAAACACTTTAAATTCTATTACTTGTTTGACGAAGCTATAGTTTAATCAAAGTGATTAAATCCGATATAATCACTTTGAGACAAACTGAAGCCCCATGTAGGGTTTACATACCGCAATATATACGCTCTAGTGAAGTATAGTGCTACCACAGCGGTAATCTTCTGTAAAACTACTTTTTTTAAATAACATGAATTCCTCAAGTGCAGCTTGGCTCCTGGAAAATAAATTCGCATTAACTTTTCAGCTATCAAACGTGGTAAATACAGACCCATTTGATAAATAAACAATGCGCTCGCTTATAAAAAATCACAAAAAACTGCTGATGTATTTGCCCCCTTCTACACAATACATATATGTATATAACACTAATAGTAATTTTTTATGCTTGAATTCAACATTGCGAAACATTACATCTGTTGGGATGAAGAACTTGCACAAGTTATTACCTGAACGCCCCGCCACGGTGGTCTAGTGGTTAAGGTACTCGGCTGCTGACCCGCAGGTCGCGGGATCAAATCCCGGCTGTGGCGGCTGCATTTCCGATGGAGGCGGAAATGTTGTAGGCCCGTGTACTCAGATTTGGGTGCACGTTAAAGAACCCCAGGTGGTCGAAATTTCCGGAGCCCTCCACTACGGCGTCTCTCATAATCATATAGTGGTTTTGGGACGTTAAACCCCACAACTCAAGTTATTACCTGAAGAGCAACAAATTTCGTTCCGCAAGGTGAACTCACCGACGGCAGCATTTATTAGCCGTCAGTGTCACCAGGGACCAAGTGTGCTCTGGGGCCAACAGGCAAAGAACATCTGCAGTCTGGAAGCTGCCGATGACATAGCAATGAAAGGCTGACCAGGCGTGCACGTCCATTGATATAGTGTAGGAACTGGCCATGAGCCGCTGTTGTCAAGCCTCTAGTGCCGCGCAAAACGATGGCCAGACAAACACGAAAACCTGTAGGTAGCTGGTACTAGCCTACAATTTATTGAAAGCAAGGCACCGGGGAAATATTCGCTCTTTCTGGGGGCCGGAGGGATGCTTGACGTTCACGGGTTCTCTCTGGCGCATTGAACTCTGAAGTTCCCAGCCAAGAACAGTCCAGGCGTGCTGCATTACAATCCACAACAGAGTGTAGCATGTCGAAGCTTCGGTTCGTAACATCACGGTACTCAGACTATGGTTATTACAAAAGCGGAGAAGTGACGAAATAAAAAACAAAAACGCCAAGCCCCACCTTTGCAACTTCACAGGGCAAAACCATTACCAACGCTGTCTTTCAATTTTTGGTCACACGAGCACAGCCTCTTCACAAGTCTTGAAAACGTCAACACAACACTACTGTTCACAACGAACATCGTTTCACTCCCGAACACTAGACTGCTCACAGGAAAATAGAAGCGTATGGGCTAACCAGTCACGAAGCAAAAACCGAACAAAGCGCGCGGTTCATACGCTTCCGTACGTATTTGAGGGTCACTCAAGTAACGTGCCAAAACACTGTCAATCCAAAATGTCGCACAGCACCCAACTGAGAGACTGGAAAGTGAAGCGGATGAACTTTTTACCGGCACACAAACACACATTGCAGCCTTCTGGAGCGCAATGTTGTCCGTTGATGAACAGGCCTCGACCTCGCTTGATAAACACACCGAGGCACAGGCTTCGCTACGCCTCACCGTACACCGATACACTGCCGCTGGGTTTCAAACTACCTAATGGCACCGAAAAAGCAGCGGTAATCACAAAACATCCAGTCAGACGCTGTAGACACTCAAACGAGAGGCGTTTGTTGAAATTCCCACCGACAGGTATGCTGTTAACCATGGCGTGCTGTTTTCTAGATCTGCACAGCACGTAAGAGAGCTCTTAGAAAGTACTTGCGCATTTCTCACGGCGTGACAAAATATGCACTTATGTGCGATGGGGATGATATCATGAACACGACAGGCCTGCCACTTGAAAGAAGTGTTAAGGCAACGTCACGGAGTGAACTGGTGTTGAGAATATTGATTAACAATCAATTACAAGCTGCGCCTGTCAGCCAAGCCGTTGTCTGCTCGCGTTTGTTGTCTACTTCGATCAGAGCAATGCAACGGGGGTTTCGCCTTCAGAACGCAATTATTCCCAAGTAAAGTGATCGCTCCATCGCACAAAATACACGTCATTGGCTTGCCTCAATCTTTGAATGATGTTCGTGCGCCAAGTTGAACGACTGGTAAATCTCGCAGGGACAAATTCAGCCAAGGATTGCTCCAGAATCATAAAGGTTTGCACATTTTCAGTGTAATTTAAAATTACTAGGATCATTTTATTCCCACAGCTTGCCATATTATCACGGCTTACATTGGTTTCTGAACAGTGAAGGTGGAAATGCTTGATTTGTTTGTAGTTTCTTGCGTAATCACGCGTACCCCTAATACGATTTGGTTTACAAAGTACGCGTTCGTTCCGGATCGTTCAAAATTGTATCGACAGCTGTATTTCAGAGATTGTTCCCATTGAATAGTTAGAGCCAATCGAAGTACACTATAGCACAACCACAAAATAGGCTTCCTGAAACGCTAAATGAAAAGTACTGCTCATTTTTATTTCCAATAGCATGCAAGGAATGGGCTCCTATTATTCTCTTTGGTGGCAATTTTCACCAATTCGGCAAGTATCTCAAATTGTACTTTCAATTGGACTAGGTGGGGCGCAACACAACAACATAACAAATTAGGTTGATCATATGCCGTGCCACGTTTTAATGCACCGACCAGTCACGTAGCACATTAGTTTTCATGCATTCACAAGTATTTACCTGCATAATTTCACGCTATCGACGCTCAATAGGATTCTTCAATTACTGTGACACCAAACTTATTTGACGACAGTGGTTGTCAATATCATCCACTGAGTACAAGAACAACAACACAGGAATCTCGAAGCGCCTAAATAAATACAAATGAACCAGGAGTCATGAGGCAGCCCTATATCAGCTTGATTTAACTCAACACAAACCATGGGGCACCAAAGTATACCGCCGCGGTGGCAAGTTCTAAGTAGCCACATTGTTTTTAAGTATGGTCCGGACCACTCTTCAAATTTTCGCTTAGCCACGAGGTTTTACACGCAAAGTTTGGCCTTGTGTATCCCATTACGAGCATTTTTCAGTCACGTAAGCCAATATAGCAACTGCGTCACTATCGCTGACATGATCCCAGGCCGTCGCAGCGCGCTTTATTGCAGCGGACTGGTGTGACAATGATGACCTCTTACGACGTTTTCTTTTGTTTCGTGAATCAACCTACGCAACAAAATTTCTCTTGCGTGAAAACTGTTTCGTAAGTAAGTTTTGTGAATTCAGACTCTAAACTTTCACATTTGCATCAAACAAAATGTTATAGACAAATTGGTTCACAAGTAAAAGTTGCGTGACTGTCTTATACAAATTAACTTGATCAAAGTGGTGCACTGTGTACTCTAAAACACCCTGAACTGGTAACTTCTGCACACCAAAACCAACCAAACTGGTTCTGCGTACTAGAACCGACCAAACCGGCCCGTTCTGCGCACTAATCCCACTAAACCGGTGCAGTCTGCTCGCTACAACCTAATAAACCAATCGGTCTGCACACTACGACTCACTAAAACGGTCCGGTTTGCACCCTATAACCCACTAAACTGGTCTAGTGTTAGCACTAACAAACACTAAAAGACACTAATCCGCGGGCTAGTGTACTTTTCCCAAAAACACTCCTATTGGCTATTCGGCGCATAAATTACGTTACGTAAAGGTGCACCTTCTGTAAAGAGCCACGCATGCGCAGATTTTATCCGGTAACATGGTAACGTAAAGAAGAATACGTACAAACTGCGAGCCCTAAATGATGGTCACAATGAGACTGAAGTTGGTGCGGGCAGAGAACACGTGGGTGCCGCACCAACGTCTATGTAAAGTTGGCTACGCCACGTGAAATTCAACATCTGACATCACCTAGCACGACGTAATAGAGGTCACCAAATAGCGGTGCGAGTGGAGCAAGGAAAAGGTATGCGCAACTCTGCTATCTAAAGGTACTATATACAGTAACTCTAGCTGCCTAAAAATGTAAGCGCCCTCTATGCAACACCAAACGTTTTTTTTGTTGTTTTTTGCGAAATATGATGCTTCAATAATCACTTCTCACATTCAAAAATACCTGCCCAATTTTCGTCAGCGTTATTGGAGATGGTCTGAAATGAAAGAGTACACTTGATATGAAATGATCCACATATAAATTGACACGTCAACCCTCCTTGAACCGATTTTTCTAATTATACACCACTGCTACTGGACTCCATTAGGCTCCAAGGAACCTCCTCCCCTCCAGGTCTTTATTCAAATGTTTTCCGCTCGGTTCCACCTACATTTATGCACAGAGATTCAAAAGCAATGAACACAAAAATTATATGGCTCTATTAGACACAGAGGAACCTGCCCCTTTCCATCCAGTCTTTCCTACAAGAATATACAAATAACTTACTGCATATAAGCGAACTCAATTTCTTTGATTTGGGAGCCCTATCAGACTCAAGTAATTGCCAAGGGACCTTTGCCTTCCCGTTTACACGAAAGCATTTTCCCCCCAGTTCACACTACAATCAAAGGCAGAACATTTATAAGCAAGTATGTGCAATAACTTTTGAAATAACATAAAAATAAACTCAGTGTCATTACACCAACAAACTGATGCTAGGCTCAGTTATACACAAGGGTCAGCACCTATTCAGCTGCTAGGTTCAATTTATTCTCTTGCACAGTTTTCGGATAGGCTAGTGTCGAAAATGCCTGCTCGCTATCATATATAGTTCAAGATAGACATATAAATATAAAGGGGAAAAGAATGGTGTTCGCAAGAAGAAGACTGCCATATGACTGCAGCATCTACACTGTCTTAATTTCTGCACCTATCTTCAAGCAAAAGTGATGTGCATGGAGGTAATATGAAGCCTCTGGTATTCAAGTGCGATAGCTAAACCATGTCGCACGTTTTTCGGAGTCTGGCTGGCTGCAAGCTGCTGGTGAAATTTATTGCGTAGTCCGCGCAATTCCGCTATGCACAAAGTTGGGCTCATTTACACACGGGCGTGAGTAATGTAGGCTTACCAGATAGATTGCACCTTGACTTTGCCGTCTGGGTAATCTAGTGAGCACTGAACCAGGAAAACGTTATCAGCGACTTGCTGTATACCTCGAGGAAGGACCTGCATAAGTTGTCAGCTCCATGGAAGCCGCTTTTAAACACCTTGTTCTAGGCTTTTTGTGCTATTGTGCAGTCAGCATCAAAACCTTCGGAACTATGACACACAACAACAAGAAAAAGCTTAATATTCCTCCTCATACTCCGGCTGAAAACCGTGAAGTTATATGTTCTGTAATGCACTTATAACATTTTCCGTCAGCACTTTGACTTGCGCGAGTTGGTGCATGATTGGATAAGCTTCAGCGCAATTTGGACGAAGACTATAGGAGACACACAGAACACAAACTAGCGCTGACGCACAACTGGGTCTATTTGCATTTAAACAAGCTTTTTTATGTTACAAAACATTCCTGTATTACCTATACACAGACACACAAGATTAAAAACGATAAAAACGGAACCCAAGTTGTATAAACAAAAAGAAAAGAAAATGCAAATGCTTACATTGGGACAGAATGTCAAAGATAATGCACACCTATATCACAAAATGCAAACTGAACTTCGAAACAAGAGTGGTAGATGATTTATGCTTTAAAAGTTGTCCCTGTATCTGCATGGCATCTGCAAATGTCGTCGAAAGACGATTTTCTTGCGTGTTGAGAGAGGGAACAAAACATTTCTTTGATATTCTGCGCAAGAAAATCGGTGAACGGTATTCCAGGGGCGCGGCGTTAGAGTGCCTCCAGCGTGCTGCAGAGGTGAACAAGCGCATCAAGTCACTTCACACGTGACACATGAGCGCCATCTGGCAGTTTTTTTTTGGAAAATGAAGCGCGTTGCCCTGAGACAGGCGTGCGCGCCCGTCTGAGAGGTGACAAGGTGTAGAACGCAAGGCGACGGGTAGGTGCCACCACCATGTCGTCTTAGCAAAGCGTTGGAAACACTCGCCCTTTCTTGCAAGCGTTGCATGGTCAGCGCAGCGTGATAAACGCTATGGTCCTTAGAATTACCGATGTATGCCTTTTCTAGTAAAAGACGCAATATACGACTTGTTATGGTGCCTCAAATATGCGCAATATTGCTTTTTATTTGGCAATAACACAAGTATTATCGCTGACTTTTGAGCAAAATTGGTGGGCGCTGCGGATGGGGTTGGCCGTTCGGAGTATCAGCTGGTGCTGTTTAGAGTACCCAGTTCACGTTCAAAGGGGGACTAACAGACAAATGGACAGACCGACAGACCAAAGATTTTGCGTCGAAGGTCCCCAAGAAAGGCTATCGTCTTTAAAACGACACCTTCAAAATAAAAGCTGACCAAGAGCAAGGTGTGAATTGCTTATCTTCTTGTGGTGATAATTGAAGTGCGTGTCTAAAATAAGAAGCGATAAAAAATACTGAAAGCTCGTGGAAAAAAAACAACAATACATAACAACCCAGAGAATAAATGTCAACGTCAATTACTAAAACAACCATTTCTTGCGCTCCCATGTCATACCCGCGCTATACATAACCAAAATCATGCAGAAGCAATAAGACGCACAGCAACGAACTAAAGTAAAATAAAACAACCTGTCCTTTGGGTGTCAAACCACACTCTCTGAATACGAATTAATTTGTGTCAAGGAAAAAGAGTGTCAATAGAAAAAAAGACAGAAACATACAAAAAGTTGCGAAAGCATAACGAAACGTTACATAAAATCATATAAAAAGTCAACTTCAGCGTCCGTTAGGGTGACAGCTTACGAACACATGAAAATTCTCCTAAAGGTACAGAAGCATCTCCATGTGTTGCTGAGCGGAGATCCTTTTTAGTTAGGAATTCATCGGACGTTGTGACGTGTTTAGGAAGTTTTCCTTCTGGTGTGTACACTGGATTTCTCATTGACATTGAAGAACTTTAATATTATTTTCTGCCCCATGAAAGACCAAGTGCCATAGAAGAAATAATCTCAGCCTTGGGGGAGCCTGAATTCCAGAATGCAGCAGGAATACGAAGCCATGACTTCTTAGGCTTGCTGTAATTTTACCAGAAGACAATTGCTATGAAGCTCGAAGAGAATCTTTTCTATTCAAAAAAGAGGTATTAGCATTGAGTCGTCAGTTGCTCTGGTTCTATGCGGCATTTTTCTGTCAATAATAGGAATGTGCATTTAATCCCACATTCAGGACTTACGCGTAGTCAAAGTTTGTGGATACGTAGACAACTTCCTCGTCATTCTTAAAAATGTATGCAGTGAAGGGATCGAGGGCGCTGCGAAGAATTTAGTTGATATTTTCACCAAATATACCGCGGGTCTTAATTTCACGTGGGAGCTGCCAGAGCGGAACAGGCTACAACTTCTAGGCTTGAGGGTTCAGTTCAGGAGTAATCTGCTGGAAGTTCAGCCCGAGGTCAAAGAAAGGTCTACTTCCCTTTGAAAGCGCTCATTCAAGACTCGTCAAGAGGGGAATAGACAAATGAAGTGTCTTCAGTCCACCCTAACAAAGTCCTGTGAACATTGCGTGAATGAAGGCTTCAACGATCAGGTAACACGTTTGAGCAGTGCAGGGTTCAAATCGCTTCTAGTCTTTGAGGTTTCTGAGTCGTAGCTTCAAAAGTATAAGCGGTCTGAAAGAGGAAAAGAACGAGAGAATCGAAACAAGAAGGTGCAAGTAATTCTATACATGCATAAAATTTTTGCACAACATTCAGAAGGTAATGTCGAAGCATGATGTTCAGGTTTTCTTCTCAACGCCGTGTAAATTGTCGAAATTGTGCAGCATGACTAACCAGGAAGCGATACCCCAATGCTCGACTCGGCACAAAAACAGGTTCAGAGATTGTGTGTGAAATATGCTTTATAGTATTTCCCTGAGCTGTGGTCGTTGTTGCATGGGGCAGATAGGCAGATGTTTTAATGAACGAGCAAAAGAGCACAACTTCATTGTACGCAATCAAGCTGGTAGCCACTTAGCCGAGCACTGTAAGCGTTGCGGTTGCACACCAAGTTTCAACGGCAACAAATTTTTAAAAAGAGTCTAAGATAAGACTGAACGCGAAATTGTTGAAGCATTTTTCAATAAAAAAGCTGGTGATCAATGTGTAAGCGTGACTTTTATCACCCTAACGGACGCTGAGGTAGACTTTTTAGATGTTTTCTTTGACGTGTCGTTTCGCTCTTGCAAGGTTCTCCGTCTTTTGGTCTATTATCGTACCTGACTCTTCTTTTCCTTTACATAGTTCCTATTCACAGAGCGTGGTTTGACACTTCAGAGACTGGTTGTTTTACTTACTTTAGTCAATAGCTGTGCGTATTTTATTGCTCCTGCATGATTTTTGTTATGTAAAGCCTGGGTCTACCACGTGCGGAAAAAAGTGTTGTTTTTAGTAAGTGACACCGATATCCGAGTATGCTTGGATATCGTTTTTATGTTTGTTGTTTTCATGTATTGTTGTTTCATTCCCACGTGCTTGCCGTGTTTTTTATCGCTTCTTCTTTTAGACACTCACTTTATTTATCATGAGGAGAAGTTAAACATTTCATGCCCTGCTCTTGGTCAGTTTTTATTTTGATGGTGCCATTTTTAGAGTATCAATTATGTGCCGCCTTGGATTCGAAGTTCAGTTTGCATTCTGTGTTATGGGTGTGAATTATCTCTAATATCTCGTCCCGCTGCAAGCATTGGCATTTTCTTTTCTTTTTGCTTATGGATCTTGGGTCATATTTATATAATTGTTTACCTTTGTCTTGTGTGTATAGGTAATAGAGGCAAGTTTCGGTGCATAAAAAGGCTTGTTCAAGTGCAAATAAACTAAGTTCCAAGTCAGTGCTCGTGTGTGTTCTGTGTGCGTCCTGTGGTCTTCGTATAAATCACGCTGAAGCCCATCCAACTGTGTTCTGTATATCCCGACTAAGTACTGCAACAAATTTCAAGAAAATTCAAGTTTTTAAGCTTAGTGATGTACAAACTTTTGACGCTGTCTCCACACTAGTTGGTATGCAGAAATTTAAGTATAAAGTACAGACTCGTGAACGCAGGTTTTTATACCAAGGCCGTTCGACTATGACGTGGGTATTGATGAAAAGGCTACAAAGATGCTTGCAAATAATTATATCTCCATATTCCAGGGGGCGTGACAGCCTCATCATTTTTACAAGATCACAGAAACAGAGTTTCGCCGTTCCTATCTTTTTTGCGATGAAATGATCACGGTACATGCGCGGCAACACACATTTGGTAGTTATAACAAGCATACGCTCACATGTTTTCTTGAGGCATCAAACAGGCAGGTTTTCCAGGAGAAGTTATATCTTTGAAAAAGAAGGCAGGCAGCAAGGTAGACTCTAAGAAAAAATTACCCGAAAAGGGAGTAAAGGAGCCCAATAGGCGCGCGTGATGAACGGATAGACCGTAGAGGAGCCACCACAAAGGGAAGCATGCCACGCGCAAACCACTTACCCCCGAATGCAGAGATGTCACTTGACTCGTACTTGGTTAGTTCTTCACTCGGGACAGTCTTGCCGGTCGCCGTAAATCATTCTCTAACTTGCGGACGACTTGAAGGCGACTTGGCTGGGTCAAAGTTAGGAGAAGTTTGAAGTCAGCGGTGGCGCTAGCTTGAAAGCGACTTCATGCGTTTTTCCAACATGGTCACCTCTCGAACGGACGTCACGTGGAAAGTGGCCGCTTTTGAGTTTGCTTGCCTCGCCATAAGCGTAGCATTTTCTAAGGTGCACTGCCTGCCGAATATTTTCGGACTTGCTTAACGTGACCGAGAAAATGCGATGGAGTTGTACGATGGCTATGCTGGCTATGTTGGCTATGTTGCCGCTGGCTATGTTGCCGCTCCTTGATAGTGGGGACAGCCGAAGACAGCCTGTGCTTTCAGTGTTACAGCTACTGATGCCTCTCAGGTTTTATGGCACTGGCACATTCCAAACAATCACTTGGAATCTCGTCCGCATTCCGTAGCCGACAGTGTGCCGTGCAGTCGGAAAAGTTACGCTACTCGTCACAAAGCACCTGTATGCGATGCTGGTGCGCTTTGCGCCGCCGGCGGCACTTTCTATATGAAGTGGCTGAGTTCCTTGGCCTTACAGGTTGTGTCGACTACAATCACGTGCGTATAACAGCCCCAGTGGTGACAACGCCGAAGTGTTCCGTAACCGCCAAGGCTATTTCTGTTTTTCTAAAACACGACGACATTTACCGTCTCTTTCGGTACAACATTGACTCGGCGCTGTGTCTCTGTGCCTCGTCTATCCTTTCGTCTCGTATATGGCGCTCTTCTCGCTCAGAAAGGCATCGCTTTCAGCACAACTCTACGTTAAATTCCACAAACTCAAAAGAGATGCCCCTATCGCGGGTTTTTTGATCATGTGTCTCTCCCCCTTCACCATCATGCAGTAAGACATTGCTGCACCCCGCGAGACAAAATTCTGCTGAGGGCAATGTTCTGACTCCCGCTTTTTCTCTTGTTTACCAAGTTCAACAAAAGGATACAAATCACTTTTGTTTCCAAATTTTTTTTTCATACCTAACTGTGACCTAGCCCGCTACAAGCGCGGCCACAGGTGAACAGAAAGGCGAATACCGTGAAAATTGCGTTACCTTGCGAGCCAGGGGAGCACAAATACATGCCGGGGTGTGCGATTAAAAAAAAACGATGAAAGAACCCAATGCGAGGCCTGTTTCGCCTCCAAAGAAGCAAGAGTGGAGAAACACGCCGGTGGCCACTAAAACCAGTGGGTAATGAAAGCTTTACAGAAGCAACACTGCGCATCCCTGTGGCGGCAGGCACCACGTGCCCTCGTTAGCCGTAAAATGGCAAAAATATGCTTGTGGCACATCGTTTTAGTAATTATTTTAAAATGTGTGGTATTTTTTTTTTGCTGTAACACGTGCTTTACACGAAAAACTTCAATATTAACCTCGTTAGCAGGCCAGCAGCGTGTTTCTGCTTTGAAGTTCTGCTTGACTTGACCAAGCAAGACAGCCTGAGCGTCTACGAAACGCGAAGGCTGACTTGGGCGTTTAGAAATCCGCTGCTTGCTTCACGCCGACTTGCTCAAGTCAAGTCGAAGGCGCGAGCCAAGTAACGTCTCGGCATTCAGGGGTTAGTCTCCAAACACGCTTCGAAGGGATGAACCGCCCGGGAAATGTACGCAGCGGGCAAAACGCTGCCAAGGTCACTAGCCGTCCTCCTCCTCTACTGATCAGTCTTTCCCCGTATTTTGCTGGCAACGGTTCGCGTTGCGTCGCGCTCGGAGGGCTCGACCACGGTGGCCTGGATTCGACGATCTAGAAATTACGACGCGGTGCTTGTGTGTACGCTTGGATGAGCGTACGTGGTCTGCTGGTTTTATGTTTCGCTGCACCCATGAAGTCTGGAGCAAGTCTAGACACGTCACCACGCCGTGCTGTATATCCCTTGCTTCAATATACTAACGACCAACACACGACAGCAACAGTTGGGAAGGCCAACATGGCGGCCGAAAAGAAAGCAGGCCTATCGGATATATACTTCTGTTTGACTCATGGCAGAAATCAGCGCTGGATTCGTTCGCAAGTAGGTTATCATTCTTTATTCTACTCTACTTCTCACGTGTGCGATACGGATCGCGCTTGCCGGCAACGGGCTCGGTCGTGTTGTATATTGCACGCACAAAATGCACCGCGAAGGTCAGCTTGGGCGTCTGCAGTTCGCCTGTGCTTTGCGACTACCTGAAAATCGGCCGCCATTGCCGTCGGCCTCTCGTACGCTCGCTCATAGAGTGCTCGCCTGTCTTCGCCGGCGCGATGAGCTCCGGGTTGACGATATTGGGCTGAGACCTTGTCGCTGTGTTGGGAGTCGTCGAAAACACGTTGTGGGTTCTCGTAACGAGCTTGGTTGTAGTATGTCACGTGCTGTAAGTGCACCAGCACGGGCTGGCGGGGCTTTAGCTAGTGCCGAAGCTCACTGTTGGTCACCATTACAGTTGACTTTCCTGTCTGTCAGTCACAAGCAGCTCGGTGCCGTCCATTGGCCGCGGCAGTGGACTCGCTTTTGCGCGCTGCACTCGCTCGAGTTTGTGGAAAAGGGCCGCATTACCGTCGAGTTCTTCGGCGCTAGGTCCAAACCAGCTTGGCGCTGTTCGGAGTGGCGGCCAAGCCTACACTCGCTCTCCTGTTCGAAGTTCACTGGCGGCAGACACTCCTCGTGCAGCGCCGTGCTTGGTCTCGCGTTCGCTTGCTCGAGCTGAACGACGTCGCTCGCTTAGGGCTCGCCGACTTGTTGGCGGCATGGTGGTTCACGAAGTTGTGGCTGCGGCCGCCACTCCTAAGCTGTTGCACTACGAGGATCGAAATGAGTCTTTGACGATGTGTGACATCCCGGTGAAACTATTACCATGTGATATCTCACGTATATGTTTATTTCACCTAGCGCGTATTTCTCTTATGCATTCCTATTCATCCTGTGTCACGTGTGACTCACTAGTTTGCATGCCTATTGTGTAGCCGTGGGCACACACCATGCCGAAGGCTGTGTGCGCTGGCGTCTGCGATGCCTGTCATTCATCCCTTTTGTCAGAGCAGCTTTAGAATGACTGTGCGAGATGTGAAGGTAAAGTTATTTGTGAGTCACAATTTACACGCATTTTTTATATTAACTTGCATGCACTTGTCATATGCGTGCATCTTCATCTTCTGCCACGTGTGTCTAACTAGTTTTTCCATCTTATTGTACTTACAACCGTGGGAACGTAACAGGCCGAAGGCTGTGTGCGCTGGCGTCTACAATGCCTGTCATCTATCGCTTCCGTCGGAGGAGCTCCACAAAGAGTGAACAAGATGTGACAACGAGACTGGACTTGTACACTTCACCATGTATTCACCTAAGAGATTGGATAAACTTCATGTGTATTGTCACGGGGTCGTGACGTGGCTGAAGACAGGAGACTTCGTGTCGGGATTTAACTGTTTAATTGGGCGAACTTGTGCCCGGTAAACGGAAAGTCCAATTACAGCAGCAGTCTCGCGCAGATAGCAGTCTCGGACTGATAGCGGCGAACGGAGCGTCGGCTTTCGATCAACTGACAAGCGGCGAAGCGCGTCGGCATTTATACTCTTGCCGTCGAATGTTCTAGCGTTATCGCTGGCGGTGGCGTAGGTTCCAGAACAGTCTGTACCGTTCGCACAGTGGGCGTGATCTTATCGAAATGATCTACTACAGTCCGGAACCTTCTCGAAAACTGCAGGCGCGGTTTGCGTTGAGAATCGTGTGGTGTTTTGGGACGATAACAAAAACTTGGGAAATGGAACGTGGCATTGCCCTTCTCTGAAAAAAAGGCACCGTCCCGATGCTTTAACTAAAGATGAAAGTACGATAATAATGCAAGAAAGTACAATGAATAAATTACGATACAACGATAATACAAAAAACACTGGTTCAGCTTGTTAACGCGCATGAAACGGCTTGAGGCGCGCGACATGGACGACTTCAGGTCGCGATCGCCGTCGTTGAGAGTTCGTGATGCCGTCGGGGACAACCTCGTAATCAAATGGGCTGAGACGTCGAACCACCCTGTACGGTCCGAAGTACCGTCGCAGAAGCTTTTCACTTAGTCCACGTCGGCGTATCGGCTTCCACACCCAAACACGTTCACCGGGCTGGTATTCCACGAAGCGTCGTCGAAGGTTGTAACGGTGGCTGTCGGTCGTCTGTTGAATCTTGATACGGAGACGCGCAAGTTGTCGGGCTTATTCGGCACGTTGAAGGTACTCGCTCACATCGAGGTTTTCTTCGTCGGTAACGTTGGGTAACATGGCATCGAGCGTCGTTGCCGGGCTCCTTCCGTAGACCAATTTGTATGGAGATATCTGCGTCGTCTCCTGCATCACCGTGTTGTATGCGAAGGTCACATACGGAAGAATGGCGTCCCACGTCTTGTGTTCGACATCAACGTACATTGACAGCATGTCGGCGATCGTCTTGTTAAGCCGTTCGGTGAGGCCGTTGGTCTGTGGGTGGTATGCTGTCGTCCGGCGGTGGTTTGTTTGGCTGTATGCCAAGATCGCTTGAGTTAAGCCGGCAGTGAATGCCGTTCCTCTGTCGGTGATAAGGACCTCCGGGGCACCGTGACGTAGGACGATATTTTCGATGAAGAACTTAGCTACCTCGGATGCACTGCCTTTTGGCAGGGCTTTTGTCTCGGCGTAGTGGGTGAGGTAGTCGGTAGCTACCACGATCCACTTGTTTCCGAAAGCCGACGTCGGGAACGGCCCCAGTAGGTCAATACCAATCTGCTGGAAAGGTCGGCAAGGTGGATCAATTGGCCGCAGAAGTCTCGCTGGCCTTGTCGGTGGTGTCTTGCATCGCTGACAGTCCCGGCATGTTCTCACATAATGAGTGACGTCGGTGGTGAGGTGGCCAGTAGTACCTTTCTTGTATCCTCGCAAGCGTGCGAGAAACACCGAGGTGCCCTACCGTCGGATCGTCGTGCAGGGCTTGCAGCAGTTCTGTTCGCAGAGCTGAAGGCACCACAAGGAGGTACTTAGCTCGAAGCGGGGAAAAGTTTTTCTTTTGTAGAAGACCGTTTCGTAGAAAAAACGACGCAAGTGCGCGCTTGAATACCTTCGGGACTTCGGTGGTCCTGCCTTCGAGGTATTCTATTAGGGCCTTAAGTTCCGGGTCGGCCCTCTGTCGTTCAGCGAAGTCGTCGGTAGTTATCGTTCCTAAGAAGTAGTCGTCATCCGGGTCGTCGGTGATGATGATATATGGTGTTTTTTGGCGCAAGGGTCATTTGATGGCCAAAGAGCGCCAGTTCATGAGACAGGAATGTGGACAATGGTTGTGATTAGCGGCTGTATAAGGGCCATAAAATTCTTCGCAGTAAAGCGGGTAAAAACATACAAGTAATAAAATCATGACTATGCCGTGAAAGGTGTGCATGGTGTGAACTGGTGATAAAAGTTGGTGATAATGAAAAACGATGGTGGACATGTATGGCATTAGCACAAGTACCTCACACGTTAGTACCCTTGCGTGCAAGGACCGTGAGGCAACTGCTTTCCTGTGTAGCCACCACAGCAAAAACCTCTCTAGAGAGGTCGTGCTACGGTATGCCCGGGTATATGATATGAAAATTATGAATTTCCTTTAAAAACGCTAATAATGATTTGTGACTAAAAAGCGGTTCCCTACCGACGAACATTGCAGGGTGTAAAGGTATATGTTGTCGGTAGGATAGTGGGAAGTGTTGTCTTCTTAGAGTGTCTAAATGTTTACATTGAATTAAAACGTGAAGAACTGTTAATGCCTCACCATATTTATCACACAATGGTGGATCACCACCGGACAAAAGATGTGTGTGTGTCGTGTATATGTGTCCTATCCTGAGTCTTGTTAGTGTTACCTCTGTTAGACGTGATTTTGATACTGGTGGCCAATGGCCAAGGTGTGGCTTGATAACGAGTAGTTTGTTTTGTGTGTGTGTATCCCACTTGCTCTGCCAGTAGTCCCTGAGGTTTCGTTTGAGAGACTGCTTCAGATCAAGGACCGGGATTGATATGGATGTAATGGCGGTGCTCTCATGGACGGATGCAGCGAGCTGATCCACCATCACGTTGCCTTGAATTTCACGATGCCCTGGCACCCAGCACACTACAACATGTTGGTCGAGTGTGTAAAGTGTGCATAAAATGGAGTAAAGTGAGATGAGGACAGGGTTTTTTGTTTTTTAAGACTGTGCAGAGTCGTTACCACACTGAGGGAGTCTGTATAAATTACTGCTTTTTGTATTTGTAATTGTTTAATGTGTTTAGCTGCCACAAGTATCGCGTAAGCTTCCGCTGTGAAGATACTTGTGCCTGGATGTAGAGGGCCAGCATCCGAAAAGAAAGGGCCAACAGCAGCGTAGGACACAGAGGAGTTAGACTTAGAGGCATCTGTAAAAAACTCAGGACGTGTGTATTTGTGTTGAAGTTCCAGGAAATATGTTCGGATATGGGCAATGGGCGCATGTTTTGTAACTTCTAGAAAAGACACATCGCAGTCTATAGTCTGTCACTGCCACGGTGGCGGGTATGCTACAGGAGCCATTAAACTGTGTTCGAGTGACACTCCAGTGTCCTCAGCTAGACCCTTCAGGCGAACTGAGAAGGGCTGCCTCATTGAAGGCCTGTTTTGAAAAAGAATGGAGCTCGACAAGTCATTAATAGTAGAGTATGAGGGGTGCCTCTTGTCTGGTTTCACCTTAAGGAAGTATACAAAGGACTTGTAGGTTCTTTGCAGATGAGGCGACCACTCATTTGACTCAACATAAAGGCTTTCTACGGGGCTGGTGCGAAAAGCACCCGTAGAAAGGCGGATGCCCAAATGGTGCATGGGGTCCAGCATCTTCAAGGCACTTTGAGTAGCGGACTGATAGACAACGGCCCCATAATTCAAGCGGGTGCGAATGAGGCTTTTATAGAGGTTCATGAGGCATTGCCTATCACTACCCCACGTAGTATGTGACAACACTTTTATAACATTCATGGCTTTTAGACATTTTGTTTTTAAACACTTGATGTACGGTACGAAGGTTAACTTGTTGTCCAAGATTAAGCCTAAAAATTTATACTCGGCTTTGACAGACAGACGTTGCCCGTTCAGTCGAATGTCAGGTTCCGAGTGCATGCCTCTCTTTCGAGAGAACAAGACACACGTGCTTTTTTGTGGGTTAAGTCGAAATCCGTTTTCATCTGCCCATTTGGAGACCTTATTTAAACCCAGCTGAACCTGCCGCTCACACATGGCCAAGTTGCATGACTTGAGGCCAAGCTGAACGTCGTCGACATATGTACAATAGAACATCATGCGGGGAATGAACAAGTGCAAAGAATTCATTTTGATAATAAAAAGTGTGCAGTTAAGCACGCCACCTTGTGGCACGCCTGTTTCCTGGACAAATGTTTGAGAGAGCATACTGCCCAGACGGACACGGAATGTCCGGTTTGACAGGTAACTTTCGATTATATGAAACATTCTTCCACACACACCAAGGTGGGACAGGTCTCTTAGGATTCCAAAACGCCATGTTGTATCATACGCCTTTTCGATATCGAGGAACACAGAGAGAAAATATTGTTTATGGACGAAGGCGTCTCTGATCTGTGCCTCGATACGAACAAGGTGGTCTGTGGTGGATCTACTTTCTCGAAACCCGCACTGAAATGGGTCGAGCAAATTGTTTGTTTCAAGGATGTGTACAAGTCGGCAGTTTATCATTTTTTCGAAGACTTTGCACAAGCAGCTTGTATGTGCACTAGGCCTATAACTTGAAGCTAAAGAAGGGTCCTTGCCCTCTTTCAAAATGGGAATAATAATAGCCTCTTTCCAGGAGATAGGGATAGTGCCAGAAAACCAGATAGCATTGTACAAACAGAGTAGGGTTTTTCGTGTTTCTGCTGGTAGGTTTTTTAACATTTCATACACCACACGGTCAGAACCTGGGGCAGAAGTACTGCAGGAGTTTAGAGATGTTCGGAGCTCAGCTAGACTGAAAGCTTGGTTATATGCCTCGTATCTAGTGGTTTTGTGTTCGAGTTTAAGCTTTTCTATTCTTGTTCTGTATTTTTGGAAAGTGTCAGTATAGTGGGACGAGCTGGATACCTGTTCAAAGTGCGCACCGAGGAAGTTTGCTTGATCTTCCAAGGTATCACCCTGAGTGTTTACAAGTGGGAGTGAATGGACTTTTCTTCCTGCTACCCTACGAACCATGTTCCAGACTTTGGCCTCTTGTGTATATGAATTTATCCCTGATAAAAACTTGTGCCAGCTTTCTCTTCTGGCCTGCCGACGCGTTCTTCTGCCTCGAGATTTTATTTTCTTGAAGCTCTCAAGGTTTTCCGCCGTCGGCGAGTTTCGCAGCAACCTCCATGCCCTGTTCTGTTCCTTTCGCGCATTCTGACACTCAGTATTCCACCACGAGACATGTCGTTTGCCGGGCAGTTCAGACGTTTGTGGAATGCACTTGGCTGCTGCGTCAGTAAGAAAGGCCGTGAAGTACTGAACAGCTTCATCTATGCCTAATCCGCATATGTCAGTCCAATTTAAGTGAGTAAGCTTTTGAAATTGTTCCCAGTCGGCTTTGTTTACCAGCCATTTGGGAACATGTGGAGGACATTCATATATTATTGGTGTACTCAAAACTAAAGGAAAATGGTCACTTCCGTATGGATTTTTTATGACTTTCCACTGAAGCAATGGTACAAGTGAAGGAGATGCGATACTCAGGTTTATGGAAGAGTAAGTTTTGTTGGCAAGGTTATAGTATGTTGCCTCTTTCCTATTCAACAGACAAGCACCTGATGAAATGAGGAATTTTTCAATGAGACGACCTCGTGCATCACAGCGAGAGTCACCCCACAGACCATTATGTGCATTCAGGTCCACAAGGACCAGATAAGGTTCAGGTAGTTCGTCCATTAAAGACTGGAATTGGAGTTTTTCAAGACGGTGGTGCGGAGGTATGTACAAAGAGCAGACAGTGACTAGTTTGTTTAGAATAACTGCTCTAACAGCCACCGCCTCGAGGGAAGTTTTAAGGGGTAATTGTGTGCATGCTATCCCTTGACTAACTATAACCGCTACACCACCGGATGGTGGCATGGCATCATCTCTATCTTTTCGGAAGATTACGTACTTACGTAAAAAGTTTGTCTTTGTTCGTTTTAAGTGTGTCTCTTGTACACACAGCACTCTTGGATTGTATTCATGAAGGAGTTCTTGTAAGTCATCAAGGTTTCGAAGAAGGCCTCGGATGTTCCACTGTAATATTTCTGTCTGCATACTAAAAGAAGAGATGCTGCTGTGTGTACAGAGAGTGTCCTGTGTTAAAGTGAGCTTCTTATTTAAGGTGGCAGGACGGTCGTCCGGCCCCGTTATTGGTTTTTTATTTTTCTTGGCGCGCTCCAAGGAGGCGCGCCGCTCTTTTGGTACCAAGGGTACCGTTGTATCCATTGCCTCGTCAGAGGCACTGGATGCCCGCACATGCGAGCTGGTGGTTCGGATTTTAGGCCTCGCCTGGTGAGGTGAGGCCTTGAGACCAGAGGACCCTGGAGTCTCCGGCCTCAATTTGCTTGAAGGCGGAGTAGACTGAGCTACTGCCGCCTTGGGGGCAGGCGCCACAGCCGACGGCTCACTCTGCGCTGGCCGAAGGGGTGGCGAGGGATGGTGCGGCGTTGCCCCCTGACGCGCCGCATCAGCATATGTTGGACCGTAAAATGACGACACTCTTCGTCTTGCTTCTTTGAATGTGATGTTTTCTTTGACTTTAAGAGTAATTATTTCTTTTTCTTTCTTCCAGTTAGGACACGAACGCGAATACGCGGCATGTTCCCCATCCCAATTCACGCAGTGAGGCGTAGTAACACAGTTATCAGATGTGTGGCCGTGGCTACCACATCTTGCACAAGTTTCCTGACCGCGGCAGTTCTGCGAGCCATGACCAAATCGTTGACATTTATAACACCGCCTTGGATTGGGAATGTAGGGGCGGACAGAAAGTTTGATGTAGCCTGTGTCGATAGATGAAGGCAGTGTGCTAGATGCAAAAGTGAGTATTAAATGTTTGGTAGGTATTTCTTTGTTGTCGCGTCTGATGACGATTCGTTTCACATCCGCGACATTTTGCTCTTTCCACCCTTCAAGCAGTTCCTGTTCAGACATTTCAAGAAGGTCTGCTTCTGAAACAACTCCGCGTGTTGTGTTCATTGATCTATGAGGTGAAACAGATACTGGGATATTACCAAATGCTACGAGACTGCCAAGTTTTTCAAAGTGGTGTTTTTCAGGCAGCTCAAGGAGAAGGTCTCCGCTAGCCATCTTTGTAACCTTGTATCCTGGGCCAAAGACCTCAGTCAGAGATTTTGCAACAAGAAATGGAGATATGGCTCTGGCTTGTTTTGTTGGGTTTTCGCTGTGCACAACATGGAATTTGGGAAAGCATTGTCTGGGTTGGCTGAAAATGGATATGTCATCGGTGCGTCCCCTCTTAGGCGGAAGACGATCTAGGAGACAGGGAAATGCAGGTGTTCCCATAGTAGTGTACTTTTTTCGGCAGCAATGGCGACCACCCACCATGGAGTCCAAGCAGGGGACGCTGAAGCACTTAATAGCATAAGGCTGCAGACGCCAGCCGAACATTGCCACTATAACCAAATATAACTACTCAAGGTTGAGTAATTACACAAGGTTAACCCTTGCCGCCAGGAAAAATCGGAAGTAAATGGAAGAGAGAAGAAGACAGGACAGATTTAAAGACGAGAAAAGACTAAGATATAGGAAGAGAGAGATAGGAAAAGGCTACTGCCGATTTCCCCTGGATGGGTCAGCCCAGGGGTGCCGTCTACGTGAAGCCGGGGCCAAAGGGGTGTGTTGCCTCTGCCGGGGGGCCTTAAAGGTCCAATCACCCAGCATTGGCTAAACCCCCAGGATCCTCTTTTTCCCGGACACGGCAAAGCCACGCACGGCTAGGCGTGGGAGGGAGTAGAAACTCCCCCGTTAGGTTGGGTCCGTGGTGTCGCTACACACCAAACGCCTACTTGCGCAGGCGCCCCTGCGGGGCATCCGGGTCGTTGGGTAGCTGTTGGTCGACAGGCGCACGAGACAGACAGTCGCCATCGGAGTGTTTTTTGCCGGACTTGTAAATGACAGTAATGTCATATTCTTGAAGTCTCAGGCTCCATCGTGCGAGGCGACCTGAAGGGTCCTTCAAGGTGGCTAGCCAACACAATGCGTGGTGGTCGCTCACAACTTTGAAGGGCCTGCCGTAGAGGTAGATGCGAAATTTCGACGTAGCCCAGATGATGGCGAGGCACTCCTTTCTGTTGTAGAATAATTTGCTTCTGCTTTAGATAGCGATCGGCTGGCGTAACTAATAACCCTTTCAAGTCCGTCAGTCCTCTGCACAAGAGCGGCGCCAAGACCTACGCTGCTTGCGCCAGTATGTATTTCTGTCTCGGCGAATTCGTCGAAATGGGCAAGTAACGGAGGCGTCTGGAGGCAATGTTTAAGCTCCTGGAAAGCGTGTTCCTGCGGCGTTTCCCACTTAAACTCCACGTCGGCCTTGGTAAGGTTGGTGAGAGGATCGGCGATGCGGGCGAAGTTTTTCACGAACCGCCTCTGATAGGCACACAGGCCCAGAAATCGGCGCACGGCTTTCTTGTCAGTGGGCGGCGGGAAGTCGGCGATGGCGACTGTTTTCCGTAGATCGAGACAAACTCCAGACTTGCTGATAACGTGCCCCAGAAACAAGAGCTCCTCATACGCAAATCTACACTTTTCTGGTGTGAGTGGGAGTCCGGAAGTCTTGATGGCTTGAAGTACAGCTTCAAGGCGCCGAAGATGCTCGTCGAAATTCGAGGAAAACACGACGGCGTCGTCCAAGTACACAAGGCAAGTCTTCCACTTCAATCCTGCCAGTACTGTATCCATAACGCGTTGAAAAGTTGCAGGCGCTTAGCAAAGGCCGAAGGGCATCACCTTAAACTCGAAGAGGCCGTCCGGTGTTATAAACGCCGTCTTCTCTCGGCCTCTTTCGTCGACTTCGATTTGCCGTCAGCCAGTCCTGAGGTCCATTGACGAAAAGTACTAGGCGTTATGGAGCCGATCAAATGCGTCGTATATTCGTGGGAGAGGATACACGTCCTTTCTTGTGATTTTGTTCAGGCGGCGATAATCGACGCAGAAACGTAGGGTCTTATCTTTTTTCTTCACTAACACCACGGGGGATGCCCATGGACTTTTGGACGGCTGGATAATGTCTTCCCGCAGGGTGTCATCAACTTGTCTCTTCATGGCCTCACGTTCTCGCGTCGAAACCCTGTACGGACTCTGACAGAGTGGTCTGGCGTTTTCTTCGGTTATGATGCGATGTTTCGTGATTGGGGTCTGCCGAATTTTCGATGACGACAAAAAGCGATCTCCGTATTGCAGGAGAGCAGGGCCTTGAGCTGTTCTTGCTTATCGTTCAGAAGTCTGGGATTGACGTCGAAAGCTATGGGAGGGGCTTGGTTCCTCTGAGCAGGTTCCGCAGAGTTGGCGAGGGTGAAAGCACTGGTGGCTTTGACAATTTCTTCAATGTATGCGACCGTTGTTCCTTTGTTCACATGTTTGTACTCATTGCTGAAATTCGTGAGCATAACCGTTGCTTTGCCTCCCCGCAGCTCTGCAATTCCTCTTGCGACGCAAATATTTCGGGTGACCAACAGATGCTGACTGCCTTCAACGACGCCTTCCAAGTCAGGTGAGTTAGGAGCGCCGACTGAAATAATGACGCTTGAGCGAGGCGGAATGGTGACTTGTTCTTCCAACACATTCAAGGCATGGTGTCTTGACGGCCTGCATGGTGGTAGTGCTTCTTCTGTGAATAACCTTATCGACTTTGTTTTTAGGTTGATGACAGCACCATGGAGGCATAAGAAGTCCATGCCAAGGATGACATCCCTCGAGCAACGCTGTAGGACTACGAAGTCTGTAGGATAAATACGGCCGTTAATGGCGACTCTCGCTGTGCGTATTTCAGGGCCTTTCCAAGCTGTCGTAACTTTCTTTAACTTCGCGGCGAACGACCCACTGATGACAGAATAGTCGGCTCCAGTATCGACGAGAGCGGTCACACTGTGGCCGTCGATAAGAACGTCGAGGTCGCTAGTTCGCCGTCTAGCATTACAGTTAGGGCGTGGCGTCGGGTCACGGCTGCGTCGGCTTGTTCCGCTGCTTCCATGTTGCGTCGTCAGGCCATCTTCACTAAGTGAGCTTTCGCCGTGAGGGCTTTGCCTGTTTGGCGTTGTGTTCCGAAAGCTCCATCGCGGCGTCGTCGTCGTCGGAGGAGGATCTTCGGTAGTTCGTCGCACAGTAACCGCACCTCCACCGGTTGCTGCCCTTAGTTTCCCGAATACGGGCTAGGAGACCGGCCCCGCGTTGGGCCAGAGTACTGCCGGTGGTGCAGTGACGTGCGGCGGCTTGGCGACGGCGAACGCGAAGGGCTTCGTGGTGTCCACCGAGTTCCTGTCAGGTAGTCGGCGATGTCACATGGTCGTTCTCCTGGCTGTGGACGCGGTGCATTGATGGCGAAGCCACGCAGTCCCATCTGTCGGTACTGGCAACGGCGGTATGTGTGTCCGGCGTCGCCGCAGTGGTAGCAGAGCGGGCGATGGTCAGGGGTGCGCCAGACGTCAGTCTTCCTCGGTGCACTGCGCTGGGCCACTGGCAAACGGTATGACGTCGGTGGGGGTGGTGGCGGCGGTGGCGTCTGTCGACGGAAGTGCGATGGGGCGGCGTTTTGGCGTGGACGGGTAGGAGCGTTGTGGCGCAGTGCAGCGGCGTAGCTCATAGCTTCCGGCTGGGGCAGCGGTGCGTGGGGAATTTGAAGCGATTGCCGAAGTTCTTCTCGCACAATGTCAGCGATTGAATTCCGGAGTTACTGGCTTGAGCAGCAGCGCAGTCTGCAGTCAGGCGACGATTATACTGTCTGGTGCGCATGTCCAGGGTCTTTTCGATAGTGGTCACTTCGGCTACAAATTCTTGGACGGTTTTCGGTGGGTTTCTCATCAGTCCCGCCAAGAGCTCCTGTTTGACCCCTCGCATGAGGAAACGAACTTTTTTCTCCTCAGGCATGTCTGGGTCAGCGTGACGGAATAGTCGGGTCATTTCTTCTGTGAAAATGGCGACATTTTCATTTGGTAGCTGAACCCGGGTATCTAATAAAGCAGCGGCCCTCTCTTTGCGAGCGACGCTCGCGAACGTTTGCAGGAATGCGCCGCAGAAAACATCCCATGTTCGGAGCGTGGACTCTCGATTTTGGAGCCAGGTCCTTGCGATGTCTTCCAAATAGAACACACGACGCAGCTTTTCGTCATGGTCCCAGTAATTGAGGGCAGCCACACGGTCGTATGTTTTTAGCCAGGACTCCGGGTCTTCGAACGATGACCCATGGAAAATTGGTGGTTCCCTGGGTTGATGCATGACCATCGTGGGCTGGGACACTACGGTTGTCGTTGTCGCTGCAGTCGCGGTCATGGCCTTGGTCTTCCGCGCCTTATATTGTCTTGTAGAAGCCCGTACTCCGGTGGTAGCCCTTGCTGTCGGCGGCTTGTTCGCTGCTCCTGGTTGGCGTCGGTGTCTTCTCCGCGACGTGGGCTGGGTTCACGGCTTGACGGGGGCGTCCGGTACATGAACGAAGCAGCAGCTCCACGAGATGTCACGGGGTCGTGACGTGGCCGAAGACAGGAGACTTCGTGTTGAGATTTACCTGTTTATTTGGGTGAACCTTTGCCCGGTAAACGGAAAGTCCAATTACAGCAACAGTCTCGCACAGATAGCAGTCTCGGACTGACAGCGGCGAACGGAGCGTTGGCCTTCGATCAACTGACAAGCGGTGAAGCGCGTCGGCATTTATACTCTTGCCGTCGAATGTTCTAGCGTTATCGCTGGCGGTGGCGTAGGTTCCAGAACAATCTGTACCGTTCGCACAGTGGGCGTGATCTTATCGAAATGATCTACTACAGTCCAGAATCTTCTCGAAAACTGCAGGCGCGGTTTGCGCTGAGAATTGTGTGGTGTTTTGGGACGATAACAAAAACTTGGGAAATGGAACGTGGCAGTATGAAGAAAAATGAAACATTTCGATGTCTCACTTTTGTCTTTCGTTGTTGCCGTGACTGCAAAAGCAGTTACACATAGGTGGCTAACTACTTTTTTGCGTGTTCTTTTCTGCGCTATTTTCTGCTCACTGCGCAAAAAAACAGGCGATAAAAGTATTTCTTTGAACAGGGGATAAAAAGTTCTCCCAATTAGAGTATTTGAGTGGATCAACCGTTCGTCCGGCGAGGTGCAACTGTGAGGAACTAACGGTTGCCCGGTAGAGTTTAAATGTGGGAATTAACAATTGTCTTATAAGGTGTTAATTATAAGGACTAAATTTTAGTCTTTTGAGGTGAATTGTGGGACTAATGGTTTCTCAGGAAGGTGTAGATGTGTGGACTAAATGTTAAT
This sequence comes from Rhipicephalus annulatus, assembly GCA_013436015.1. Classification (NCBI taxonomy): domain Eukaryota; kingdom Metazoa; phylum Arthropoda; class Arachnida; order Ixodida; family Ixodidae; genus Rhipicephalus; species Rhipicephalus annulatus. The sequence continues at coordinate 158,931 of WOVY01013461.1, forward strand.
CCCTTGAGCTTGTCTGTGAGGACTAACTGGTAGACCCCGTGCCGTCCGCCCTTAAGGGAATTAGTGGTTGTGGCAACGCCATCAGTCCCCAAAAGGACGAACCACACACCCTTTTAACGCCCGTTTGCCTTGGAGTGTAGTCTCTAACATGTGTCTTTGTTTGTCGTCCTTGTTATCTGCCTCATTCTCTTCACTATAAACAGGCAGACGGTATGCGAATAGGTCGACCACCAGCATCACACCACAGACGCTGTGATGAATATACCATACGCAGGAGCGAGCTTTATACGCCTAGTACGCAAGCTTCCTCCCTCACCCCATGTTTCCTTCATTTATGCTGGTCATTTGAAAGGGGTAGATGGGGCAGTCATCAACGTTTGGTTACACAGCAAGCTTTTGCGGGATGCGGGGTCCTTTTCAATATTGAGTGAAAAGTTCTGGCCTTCTCATAAAAAAGAACACCTCCTGTTTGAGGAACGAAATCTTGCTTCATCATGGGCCAACTGCTCATGACGTGTTCAATCATTTATGCGTGTGTCAGGGCAGGCGATCATTTCTTCTAAATTAACGCGTGAGAAATATTTTGTTTTCCACACTTCTTTTTAATAAATGCCAATAACGTAACTTAACAACGTGAAAATTAAACTATTTGACAACTGTAACATTATTGCGCAAAACTATCTTCAATAAGGGGCCTCAATTTTAAACCACTAGCGTACGTCGTTGCTATTACTGAATCACCGCTTTACATTTATGTATTCGATGACGACCTTAGGTTTCCACAGTTGCGCACACACCAAATGAAGATGTAGAGTGGTGGAATGGTAGCGATGCTTTATGTAAGAGCCTGAAGGCTTTATGTGTTTTACTTGGGCTCGAGGTCACGTTTGCTAGCTATATCGACGTGAGGCCACGTTTTCTGAAGTTGGTTGTTACACGAATGCCTTTATTTCTCGTCTTTGAAACTGACAACATTGCGTTGGAGGCCGTAAGAGGACGGGGGCGGCTGGAATCATTGCTGGGAAAAGTACGGAGACGTAAAACTTGAAGCGAGGAAGAGGATATGGATGAGAAATAGCAGGCAAAGAGAGGACGAAGTACGGGCTCAGAAAATGTGGCAGAATTGTTTTGTGGCGGGCTTGGGACGGACTCGCGCGCACTCAATAAATGACATATATAACCCGTGAGTACAGATGAACTTCATGCATTGTATTGGCATGAGTCATGCACTCTGTGCAAGTCTGATGTGAAATGGGCAAAAAGCTGCCCATTGGTATAGGCAAAGAAGAAAAACTAAAGAAGCTCCCATTTCTTTTTTCCCACAAAAAACTCATTGTTTCCCTGTTTAAAAATGGGCAGCTTCCATGTACTCATGCAAGACAGGCTCATAGCAGGACAGATAGACACTCGGCTTGTCCTGCCTTGGCTGGGCTTTCACCATTACAGCCCAACTTTCCGTCTCCTTGCTATGCGATGATATGCATGGCTGTGTTTGCTATCTTTCCATTCTTTATGTGTGTTTATTCCTATTTTTTACACAACTCTTTTTATTCTCTATTTTATCATTCTCTCGTTCTTCAATCGATATCTTTCTCTTTTTTATTCTTCCTATGCCATGCTTCACTCTCCCTCCCCGTCTTTATCATCATCCTCACTCTTAACTTTCTTCCGACATCTTTCCATACTACACTATACAAGAATATTCTGAGTTATTGCATCTAATGCTGGACAAATCGGTATACGTGCTCACTTACTGAAGCTAAATAGGACGAATAAAAAAACAACAAAAAGTGAGCACACTGGTTAATTGCTGTGACAATGTTTTATCTACGACACCCACCAAATCCGAGCATGATAGCTGTGCTGTAAAAAATATTGTGCAGGAGACTGCACTTCCAACTATTTCCCTCTTCTGTGCATCTCACGCACGGGCGCGCGTAGCGAAAGTAATTTTAGTGCACGCATGTGTACATATTCTGCGAAAGAAAGAACAGCTTGACGCTGGATAGCTGAGACAGTCAGCTAATTTTTTGCTGAAAGTAATGGAGATTTCTCACCTTTTATTATAGTCTTTGTGAATTGCATTTATTTTGACGTCGTCTTCGAACGCCACCTACTTGTGTTACTGGTTTTTATGTAAAGTATTTTCTGTTTTTATTTAAAAAAAGACGGAACCTGTTATTGGTAATTGCCGGAAGCATTGTATCTCACAGGTCATTGAGCAATTTCTATGGTGCGCCATGACTGCGTCCTCGTGAAGAAGTTCCAATGTGAACAATTTACATACGTTCCTTCAGACTTTGTTTATCCCACCTAACCCTAAGCTTGCTGTTTATGTTGCTGAAACAGGATATTAACGAGCCTCGTATAAACTTTGTGCAATCGTTAGTGTATTATTATTATCAATATTATTACTATTTGGTTTGAGTACATAAAACACAAACAAAGAGAAAAAACACACACGCAACAAAGTAGCCGCATAAGAAGGTTTTTAAACGTGATGCCAAGTCCGTTTATGTTAGTAAAATTAAAAGGGCTTTATAAGCCTGGTCACGCCTAGAAGCACATTCTCCTGGGAACAACCAATTGTCAACAGACGTGCATCTAAGTCCAGTCACTCCATAGTTCTTTTTCAGTAGTGCTCGCTGGACAACAAAGTTAGGGCACCCTAAAATGGCGTGTTTTAATGTCACACAGGAGCCACACGACGAACAAACCGGAGTGTCAGCACGTCCTTGACAGTATATTCGTTCGCGCATTGACACAGAACCGACTATTTCCCTGTATAACAGGGCTCTGTCACGACGAGAAGATGTCGGCGAATCAGCAGACGAGTGTTGTCAAACCGACATGAAACTTCTTGCCAGTCACACTCGTCGTGGGCACAAGTTGAAGTGAGGTGATCGGCCCTCTTTATTCTTAAGAATACCAACATGTGAAAGTATCCACTGGCAAATTTGAGACACCCCATGAGTAATAAGTTTTAAGGCAGATTTAACAATGCTTCATATATTTGGGTCAATGGAGTCTTTTTTCAACAATCTGCTAAGGAGAACACGAGAATCTGTGGGTATACAACTTTCGATTCTTCTACTTCTTGTAGTAGGTATTTCCGTGTAACATCAATTGTAGCTAGTTCCGCAGTCGTTGAAGAGGATGGATGCGGTTTACGAAACACCCATCGGACATTCGTAGAAGAGCAGAAGGAAGCTGCAGAGCCACCTTGGCGATCATTGTATAGAGATGCGAGGGTGAAAACTTGCAATTGACTGTTAAGATTTTCAAACAGATGCGACTGGGCCAATAAAAATTGTGCCAAAACAGGCGGTTTGACTTTTCGAGTATTCCGGGATGGGAAAGATTATAGAAGAGGCATTTGTTGCGCTCTTTTGCTATAGTGAAGGAGGTGGAATTTGCCAAACTGCACGCAAATAGGGTGAACAATATCGAAATTTTCCCGTTGAAACAGCTTTGACGCTGAAAGAGGTGAAGAATGGGTGCACTACAATCTGGAACTTTGTACATACGCTCGATAATGTGCAGCGCTCTCTCGTCAGCCTGCAGCTTTAGCGGTAACTGGTGCGCTTCAGTGAGCAGAGTAACAGAGTGCACATCGCGAGGTAAATCAAGTACATGGACAGATAAGGGCAACAACGTCACTATCTGGGGTATTTATCAATGACCGCCTGTCTTGGTGCCATGCTATTATCTTAGTGAGGCGAAAATAACAGTTGCTCCTAAAATATGTGGCCGCATTAACCGCTAGGAGTGCTGGCTATGACCAGACGACAACAGTACAGGTGAATAAATCAGCTGTGCTCTCTGGCCTGATGTACGCTTTGCCTGTTATGAATGTGCCATCAAGTTTAATTAATGCCTCAACTGGAAAAGGTAGTGTATTGAGTGTGAAATGAAGAATATGGCATTGAAGAAAATGTGCTGGCTTCTTTTTTTTAGTCAGCTGCACTCTTTTTTTCTAAAAAACATATTTTGCTAATGTTTATCGCTGATGTACTTCCATTGTAATGACTGTTATTGCGCCATTCAGTCGACAATGACAACAGAATACTACCACAGAAATTCTGTTGTCTTTATTTTAAAACGCTGTTGTCTGTCGCACTGTTCGTACCCTGTTTATTGTCTGTCTTGTTTTCTGTTTCCATTCGTATAGTATATTGTGTATATTTAATATATTGCCTGTAGTATGTTCTATGGTCACCTGTATAGTCTATTATCTGTAGTATGTATTATTGTCGCCTGTATAGAACTTGTACTGTATTTGCTTATAACAGTGAAAACAAATGAAAGTTATTGTCGCTACACTAGCACATAAGTCTGTGCCGTGTAAAGGCTGTAAGAGGATATTCAAAATGCTGTCATCGGCGTTTACATAAAATTTTACAAGTAAATAAAACTGGCTGTTTATTAACTAAAAAATAACTACATTGAAAACGTACTGTAAAATCTAGCTGAATTAACAGTGTAGGTCGGCACATTTCTGTGCAAGACATTGTTGCAGTGACTTGTGTCTTTTCTGGAGATCCTGCTGGGGACACTTTTCCGCCTCGAGGTGGTCGATAAAAAGGCTGCGAATAAAAGAAGACACTATCCATGTAATTTTTGGAAAAACAAAAATAGGAGTTTAAGGTGAATCATGCAAATTGAGTAGGTGAGCACAGGTGTTAGAAGACAAATTATGCCAAAATACATTATAGGCAACATTTCTAAATTTTTTATCACTGCACTCTGTGCTCGCTCTGTGACATTCGCAACAAGTATGTATGTAAATCAGGAAAATATATAGGTCATTTAAGTGGCATTCCTTCTCTTTCATGGTGTCTGGGTACAAAGAATGGGCATGCTTTGAGCTTTCACTACTGCCGGCTGGAATGCAGAAGTTGACAGCACTGCTTGGTTCACTCACTGAAAAGGTTCAATGATGTGCACAAATCTAAGAAATAGATACTTACATTGGTCAATGGTGAAAGCACGCCATAAAACTTGGAATCAAACATGATAGACTTGCTACAGTTGGTGCGGTGCAATAAGGAATGCCTAACCAAAATTGATCAACCCAATGACTCCAAATGAATATAAAATGGAGCTAAACATCATCAAAAAGCTGCAGCAAGGGCTTAAAACTGCAGTCTAACAATATTTCTGCTGAAATGACCAGCACTCTAGACCTACTGCTTGATGCATTAGCAGTCACCATTGAGGAATGAGGTGCCATTTGAAGTATCACTATAAAGCAGGAAAGTATAGTATAACTGGTTGCACAGCCGTGTAATGAAGCACTATGTTTCGTGAATTATTAATACAAGCTGGCAAGCACCAGATGATGGCAAATCGTAGTAGTTGGTTTCCTAGAGTTGTAACTAATTGATTTGAGCCTGCTCAGCTCTTCGAAAGATGTTTTAGAATGACACAAACTCTGCACATCCTTCCTGCAGTAAGGTGCCTTTTATATGCAAATTCTGGTGGTACTGGAATTTCCGGTGGTACAAGATGGAAAGTGTGCAATTGACATACCATTCAGATAGCAGCAAGATTTTATTTATTCACCCGAAAAGAGTCACGTTTAACCAAACTCCAAAAGCTAATGCACAGCAAAGATAGCATGAGTGAATGCTGGGCTACGAGACCTTGTAAAATATCGTGCATTTCAGGCACTTTCAGAGCTAAGATTATTGAAGGAATATAAAAGACACGTCATAGGAAAATTGTAGCACAGAGCCAGCCCAAGGATAGATTAAGAATATGAGACTGGCGTTTGTTTTTTGTAAGAGTGCCCTTGTCACAAATAGGCACGGAATTGTCATACTGCTTGACCGCAAAGCACATAGTGCGAAAAAACAGCGCATATAATTGGAAGCGAATAAAAATACTATTACCTATTTAAAACCAAGAAGAGTTTTAAGGTGATCTGTGCAGTATTGTAAAGCACTTTCTCGCTAACATGTTTTGTCCACCTCAGCGACATTTCTATCAATGCTAGAGATGAAAGTTTTTTTCTTGTAAAGCTAATTTAGAACAAAACCTTATATGTTTAAAGGGCCACTAAACAGACTCCGACGTTTTTTTTTACATCCCGAAAACAACCTCACCAATTTGTGCAGGAGACTGTGGCGATCACATTTGCTAAACATTACAGTCCTGTGTGCCACGCAGACACCCCTCTTTTTTTTCAAAACAATTCCGTGCCTGTTTCGATCGCCAGAGTGATCCTCCTCATATGTGCACAGTGAGGAAAGCTTGACCATGGACAACAATCTGTACCATTGAGTTTGTCGATTTGTTCTTTGGCCTACGAAATGGTGTCTTGGCTCTGCGGCGGTGCTGTTTCAGACGTTGAGTCCCCGTTTTCATGTCTTTGTGCTGCCTTCTGCCGTTTAGTAGAGCCCAATCTCTGGTAGAAGTGGTATTGCCGTGTCACGTTCCAAAGTGGGCCGATTCATGATGGCTACTCCTTGCCCGGTGGCTAGCGGCCACGAAAAAATTTGAAACTGCCTGGAACGGATGTTTTAAACTTTGCAACTTCCTTATTGTAGCATGTATTTGCAAAGATCTTGTGGCAGCGTGTTCACATAGCATAAATGCACATATTTCTCTTTACTAACAGCTACTCATTCCCCGGAGAAGGGTGACTAAATTCGAAACCAGCTTAAAGAGATTTTCTAACCCCTGTAGCTTCGTCATTGTAGCACGTATTCACCAAATCCTTGCAGCAGCATGTTCACACACCAAAACTGCGCATATTTTTCTTCATTAAAGGTTTTGGACCTCAGTGTTGTCAACTGGCTCTTTGAATCACGTACACCAAAATTGTGCCTCTACATACAGAAACAGCGCCCATGCACAGAAAACAATCTCTTCTACAGGTCAATAGACAAGAACTGTTTTCAAAGAAGAGGAAGGGGGCCCTTGCGTAAAGCTTGACAATTTCAGAAAAAACACCTGATTTTTTCTCAGGCAAAACATCCTTTCCATCAAAAGTTCAGGGGGAGCTCCCCACCCCGTTCTGATCATAGGCCTTCTATTTCTCTTTACGTCTCTAAGTGAATGAGAACTGACTAATGCCCCTGTCACACGGCAAATCTAATGTCATTTTTATCACACGTGAAAAATAATGCCATTTGATCAAAACATTTTCTGTCGAAAGAGTTGCTGGAACACACTCGCATTCGATTTAGGAACATATGAGCAGTCTAAATGCAAAGTACTTTTAGAGAAATGGCTGTGGATGTATGCTTATGCAAGTTGCAAGTTTCATAATTTGTAAATATCTTGTTCCTCACTAGATCAACTTATTAATGGTTTCATGACACCTGGTGTGTGTCGTTTTTTTCTCTGTGGGGCGTTAACTGTGGTTGTGCTGTTAATTTTAACTCACAGCTCTGACCAGCCTTCTTGATCAAAAGGGCTTCGCCAATGTTGTGCACCATGGAATCCTTGTGCCTATACATAACTTCAGTGTTATGAAAAAAGGTTTGCACGTGTCATCGCTGTGGGCAGCTAAATGAAACCTATAAAACTGGCATTCCAATGATTTTTAGTCTCACTCGAAACCTTTTTTTAGGCAACAGGTTATCTGCCCTATGTATGCAAGCCCACAGGCACTATGTAAAACACAGTAGAAGCATATGGCAGAAACTGATTATCATCTTTTGTGCTACGTTTTCCTTGACATCAGGTATTACTGTTTTCAAGTTTACTTGAATGGCAACACACACTTTTTCAACTTTTCTGCCCGCACTGAAGACCACTTGTATGCCATAGTGGGCACCAAAGTTTTTTAGACTATGCGAAAGCTTGTATTTGAAGCTGGCTGCTGTCCTGTCCTGTTTTGCTTACTGAAATAGTTCGATTTCACAGCCCATTGACTGTGAAATATAAATATGCTGGTAGATCTTTTTTCAATTACTTTTGATACAAAACACTTTGAATGATATCCATGCTTTTTACGTCCCTGAAATGATTGTATTTGGCCAACATGGCCCAAATCAACAATTTTTGCCAAACTTGAAGATCAATCGCACATTTGCTATTTTGCACAGGCACTTCAAAACGGCATCACATTCAGAAAAGAGCCTTTTCAATATTTCAGCAAAAGATTGCTTCCCTACAGGCAGTCTAAAAAAGTAGTTTAAGAAGCAAGTATTTTCCAAAAAAGCCCAATTTCAGAAAAATAAAATTGAAAAAAAAACCTGCTGTCTCCATCTTGATGAAAATGGTTTGTCGAAGAGCATTTATATCGGTGAATACCCGGTTTCGATATATCATAAGTGACAATTTGCTTAGTTATGAGATGTACAGGCCAAAATGAATCTTGCTGTGTTTTCACTTCAGTGCCCTTAAGATGGTTGTTATCAGCTTCCATGGTGCGTGATCTACAGTACTAATTATTTTGCTGCTGTGAAGCTTCACCCTAGATTCCCGTCTTCAGGAAAAATGTATTTTTAAAGTTCATTTGTGTCGATCGAGTGCCAGTGTGGGGTGCTGCCGCTGTTTCAAGGGGTAACGTGTACACTCTAAAAAAAAGAGCGAATACAAAGGGTGTCTTTTTGTCCCACAACAATATTCGTCATCTATATTGCGTTCCTTCCTTGCGCTATCGCCCCGCGCCTGGTACATTCTGGTCATGATCGACATGCCCATTACCAGGGTTACATTGCATTCTCGATAGGAAAGTGGGCAGCGCCGATTTTTCAAGAAAGGAAGCGCACGCAAGCCTGATGACGATTAGTGTTGTGGGACAAAAAGACACCCTTTTTACTTGATATTTTTTGGGTGTAAGCAGTTGCAGCCTATTATTTCCCCAACAAGCATCAAAAGGTGGATGCCTCTGTTCCAGGATATCAATCGGTTCTTCCTGAAGAAATGCCTGGTCTAGCTCATCAAAGATCTCACATCTAGACAGGGTTTCCTTGAGACACATTAAGCAATGCAAGCAGACCAGGGACATAGCCGAAAATGTTTCAGAAGAGAAGGGTGGGATCAATCGCACTGTGTATATTTCTTTATGATATATATATATATATATATATATATATATATATATATATATATATATATATATATATAAGGGAAAGAAGTGTATACCTAAGGGCTCGTTTTTTCGTGTTTTTAACACAATATTAATGAGATATAACAGACAGTAATGCCAAGGAATGTACAGGGGAAGTTATTAAAACCAATGGAATGTGAATAAGAAGAAAGAAAAGTGGATGAAAAAATTACCAACTGTGAGCAGAAATCGAACCTACGACCTTCGAATTACGCGTAATTCGAAGGTCGTAGGTTCGATTCCTGCTCACAGTTGGTAATTTTTTCATCCACTTTTCTTCTTATTTACATTCCATTGGTTTTAATAACTTCCCTGTACATTCCTTGGCATTACTGTCTGTTATATCTCATTAATATTGTGTTAAAAACACGAAAACACGAGCCCTTAGGTATACACTTCTTTCCCTTATTTCATTGAACGAGGGTCTCGTACTGGCAGACTTAGTGTGTTTAGGTTGTATAAGAGGGACAATTAATCAGCTGCCCGCTCATAATAAGTTCACGTTCTACGTGACGCCAAACATGCGCAAAAAGAGTGTTTTCACACTCGTTGTTTGGCTTATAGATGGCGCTGACTGTCACTCCTACTTCTAAATTCACAGATAAACCCAAAAAAGTGGATGGAGGGAGGGCCGCTGTGATAGCTCAGTGGTTAGAGCATCGAACGCGTAATTCGAAGGTCGTAGGTTCGATTCCTGCTCACAGTTGGTAATTTATTCATCCACTTTTCTTTCTTCTTATTTACATTCCATTGGTTTTAATAACTTCCCCTGTACATTCCTTGGCATTACTGTCTGTTATATATCATATATATATATATATATATATATATATGTATATATATATATATATATATATATATATATATATATATATATATATCAAAATGAGGCATTTTAAAGAGCGGCACTCGTTCATATAAAAGAAGAGCGGTCACGGCAAGTCAAGTGGTAATGGCGGAACCAGCCTGAGCACTGAGCCAACCAAACCTCGTCTTCACAGACTGAGTGATACCCTTTGCCTTTCTGAGTAGCACTCATCTTCTTCACTACATTTCCCTCTCCTCCGGAAAAGAGCCATCCCGGCGACTCATGGGCAGGAGACAATAGAGGGATTGTAATACGGTTTTAGGTGGCCTATGTGGACGGTCTCACGTCCAGGGCGTCGTTGATCATGGGGCTGTTCAAGTGGTTCCACGATGTTTTGACGGGTGATATTCGTTTAACCACACGGTAAGCGCCGTTATACTTAGACATCAGTTTCATTGAGAGACCAGGGCTGGTTGAAGGGATGCGAAGCCAGACTAGGTCATCCGATGCATGAGAAGCCGGAGTCGTTGGGCTATCACCGTGGTGTTTCTGGCGTTGCTGTTCAGCACTTGTGAAGGAGCAGGCAAGCTTATGACACTCTTCCACGTATTTAGCAGCTTGTGACACCGTCGTCGACTCAGCAACTTCCGTGCGGTAAGGAAGAATGGTGTTTAGCGTGCAAGAGGGCTCGCGACCATAAAGTAGGAAGTATGGAGAGAAACCAGTGGTTGCATGGACAGCAGTATTATGCGCGTTTGTTACAAAAGTGAGAATACTGTCCCAGTAGTAGTGATCGGTTGCGACGTACATTGACAACATATCTTCTAATGCACGGTTGAATCGTTGTGAAATGCCACTAGTTTGAGGATGATACGAGTTGGTGATGCGATTAATGACTTGGCATTCCTTGTGAAGTGATTCGACGGCGTCCGACAAAAACACACGCCCTTGGTCACTCAGAATTCTCGTGGTGCACCGTGACGTAAAATGATCCGATGCAATACGAAACGACCGATGTCACTTGTTGACGCAGAAGAGAGTGGTGTTGTTTCGGCGTAGCGCGTAAGGTGATCGATGGTGACAATTACCCAGCGATTTCCAGCCGGTGTAATGGGAAGAGATCCATACAGGTCGATACCAACATGGTGAAACGGTCGGGCAGGACAAGGTAAGGGTGTAGAGGAGCTGGAGAACGTGGAGTTCCTATTGCAAAAACCACCGCCACTGGGTACCAACGTCCAGTGCCATGCCTGATTATGGGTCCAGGTTAACACTGGCACACTGGTACACTGGGACGCTGGTATACTGCGACGTTGATATATTCGGACGCTGGTATACTGGCATACTAGGACACTGGCATACTGGGACGCTGGTACCCTGGCATACCGGGACACTGGCATACTGGGACGCTGGCATACTGAAAGGCTAGTTTTCAGCAAAGGAAGACGGCTGGCACCCGCTCTTTTGCATGAAAAATGACAAAACTTGCCTACCAGAAATATTTATTCAAATAATACAGACTTGATGGTCTCGTAGGAACCATTTGGAGTTATCCCGCTTTCCCTGTCTAGACTTGCGGAGAAATGTCCGAGTGATTTTCTTGTGTATCTCAACAGCGTACCTTCAGGAGCTTGGGTATTTTTTTAAAATTGTCGTAATGCTTTCCGTGGTATCTGAAAAACAAAATATTATACAGCAAGATATGATATCCAGTGCAACCCATGCATATTGTACGTTGCTATTCTATAGAACTATTTCAACTGACGTACGGTACATGGCTGACTACCACTTTTTTACCGTGAGAAATGAGAAGAATTGATACAGAACAAATACTATTATTTAAGAAAACTAGGGTTGCTCGCTTCAAGGTCACGAAGGACAGTTAAACCGCTGGCCCAGTCTGGCCATTTCGGCGAATATGTCCCTAAGTGCTTTCCTCGCGTTGCCCCGCCTCTTGGTCTCAGCCGCGTCACTTGCACTCTCTGCAAAGACTTTTTCTACAGTGTCTGAAAATGTAAGCTGCTATGGTGATCGAAGCATCTAAAATCACAAAAATATATTCAAGCAACTTATGTCAATGTGCACAATGACTTACTTATTATAGCCGCAACTTTCGCTGGTGTTGCCTGCATTTTTTGGCACACTGTCAGGTGCCCCCTATTCGGCTGTCAAGTTAAGCACCTTTCAGTTCTGATGTGCTCCGGAAGAATCTGCCATGTTTCTGGCCACTTTCGTTTTTTGGCAAGATATTTATATAAAATTAAACTTACTTTTCGGTATGGACATTTCTTGTCCAAGGTGCACCTGTAAGCATGTAACACAAAAAGGCTTATTTAATAAACGCAACAGTTATAACGTTAAATATTCAACTGAATTTCACATCAGCATTGACCACTTCGAATAGATTGGGTTCTTTGGGAGCAGGCGTGCTACTGGTCGGCCAACTCTTATCTGAAAAAGTTACGATTTCATGGAACATCCCACAAGAAAAAACAAGCCCTATAGCAGCACAGGTTAGTTACACAACAAAGATTTTCCTATATGAATTATGTGTATGAAAGGTGCCTTGAAACTGCTTTGTCAATCTTCTATACACATGAAATCAACTAAAATTAAGTTTTCCAGATCATCAGAAACATGAGGGTCTGGGCGAGTTGGTGCATCACTGCACAAGTCATTTCAGTGTTAAAAAATATGCTAAATATTAAGTGAGGAGACAGGAAAAAGCACCAACATCACACTAAATAGTGTAGGAAAACACACATCGGCAAACGTACATGATACCAAACTTGCACTATTACTTAAAAACCACAAACAAAATTCCGAAAACAATATATAATTCGAAGGATAGACATTTAAAAAATTGGCCCCGTATCTGCATATCAATCGACAAATGACATCGAAAAACGATAGTCCTGCGTGTGGAAAGAGTGAACAAAACATTTATTTGATGTTCTGTGAGAGAAAATCGGTAATTGGTATTATGTAGGCGCTGCATTAGAGTGCTTTGAGCGTGCAGCGGAGGCGAACGAGCGCATAAATACACGTCACACGTGAGACATAGGCACCATCTGGCAGTTATCTTGGAAAACAAAGCGGGTGCGCCCGTCTCCGAGGTGATAAGGTGTAGAACGCAAGGCGTCAGGTAGGTGCCACCACCGTGTTGTCATAGCAAAGCGTTGAAAACACTCGCCTTTCGTGGAAGCATTGGTCAGCGCAGCGTGATAAACGCTACGGTCCTTAGTATAACTTATGTATGCCTTTTCTAGTAAAAGATGCACATGCATATTATATACACGCTGTTATAGTGCCTCAAATGTGCGCAATAATTGCTTTTTAATTGACAATCTGAATGCTGAATCTTGAGCGACATTGGTGGGCGCTGCGGATAGGGTCAACCGTTTCGAATATCTTCTAATGCCGTTTAGAATATACAATTCCGTCAAGGGTGGACAAACAGACAATTGTACAGACAGGCAGACAAAAAATTTTACATCGAAGGTCCCCAAGAAAGACTATTGTCTTTAAAAATTATGTTCTTTAGAGGAAAGACTGAGTCTTGTGACTTTGAGACCTGCTTCTGTATTGGTATTCAACACATGCAACATATCACTTATATTTAGACTTCATATAAATTTCAAACTTCAAGGGCAAGCTTCCACAAGCATCACCTACTTGAGCCATCTAGGCTGGTTCAAGTCTCCCTTGCCAGCTAATTACCACTCTAAGAACAACTAGGCCTTTCTAGTACATGTGGACAATGAGTGCACAGTGTTTATGACCAGAAATACCTCCCATATGAGTGCATGTGTATTGACTGCTCGTGTTATCCCAACATCTCTGGGTCAATGGCAGACATTTGCCATTGCGTTCGTTGTTTTCATTTTTTTATTAACGCAGATTCACTATAGCCTGTCATTACAGAGTTTTAGTTTAGTGCGCAACAGCCTAGCGTACGTAACAGGCGACAGGGAGGATGAGAGCCATTTGCGGAACTAAGAGAGATGCGTGCATTTGCGCATGCAAAGAGTGTGCACACTAGATTTCGGCACTTGCATTGCACCCGCTAGGACCATTACGTACCTTACCAGTGACTCTCGCCACATCTCGAACAGCCAAAACCAAAACGGACAAGAGGCAGCCGACAACACAACGAAGGTCTTGGCAGCAAATGAATTCCATGTGAACTGCAGTGCATTTGTAACTCAAGTAATCTGAAGTCAATAGATGAACATGGGCAGTGGATAGGAATTGCGGCTAAGCTGGAGCACAACGTTGGACAACTGCACGTCATTTACGAAGAAGCAGGAACCCAATGCTGACGTGAAACACCATGACAGATTTGTGGGTTGTGTACGGGGCGTTCATCCCTTTGAATTGTGGTGGTTGCTGCTTGTCTAACCGGAAAATGTCTGAAAGATCGCCTGCAAAAGCATTCTAAGTGTTAGAAAGTAAATGTTAATTCTGGTCATGCGTTGACTACGCATGTGGATGCACGTCCATGTTTTCGACATTCAAGTGAATGTTTTTTCACACGGTGCTCTCATCAATGCGAAAGCAGCTATCACGACATAAAGAATGACACGTGAAAATGCTGGCGCCAGTGGGGGCATTTTCGAATTTGGCGTTGAGCAACCCCTGTATTTTTATTTTCTCATGGTATTGAAAAATGTCTGTAGCAATGAGTAAATATATGGGAAGTGATCGTCTTCTCCATCTCTTTCCCTCATCCTGATAGTTCACCTAGCCTCAACACTTCAAACACTACTCGTCCTGGGAAAGGATCGCCTTGTCTCATGCCCTTACTTGTGTGTTCTGTCAACGAATATCCGTTCTTACAGCTTTGTGCTTCTCCACGAGATGGCGTGCAGCAATAATCAAGGCCTGCTGTCGTTTAGGTGCAGTGCAAATTTCAGATGTTGCGCATGGTAGACTAATGCTGTCGGACGCAGCCTCAAAAACTGTAGAATACGCAGCACGTTGCCGATATTAAGCCTTGCGTAAACTAAACTAAAATTCTTCATTTTTGTAGGTGTGTTGTTTCAAGTAAACAGTATTTCAAGTCGCAGATGATTGTCACTTGAATCATGAAGACTACTACTACAATTTGGATTTTCATTCCTGATGATGAGGTTTGACAGAGAGCCATAGTTTTTCGCTGCATTTGTGACATATTAACCTCGAGAACACAGAACGGCACCACCTGTATCATGACATCAATCATATGACTCCAGGGTTTGTGATCTACTAGACAAGCTAATTTGCTGCACTTTAGTTCCACATACCTGCCGACCTGGCAAAAGAGAAATCGTAGCACCCTGAACGGAGAAGAAAGGGCACAGGAGGGTCTACCAACTTTTTTTCCAATTTGTAGCTGAGATGACTTTGCCGTTAGTGAAAAGCATAATCATGTTTTTCTGCCATAAATCAAATCGACATGCTTAATTAATTCGACCATTTTTGGCACCAAAAGAAAAATAACATCCCAAAAAACAGGACGAAGGGGGAAGGGGGGTCCCAAACGAAAGCGCCAACATCGGTGTTGCGGTCTTACAATGGCTTAGAGTGGCTTAACATATGAGGGTACTGTTTCCCACTAAGGTGAGAGTCTCAAAAGGAGCGCATATTCTCCTAAAATTTCGTGTCGTCAAAACAACTAGCAAAAAAATCGATCTCCATCGAAACAACTCGTGTATGTCTTCACACATGAACGAACAGGTTGGAAAAGCTGGCTGCTGTGAAAGCGCAGGTCAAAACTTTGGCTTTTCTCGCTAATAGATTCTTTGGACAGGACCTCAAAACGCTTCTAGTCTTTTTTACATCTTTACCACCGTTATTCTACCGCTGCATCAGCCACATGTCCTCAGAGCTCATAGACTGCTACTGCATCATCACGACCGCGGTTTTGTGCGCAGCGGTTGCGGCAAATGGTAGGTTTGTTTGCAATCCACGTGCTTTCAAAACTAAGTCGTTTTATGCACTCTATGATCACAAGAGCCGCCGTTTCATCCGCAGATTTTTCCGAGAGCTGCGTAGATTTGACTGGTCGAGCGTTGGGCATTTGCGCGCACTTTCGGAATTCTGTAAGTAACGTCGTCGCCGTACTTGATCGTGTAGAACGACCGCGGTTTCGTCCATAGCGGTCGTGGCAACTACAACCACACGCACCGTAGAAAACAGTTGGTGCGGTGGTCACATGCTTACTTCCGATGCTTCGAGGATGCTGCTCTCGATCAGCCTTCGTTCGACGGTTTCGGTGCTAAAGTTTATATAAGACGTTGCAAGTAGGAAAGTGTTCCAAACATTAGGATTTCGGCCCAATGCAAACTTTCATTTGGCTGGGGAATTTCACGAACTCGTATCTGCTGCGATTTCGCATCACTGAGTCACTCCACGTTTAGATCAACGCCTCTCAAACTAGTTTATAACAAAATGAGGTGGGCTCGCAAAAAGCCTGGAACGAACTGACCTGCAATTTTTGTCAATGCGGCCAGATCTCGCATACAAATTTTCATTTCCGGGAGGTTTCCATGGCATTGTACAAACAGAAGAAATGATTGAAATACGGGAGTCTCCCAGACAATGCGGGAGGCCTAATTGGCAGGTATGCGATGACAACACCAATACATATTGTTCTCTCCCGGTAGCAGAATACAGCACAACACCGTTTTTGTGGCCTCGGCGACTAGCTACCGCAATGCGCTGTAGCCAATCAAAGAGGTCATGCTATTTTACTATATTTTTATTTTTTCTCAAAGTGAAATATAATTGTAGAATTTCAAGCAAGATTAGTAAAATAAAAGGGCAGTCAAAATTGGTACATTTAACAGGAAAATCAGAAGAGTTGGCAGGTATCATTCCCACGCATTTTCGCTGCGTCCTCGCCCAATTCTATGAAGCTGATTTTTTGAGAAGGGGTATGACCAGGTACACAAACCACGAGTAGGCACCCCCTGTGGTACCCATGTGTAGCATGCTACAATCGTCACCTAAAGCTGCTGCAGCTCACACCATACTGGATGATGGAAGTGATGTCATTGGATTAAGCCGCTCATACGTCATGGCATACTTCATTCAAGAAAATTCTCAGACTTTGTATGAAATGAGTGAGTAGACTTGCACCAACGAAAGAAACGTGACACTGACCAGCAATACCTCCCCGCGTGCAGTGTTAATGGAGTGTCAAAGAACATGTAGAAAAGGTGAGCGGTGTGAATCGCCGTATATGAGTAGAAAATGGTGGTCGAGTTTTCAAAACAAAGAGGCAATTTCCCCTCCTGTGCTCATTGTCATTGTGATCTGATCAGAGTGATGATTGTTACAGTTTCAACAGTTTTTTCTTTTTCCTCTAGAAAGTTTGCTTTTCGCCTAGCTCACACTTGTAGACAGCTTATCAATGTTCACGTTCAGCACCTTCAATTAGATCGTAAACATGACAAATATGTTTGTTTCGTGCAGACCTTGTTTGTTTCATGCAGACCTCGCCATGAGAAATATTCAAGACATAGGTGCTCTTCTGTATAATCATTTAGCGTTTGTGAACATACGTCAGCTGTTACTGAACATCTTAGTTGTTGCAACATACAGAAAACCCTCGTCACGAATTACTTTCTGCAGACCCGCGAGTTAGCATTGGAGTCTTTTTCCATTTCTGGCATTACTAGCCAGCAGTCAAACATCTTTGCATTTGGAATAATGATGAAACCTTAGAGCTTGTTCGGTTGTATATGTACGGCATTGAGGCATCAAACAGTACACCAGCAAACGGAAGCTGCTTGCTGTCCGCCGCGGTGGTGCAGCAGTTAGAGTACGCCGATGCTGACCTGAAGTTTGCAGGCTTAATCCTGGCCACACAGTAAAGTTTTTTATGGAGGCGAAATTCTCGAGGCTCATGTACTGTGTGATGTCAGTGCACGTTAGGCAACACCAAACGATTAAAATTTGCTAAGCTCTCCGCTGCAGCGTTTCTAAATTATATCGTAGTTTTGAAGCGCAGAAACCTCAATGTTATAGTTCTGTCAGAAGCTGCTTGCACACAACCTAGCAAGCTTACACAACAGTAGTATCTCTATCTGACCAAATTGAACTTCATACATCGAGAACGCAATGCCATGTACCGCATTTACACCCGACCGTCACGCTCCAGAGCAGCTACACAGCAGGGTGAGCAGAAGCAGCCTATCTGCGACAATAAAACAATCGCAGTGCCCACCTCTCCAGTGAAGGTCCTTGCGGCTAATAAAGAATGTTGGCTTACCGAAAAAAATACAAGGAGGTATCAACCAGAATTTTTGCAGCCTAGAGCTCAGTAGTGCACTTGGACATGGTTGTGCAACAAGGAGGTTAGTTCCGACAACTAAATCAGTTGACCCAACTTATCAGCACAAAGGTTCTAAAGTAGTGCTAAGAAGGTTAACAGTGCACTACCTGTAGACTCTTTGATAAGGAAGGTTAACCTAAATTATGGTACAAACGGTTCGATGATGTAGCAGCCTAAGTGCTGAAAACAATTTTAAAGAAAATCAATTTGATTATGATGATGATGGTAGATTTTAGTGGCGCAAGGGCAACTCAGGCGAAAGAGCGCCAATCACAAGGTTTTTCGTTGGTTCAATTATAGAAAAAAAATCTCAGGCTGGCAAGAATAAAAGAGTGGAGCATAGGGATTAAACTTAAGTGTAATGACTATGTGTGATGAATTTAAAACGGTCTAAACCTATGGGTTTTAAAAAGTCACGCAGTGGCGGCAGTGGTCCTTCCTTGTCAGGACAAGGAGTGCGTGCTGCATTACATTTGGTAAAGAAGTCTCAGCGGTTCTCTCAGGATTGTGGGAGGGCTGGGACTAGTGAGAATATTTAATTAGGTGCAGGAATTCAACATCAGCTAAGAACTTTAAGACTACTTTTATAGAAAACATTAGATCGTCCCCAAGAAAAAATAAAGGGTGAGGCGGGATGTGGCACTTGTATAGCTTTGGGAAGTGATGCAGTCTTTGTGGTTCAAGGTACGGGCACATAATTAAAGCGTGAACGACAAATAGCACATCACCACATTTTTTACAACACGGTGCAGGAGAGTTGCTTAAAAGGTGCGAGTGTGTTGCATTAGTATGACTGATTCTGAGTCTGCACAGTGCAACCTCCTGATGCCTGTTACGTTTTTCAGGAGCATATCTACCTATTCTTGGCTTTACTGTGTGCAATTTGTTTTTAATTGCTGCGTTCCATTCCTCTTGGCATAGTTTACGCATTCGGTTTCTGGTTAGCGGCCTCAAGTCCTCCTATGAGATGACGACTACGTCTACTGTTGGGCGTAGTGCAGCGGACTTCGCAAGTCGGTCCGCTGCCTCATTGCCAGCTATTTTGCAGTGTCCCGGAATCCAGCATAGCCTGATTTTAAGCTTCGATCTGTAGGCTGACATGAGGCCGTTTAGAAGAGTATAGGTCACTGGAATTTTATGTGTCTTTGCGGAAGAAAACGCAGTCACTGCACTGAAAGAATCTGTGTATATGATGGAGGCTGGTTCTTTCTTCTTTAAATGTGCCTTATAGCTAGCAGTATGCCATAGCACTCAGCTGGAAATATGCTGGTATGTTCATTTATTGTTGCAGATTCAGAGTACGCTGGGCCGTATGCAGCACATGAGACAGCCTAAGACTTGGAAGCATCAGTGTAGCACACCTGTATTTTGCCTGCAAGTACATAAAATGCTGATCGATTGCGACTGGGAGGCCATGCTTTCCTACCTCTAGGAATGACAAGTGGCAATTGATAGCTCGCATTTCCCATGGTGCCACAGTGTCCTTGTGGGAACTTATTTGGAGATTGGAGACAGGTATATTAAGATTTTCAAAGTGTGAGGCCACTCTGAAGGGATACGTTGGCGTAGCTGATGGTCGCCTCAAGAACAGGTGGGCGTTTGATGTATCCTGCAACAGCTCGCGAGATGGTAGTTCGACATGAGAGAGCACCTGGTTGCATACTTGATGCTTGTGAACTGCCGTCGTCGTTCTAATGAGCCCCGATCTGTCTCAACATACAGGCTGGCTATTGGGCTGGTTCGAAAAGCGCCACTAGCCTGGCGAAGCCCATGGTGATGCACTGGGTCAAGCATCTTAAGTGCGGATCTCGATGCTCATTCGTACACAACTAAGCCATAATCAATACGTGAGAGCACTACACTACTGAGAAGGTTTGATAGACAGTCACAATCTGTACCCCATGACTGATGCGAGAGAATCTTGAGCAAGTTCAAGGCTTTCAAGCATTTCAGTCGCAGCTGCTTGATGTGTGGGACAAAGCTGAGCTTTTCATCCATCACAACACCTAGAAATTTATGATCCTTCTTAGTATCAATGGTGTCTCCGTTCATTGAAACGTTGGGGACGGCCTTATGCCACGTAGTTTTGAAAAGAGTAGGCAGACAGTCTTGTCATCGTTAAACTTAAAACCATTTTTGTGCGCCCAGCTTGAGAGCCCATTTACTGCCAACTCAATCTGACGTTCGCAGATGGCTAGGTTGCACGATTTGAAGTTGATCTGAATGTCATCCACATATACAGAGTAGGAAATTGTTTTAGGCAGTATAGTGTTTATGGAGTTCATTTTTACAATGAATGGTGTGCAACTAAGCACGCCACCTTGAGGGACACCATTTTCCTGCGTAAACCACCTTGAAAGGACATTTCCAACACGAACCACGAACGTACGTTCAGAGAGGTAGATTTGAATTGTATTCAGCATGTTCCCTGGCACTCCTAGAGATTGCAAGTCACGAAGAATGCCATAACGCCATGTCGTGTCATAAGCCTTCCCCAAGTCGGAAAATTATAGAAAGGCAGTGTTGTTTGTGAATGAAGGCATCCCTGACGTAGGATTCAAATACTACAAGTTGGTCAGCTGTCGACCGGTCTGATCTGAATCCAGCTTGACGATGGTCGAAGAGGCCATTATATTCAAGGTAATACATGAGGCGGCGGTTTACCATTTTTTCAAATACCTTGCACAATCAGCTAGTCAGAGCGATAGGCCTATAACTAGCGACAAGTGTGGCTTCTTTTCCTTGTTTATTATAACTGCCTCTTTCCAGGCCTTGGGTAGACGCTCGGAGGACCATACGCTGTTGAACAGTAAGAGAATGACATCAAGCGTGTGTTCATGTAAGTGTTTCAACATGCTATATGTAATCTTGTCCTGGCTTGCAGCTGAGTTGCCACATGTTGCCAGCACTGCCTTCAATTCGTTCATGGTAAACAGAGTATTGTAGCCTCCAGCAGATGGCCTTCTATCACGGATAGGCTTACGTTCCTCAGCAAGCTTGTGTCGTTTAAAGGAGTTATAATGTGCTGAGCTGAAGATATACTCAAAGTGTTGGCCTATGGCATCTGCCTGGTGTTCCAGTGTATCACCAGAAGTACTGACGAGAGGGACCGGATGAGTGTTGTGCCCTTGAAGTGCTCTTACTCTGTTGTACACCCTATGCGTATCAGTGTAGGAGTTAACTGACGAGAGAAAGGACTGCCAGCTCTGCCTCTTTGATTCTCGTCGAATACGCCTACCATTTGCTTTTGCACGCTTGAAATTCATCAGGTTGTAAGCTGTCGGGTACCTGAGAAATTTTGACCTAGCTTGGTTTTGGTTCTCGCGAGCGTTTTTGCACTCCGCATTCCACCAGAGCCGTTGTTTGTTTTGCATCTTGTCAGATGTCTGTGGAATCGATCGCTTGGCGGCCTGTATGATATTGTCACGTTACAACGTAACTGTAAGCTGCAGATAATGACACACAAGGACGTCAAACTGATTCGAGCAATGGCAGTATGACTATTGTTTTTCTCTGCACGCGCACCTTTGTCTTCTTCTGAACAGCGGCACATACAAGCATGCCAGCATCTGTGGAAATAATACTTTCAGAACTTGTACTAGTGGCATTACTCCCCTTCAAAAAGGACATCGTCCCGATGTCATAACATAATTGCCAGAGGAAAACACGTACGATAAGCATTACACAAGGGGGTGTTCACAATCACTGTAAGACTACTCAAGGAAGTGTGACGAATAGCCAGCGTTTGTAAAATGGTTTCATCCTCGAAACACGGACGACATGTGGTTGTTGTGAACGGCGGGATTGACGAGCCATGTCCTCGTCAAGAACCTCGTAGTTCACTTCGCTGAGACGACGGAGAACTCTATAGGGACCAAAATAGCGGCGTAACAACTTCTCCGACCGGCCCCGTTGTCGAATGGGAGTCCACAACTATACTTGTTCTCCGGGTTGGTAAGAGACATCGCGACGACGAGCATTGTACCGCAGCGAGTCGATGCATTGTTGCTTGTGGATTCGTTCGACTGCAAGCTTACGAGCCACGTTTTCCAGTCTGATAAATTCGTTCGTCTTGACACTAATCTGGTGTCTCTCTGGTAGAAGCATGGCATACAGCATTGTAGTGACCTCCCTGCCGTAAAGCAACCGGATTGGTGTGAATCCAGTTGTTTCTTGCACAGCGGTGTTGTAAGCGAACGTGACGTAAGGGAGGATGTCATCCCAGTTTTTGTGGTCTTGGTCAACGTACATGGATAGCATGTCAGCGATCGTCTTGTTTAGTCGCTCTGTAAGGTCGTTGCTTTTTGGGTGGTATGCAGTAGTTTTTCGATGTACTGTGCCGCTAAGCTGCATGACGTCTTGTATCATCTGGGCGGTAAAAGCTGTGGCACGATCAGTTATGACAACTGCTGGTGCTCCATGTCGGAGGACGAGGTTTTTCATAAAAAAGTGGGCAGTCTCAATGGCGTTGCCACGTTTTAATGCCTTCGTTTCGCAGTAGCGCGTCATGTAATCAGTAGCGACTACATTCCAGCGGTTGCCGTCACGAGACTTGGAAAAAGGTCCAAGTAGATCCATGCCAATTTGTTGGAACGGTTGTGTTGGAGGAGCGACGGGCTTCAAAAAGCCGGCTGGGCGCTGATGTGGTGCTTTACGGCGCTGGCACTCGTGACATGTCTTCACGTAATGCTTCACGTCTCGACTGAGCTTAGGCCCGTAGTAGTGTTGGCAAATCCGGGCCAAGGTACGTGTGAATCACAAGTGGCCTGAGGAAGGCTCATCGTGACAGGCGGACAAGACATCGACTCGTAATGCTGGCGGGACAACGAGCAGTTACTCAGTCGCGTAAGGGTCGAAGTTTCTTTTATAGAGGATATTTCTGCGGACGCAGAACGATGATGACGAGCGGGCGAATGCTGGTGGTGGATGTGGTGTACGGCCTTCAAGATATTCGATGAATTGTCGAAGTTCGGAATCGTTCTTCTGCTGTTAAGCCAAGTCGGATACACTAACGGCGCAGAGGAAAAGGGCGTCGAGATCGTGATCACCTGACGCTGTCTTAAGAGGAGCTCGGGTAAGGCAGTCCGCGTCAGTTACTTCCGGCCAGACTTGTACACGACTGTCAAATCAAACTCCTGAAGGCGTAAGCTCCACCTGGCCAGACTTCTGGAAAGGTCTTTAAGGTTCGCCAACCAGCAGAGCGCATGATGATCGGTAACAACTCTGAACGGGCGACCATACAGGTACGGTCTGAATTTAGCTATTGCCCAGACAACAGCTAGGCACTCCTTTTCAGTTGTGTAATTCGCCTCCGCAGATGATAAAATCCGACTCGCATAAGCAATAGTAGTGTTATGACATTTTCGAGAAATACTTGCACAGGTCATTTATTCAAGCAAAGCGTAGGAGATACAAAAATCGCTCTTTCCACCTACAAAATCCCACCGATGGAAGGGAAGATTTCTTGTCCGCTTTATTTCATTTCACCTAGCATCAATATGTCATGACACACACACACAAAAGACAAGATGGCACAAGCTTGCCAAGTGATTTAGCTTGCTAAATGATGTATATATATATATATATATATATATATATATATATATATATATATATATATATATATATATATAGGCATTACTGTCTGTTAGATCTCATAATTATTGTGTCAAAAACACGGAAAAACGAGCCCTTAGGTATACACTTCTTTGCCTTATATATATATATATATATATATATATATATATATACATGGTTGCTCAGTACGCACTATTTGATTCCTTATTCAAATTTTTTGAATATTCGCACACCACTAATGTTTACAGAGTTCTCTGCATACGCAGCTCGTTTATCATAAGCGCGGAAGCCTGGTCGCTTTTCTGAAAACCCCACCTGCCCTAAATTATTGGAATCAAACCGGGAACCCTTTTCTTTCAGATCATTGGTGTTCTGCGTAGTTGCGTGCAAGAAAACATTTCATTTAGTTTTGTTTATAATCTGTAAATTAAAACAGCTACCAGTAAACTTGTTGCATTTGAGAAAATGCCTTAGAAATGCTTGGCAAAATTAATTAGCTACTTTTTAACTCTTTGCTAGGTGTGTTTAGCTACTTATTACGCTTCAATCTAGCGATTTTTGCTCTACAACATTCGGCAACACTGCATGAAACGTATGCAGTCCCAAAGTATTTTGAACACAAATAAGAGAAACATTGCTTGGATATGTTTCACAAAATTTTTCGTATTAACCATGTCATCATTACACACACTACGCGGCAATTTTTCTGCTGTACAGAAAATAAAATTATGGTAACAGTTTTGCACAGCTGGCTATAGCTGTTTCTATGTTCACCTTTATGCAGCATTCCTAAATTCGTTCATCCTGGCGTCGGCATTGACCACGGGCATTCTGTCGGTGCTGCACACCCTGTGGAATGTGGTCGCCTTCCAAGCCCTGTGCATTCAGAGCACGCTGCTGATCGCCTTCCCGCTAGTAGCACACATGTTCGCCTCAGGCACCACGCTGATGAACTCGAGCGGACACTTCGGCGTACTGCTGGCCGCCATCGTGGGCCTCCTCTTCCTGACGGCCGCCGTGGCGTTCGTCGTAACCGGCGGCCAGGCCGGTCGCGCCTGGTCCTGACTGGGTCTCGCACAAGGCAGCAGCTCGCCCGAAGGCTCCGAGCCCGAGACGGCGTAGCCATGGTAAGGCGGCTGTGAGAAAGTTCGGCCGCGAGAAGTACTTCAAGCTGGGCCTGCTGGAGGTCAAGATGCCTTCCTCACGATTTAGTTTACCAACTTTCGAACTTTTCAATTTCGCGGCAGTTCCTAATAAATGGTTTTACAGGCTCGCGTATGTGTCTCAAAAGCTAGAAAACGGCCTCATCCAGGTACCATGCTTCATGAATGGTATCATGCCCCCTTAAACTGGTTGTCTAGGTTGTCTTGGAGGCCATATATAAAAGCAGTGCGTTCTTGCTTGCCATTTGCTTGCCATTTTTCACACTCGGTAAATGATAATGAAAGTGATAACATATATATATTTTTTCACATGAAGCATTTTTTTTCAGCAAACTAAAGGCACTTTATGGCCATTTATCCAGCTAGAGATAACTTTGTGCTCTCGAGGCTCTTTTGTTAGCTTGATATACTACACCAAAATCGCAACGGCCCGACGTGCACGTATGAATACACTCAAACATTTTTATAACGAAGTTGCATAATATGATAGATTTCAGATTCAGTAAGGGTTAATCAGCAGTCATGATTTTTAATGATAATGAAAGGTTGTGAGCTTAGATTGCAGGAAGTCACGCTAGAGATAACAGATAAATACAAATATCTGATATCTGGGCGTATGGATAAGCAATGGGACTGAGTACCTAAGGGATGACAAAATATACGTGACGACTAAGGGTAACAGGAGTGCAGCAGTGATGAAAAGTAGGGCACTGTGGAATTCCAAGAGGTATGATGTTGCGAGAGGAATATGGAAAGCGGTCATGGTGCCTGGGCTGAAGTTCGGCAATGTGGTCTTGTGCATGAGATCAGAAGTTGAAGCAAAATTAGAAATTAAGCATAGGTAGGCTTGCTTTAGGAGCTCACGGGAATACACCAAATCAGGGAGTGCAAGGTGATATGGAATGGACATCATTTGAGGGCAGGAGATTAAGCTAGCAGCAAGATCAAATTTGAGAAGCGATTCAAAGAAATGGGGGAGGAGCGTTGGACTAGGAAGGTTTTCAGCTACTTGTACCTGAAGATTGTTGATACAAAATGGAGGAAGCAAACCGGGAAATTGACTGGTAAATACCTAGAAAACAGCAGGTGGACAAACCAAAAAGAACTATCAATTAAGAAGAAAGTTAAGGAAACGGAGTCTAACATGTGGAGAATCGGCATGATTAAGAAGTCCGCACTAGAGATCTATCGAACTTTTAAGCACGAAATTGCCAAAGAAAGGATCTATGATAATACTCGGGGTAGTTCTCTACTGTTTGAGGCCAGGACGGGAGTATTGAGAACCAAGACATATCGGGCCAAATACGAAGGGGTAGACACGGTATGCAGCGCGTGTGGAGAGGAAGAAGAAACTGCCGAACACTTGATAATGTTCTGTAAAGGGCTTCACCCTATAGTTCAGTATGATGGCGCAGAGTTTTTCAAAGCACTGTGGTTTAGGAACAGAGAGGGCAAAATAGACGTTAAGCGTGTAGAATTAACTAGAAGAAGGTTATCTGATAGGTGGCTAAAGTCAAGACACGAGTGAAAATTAAACCCTTCACTGCAAAGTAACAGTCATCAACTTCACTATTTAAAGGGTAAAAAAGATAGAACTAGTGGTTAGTTCACTAAGGAAAACAGCCAGATGGCGTTAACCGCCGCCCGATCCAAAGGTTACAGCCACATCTATCCATCCATTCATCAATCCAGCTGTTGCTAGCACTTCGGCCGTTTCTACCGATGATTTTTTCGATCTGAGTAGTGCAGACGACTCGAGTGAGGACATTTGAGTTCCGACGATGAAACTCCAGACCAGACGCCTCACACTTCGACAAGTACTATCAGGTATCGTTTTTGACTTGGCACTGCATATGAAGAAAAAACGCACTTAATAATTGACGACAACGGTATCCTTTCTTTGCTTAGGGTCTCAACAACGTACGGCAACGATGTTTTGCCAAATGCAGCACGCCGTTTCAAGTTTTCACCCGCAAGACAGCCTGGGGCCCATCTTAGAGCAGCGCTACAGAGTGACGTGCGTCGCTTCTCAAGGACGCTTGATTTTTCCCTCTTGTTTTTTACGACAGGAATGCTCCAGACGTTATGTGATAACACAAACAAATACGCCTGAATGCATATTTTGGACAGGCAAACCTACGCTCGCCGGGACGGCTCCTGGGAAGAGGTACTGCCACTTGAGATGCTGAGGTTCATCGGACTTATCCTCTGCATGGGTGTTGTTGATGTACCTGGCTCCACATGTACTGGCGGACGACGGGAATATTTTTAGGCCTTCTCCCTCCAAATATTATGAAACAGGACCAATTCTTTGTGCTGTTAGCTTTACTAAGCGTAGGGGACCCTGGAAGATCTTGCGGCTGCAGCATCTGATGGGAAGACTAGGTGGGTGTCATGGCTCCTGCTACACAAAAATTTGCAGTCACGAAGTTTGTTTTAACCATAGCGCAACCTTGCGGTGAATGAATGCATGGTGAAATCGAAAGCCAGGTCATGAATCGGGCAGTACATTCGGGACAAATTGACAAAATTTGGATATAAGCTGTAGGTGCTGGCGGATTCGAATATCATTATACAATTAATTTTTTTTGTACACTGGAAAGCGTGATATACCACGGACCCCATGGATTAGCGTTTGACGTTGTGAACTCGGCTTTGCACAGAGTATCTCCATCAGGAATATAAAATTTTTATGGATAGCTTTTATATGTCGGCAAAATTATTAGAACACCTCCTTGAGCACAAGACGCTTGCCTGTGGGACCACTCGTAAAGATCGTCGGGGCTTCCCAAAAGAATTGAAGGCTGCTACGTGAGAATGAAGGGCCCAGTGTGGGGACGTTTGCTGGATTCAGGAAGGCAACATCCTTTTCTTGCAAGTGGAAGGATTGACATTGTGTGTGTCTGATCAGCACGATGCACACAGCCAATAAACATGTTGCTGCTAAAAGGAGAGAGAAAAGGGGAGGCCAGTAGGGTTGTGAATGCCATAAATAAGTCCCTCCTCGTTCATGAGTACAACACCGGAATGCTCGGCGTGGACAAATCTGATCAAATAATTGCCACGTACAACATACTCAGAAAGTGCGTACGTTGGTGGAAAACCCTGTTTTTTTCACGCCTTGGACATTGCGTGCATAAACAGTTTTATTTTGTTTCAGGAGCACCAGAAAGAGAATACAAATGTCGAATAACTATTCAGAAACAGGAACTTTGACCTAATTAGCGCTCAGAGAAGAATTGATTCAACAGATATTTCAATACGATGAAGTTTCTCAAGGACACGCCCCTTTCTCACCCCCCCTTCTCCCCTCTAGATACTGTTCAGGCACCAGCCGACAAGAATAAAAAAGAGAAGGAACTGCAAGCTCTGCTACGAAAAAACAAAAACGCAAAACAGAACGAACGTACTTCTCCTCGATTTGTAAAGTTTACCTTTGCATCCTGCCTTCACGAGATTGTCTTGCCGAGTGGCACAGTCGTCGGGGCTAGTAGGTTGATGGGCCGAGCAAAATTGTTGACATGCTGTACTGGATTTGTGTTTATACTAGAATGATAGCTAAGAGAACTAGTAGGAATTTGTGTATTTTAGATTTCTCAAAATTTTTTCGCTCTCTACATTCACTAACTTGTGAAGTGCTTGTATAACTTTTTGTACGTTTTTGTTATTTAACAATCAAGTTTTGCAATTCTATAAGTTGATACCAAAGTGTTTTATATGTATGAAAAGCCGAATCAATAAGCTACCATTTCATATAGTACAATGCTATATGTTTCTTGATAAATTTTTTTGTGAAAGCACAAAAAAGTGCCGTTTTCTCGCCGTAGTGAAAGAGTTAAGCGAAAAAAGCTTTTTATATCCAAAAATTTGTTATAAAGAATATTCATAACACTACACCTATGGCAATTCTACTAATTTGCTTTGTTATAACTGCTGCTTCGTTATATCTGAGTTTGTTACTATTAAGGTTTCAGTTACATCAGAATTATGACATGTACGGAATCATCAGTTACATGACATCATCTTGGTGCTCAAGCACTCTTTATTCATGGATCCCAAAATTGGTATGCCATAACACGTCTCTATAAGAAACATAAATGACCTGTCGTAGCATGACAATCACGTCATGCATAGCATTTGTGTCACGATTGACATTGCACATCTTGCTTGCAGGCCATTTCACTAACTTGTTACAGTAGACCCTCAGTGGACTGATGTCTAAACAGAACTGCTCCTTAAATCGAACTAGCTCTAATACAATGGGCTTCAAACCACCCCTACTCATCTTCTGTAAATGAAGCTCCTGTTAAGCTGAACATATTTTTCCTCGTCCCTTGGGAGCCTGTTTAATCAACCTACATCATATACCAAAATTGGCATGGCATGAGTCCGTATAATAAATATACATCACAGATCATGCATGGTAAATGCCACAATTTATGTTCTGTTAACATGGTACATCGATCGATCAATATGTGGGGTTTAACGTCCCAAAACCACCATATGATTATGAGAGATGCCGTAGTGGAGGACTCCAGAAATTTTGACCACCTGGGGTTCTTTAACATGACATGGTACATGCATAACAAGTATGCAATAGTGAACATGTCATGACATGAATGCTTTGATTAGTCTCAAAGCATCAACATTGCAATCTATGCAGCTTCTTATTGACTGTTTCGCATTGCATTGATTCATGATGCAGTGGGTCTGCCATATATTTAGTTTTTTTTACAGTGAAAACTGTATAAGGCTAGGGGAAATGAAAATCCGTCCGGCAGCGGTGTCACTATTGGTGTCCATTGAATGTGTTATCACTTGCGTCGTTCCCAGTGTCGTACTCAAAAACGCACGCTATTGGCTACATTGTGAGTGACGTCTATCCTGTCGCAACTGTGGCGCCGAGCGCGTGTCATGGGTAAGTGTTCCTCGGCGACAAAGATGGCGATAAATTTAGAAAAGATTAGAAAGGTTTTGGGACGTTAAACCCCACAAATCAATCAATAGAGAAGATTAGAAAAGGCGCGAGCATGCACACTGTACCGCGAGGCCCGAGCGCGTGACCCAAACTGTGATCGGTACTCGAGCAGTGATGAGCTGGCATAGTCGATGTGGGCTTGCAAGGAGGAGGTCGCATTGCCCGCAAGCGCCCTTGCGATGGGAGCACCAGGACAGCGACTCGGCAACTTGAGACGCGGGCGTCCTGAGAAGTAGACTGAGACCTCAGCCTGCTCCGAGGGAGACTGCTTGAGATGCAACAGCCAGACACAGCAAGCGCCGACGTTCCTAGTGCCAGCCTCCTTCGAAGCAACCCGCCGAAGACAGTCCCTAGGTGACCACGTCAGCGTGCAGCACCGGGTGTCGCCTACAGCCGCTACGCCCAATCACCGAAACATCCGCCACGTCAGCAACGGCGTCAGATGATGATTACAATGAATGAGGAGCTTGCGGCGGTGGAAATGGCAACGTTCACCAAGATCGTCGAGACAAGGACCCGACACAACCAACGGGGACATTGACGAGCAGCGCGTCAGTTACAAGTAAGGTGCCGAGAAGCACCATGAGAAGCGTTTAGGTGGTAGTGATGTTGGACGATATTTAGGACAGTCTAGTTTGTAAAGGAATTTCTTTGCATAGTGAGATTGGAGTTAATTAATGCTGGTTCTATACATTTTTTGTGTATATTTGTAGAGTACCATGAGTGTTCACTAAATGATTATTTTTTATTAAGAGAGTCTTGTCTCAGTCCATTGCCCGCAGTAGTAGCCCCCGATCCGATACAGCACGCAACAGTTTTTCCTGGCATCTTCCACATGGGTATGCAATGTAACAACTCGAAGAGCGCCGAAAGTAGAAACGTGAGAGGGCTCGCATTCACCGGGCCAATGGTGCCATCCAGGCACAAAAATAGGCCCGGAAGGCCGAGTGCAGGCACCAACTGCGTACAAATGATCCGACAGCCTTCCAAGCCGCGCTAAATCGCGAAAAGGAATGCAAGCGCCGGTGGCGGGTGGATCCTGCAAACCACATCGCCGAGTTTGCTCCCGATGTCAAATGCTTGCAACAACACTGCGTTGCGGCGTCAATGTAATAGTTACGGGAGCGCGTTTGCCAGGGTGAACGCCCACTTTCGAGCGAGTTTCTTCAGTGGCACATTGGACTACAGCTGCGACGTCTATGATGGCCTGTGATTCAAGAACAACCACTGTAACTAACGCATTTAACCACTCATTATACTTCTCCACGACCGTGCACATGTGAGACACAATGTGTGGCATATGAAATAAACACTGTGGTAAATCCAAGCCAAACATGTGTCTAGCCTCATTAAGAAGCACAAAAATGTAACCAATAATTGTGAATGGTTTCAGTGTTTCAGGTTTCTGTGTGTGTTTGTCCAGGGTTGAAACCCTGGACAAACACCGGGGCCGCATGTTTCGGCTTTTGCTGGTTAACCGTTCGTACAGAGTGCTTGGGTAGTGATTTTATATGAAAGATTCAAGACACTTACGCTCGTATTTCCAAGATCAAAATGTACAAAGGCTTCATCATATCTTCACTATTTGAGGAAAAATAATTTTTATGCAGTGCTGCGTACACGGCTGTGATACAGTCCTCAAACGCATTGAGTCACTAGAACAAGCCCAGATACGAATACCAGTAGGAATAATCTATTATTTATCAATATATGTTGAACACCCCATTAACTTCGTGCGTATGTGTCGCTGCATAGCACTGCTGTGTTGTACCAACTCGAGATAAGTTCCCAATCGGTGTTGTGTTTGTGTGAAGCCATCTAGGTATTTTATTGGCTCTGCACCACACATTTTCTCGCAGAAGTCTATTCACAATTCACAACTGCTCTAAATGCAGACCAGTTCTGTAGTTTCATAATTATTTTCTCCTGTATCGACTCTTTGACTTGAATTTTTTTACAGGACCTTTGCTCTTGACCAGACCCATCTGTACTTTTTCCTTGTAGTAAGGCCTAATAAAAGGAAGAAAAAAAGGGAGAATGTTGCTCAAGGTTCCATCAATAGGGCTCTCGAAGCAGATAAGCCCGCACTAAAGAGTCATGAAAATAAGCAATCCCTAATACTCACACCCACATGCACACAAAATTTGCATATTCACTGAATGTGCTCAGAAGAGATGCATCCTGATGTTATGCAATAATCTCTCATGTAAATTTGCTTCTTTTTTTAACGGAGCTGTTACGAGCTAGTTTTCAGCAAAGCCCTGAGTGCTTAGACCGAAAACCCCTTGTACCACCTAAAGAGCAGTCTTGTATTTAAAGGCATAAAAGTGTAACCTCTTCCACCCTCTGTGCAGTGGTGGAAAAAACTAATGCATCAGAAAGCAAAGCCACCGCACAAAAAAGTGTCTAAACACTGTGCTAAGCACCCATGTTAACAGAATGTGAATAAAGAAATACTACAAATGTGTAATACCCATGATGCAAAACAAAGCTAGGAAGAGAAGGCTATCCACTAAGTTGTCATTGAATTTGGTGACGGTGAAAGCCCTTTGCTGGAAAACATGTATCGCTGCCATTCGCAATTGTAAGCATCAGGACAATTATTCCTTTGAGAAAATTTTATGCCTAACTTGCGTTTCACCATGCTGTGCTGCACGGCCCCTACCACAATGCAGCGTGTTTAGAAAGCACTGCTGATCGGTAGCCAAGGCTCCTGAGAACACATGAGAGAGAGAGAGAGAGGAAACTTTATGAGGCAAGCATTATAGTGCAGCCCGTGCATGGTCTGAAATTCACAATTAATTCTCGAAAGCAGGCTAGCAATCAAACCACTACCACGCAACATGCATCCACAGTTCCATGAACATCAACGTACAGCACAGGCCTAGGCTCGCGACAAATACTCGGACACTGAAGGCGCCTTCTTTGTCGATGTGGCTGGACCAGTGAAGAGCTAATACAGAGCAAGCATAATTTATCAAGAAAAACAGGTTGATTGTATATCAGCCCAAGACATAGGCACAACTAGCACGGAAAAAGCACAAATTGCCCTCACACTACAAAACCCTTAATCTACCTTTATTTTGACAGCCTACCGAAATTTCTGTAAAGGCCACATTGGCCTCATTGGCACCAAACCCTCATGCAGCTATCATCCTCACACTCAAAGGGTGAATGAAAACAGCCGATATTGATAGCTGACCACTGCGGAGATAGAGACTGTGAGCTTGTCCACAGCCAAGCTGAAGAATTAATCGTCCAGATCTCAGATCCCGGCATATCGCACCCACCCTCGGCTATACGTATGTACCCACTTAACCTCACCGTCTTGTAGCTCGTCACACACGACATCAACCAGAATGCTTGAACGAGGGGGCAACGTGATTATGTCAGCCGAAACACAAACATGCTGAGATGGCTATCTTGAGGTTTTTTTGCTGCTTTGCCTGTCGAGAACAGCACGGTGCGCTGTGGGAGGTTATAGCACCTATTCACGTAAAAAGTTGATGCCTAGAATGAGGTCTCGGAAGCATACGGGAAGTATCAGGCAGCTGCAGAGACATGTGCATCCGCGAATGCTGACTCTAGCCGTACACATACCGAGAGGGGTGATGACGTGCCCACCGGCTGTACAGATTAGTATTCTGTACAACGGCGTAGCAACTTTCTTAAGATGCGTAACCAAATTTCTGCTCATGATGGAGTAGTCCAGCCCTTGTGTCTAATAAAGCACTAGCATCGTGCCGGCCCTCGAGTGCTACTGTTAGGTCCAGGGAAAGTCGGCTTTCTGATTCAGAAGCTGTCATTGTCGAACCCCTGCTGGTACGTACTCATGTCGATGGAAGCCCTTGCTCATAACATTTATCAGCGGCCCCACCACCGAAAATCGCTGTCATTAGTTTTCCCACCTAGAGCTGAGCGATCGCGTTGGCGCCGCCTCTGGGTAGTTCGAGACGCTTGAAGAAGAGTTTCTTGGAGGTAATGATCATGACTTGTGCCGCGGGGGCAGTGACATGCGCTGCTAGGACAGGTATTCATCGATAGCTCTGGGTCTTTCGCCAAATCTTGGCCTGGGCGAGTCGACGGCGAAAGCCTGAAGTCCGGGGTGGCGGTACTGGCATTCGCGATATACATGTCTGGCTTCGCCACAGTGATGGCACAGTGGCCACCTGTCCTATGTGCGCCATATGTCCAATTTTCGCAGGAGAAGCTGCCAATTCTCGAAATGCTGGACTGGTTGGAATAATGCAAGTGCATCACAGGGTGTGGGGTATACGAGGCGGTGCGGAGGCACGTAACAGCTCACAGCCTTGTGCACGACGAGGCTCTGTAGGTACAGGCAGAGAAGCATCGCTGCAGAGTGGGACTTGCAGGAGCCTGCTGTACTTCGCTCCTGATGAGGCTGGAATTGGATCCGGCAGCAGGTGGAGGCGGGCAGTGAATCTTTTGCAGCTGCTCACCTACCACTGATCGGATAAGGTCGCAGGGAGCTTCGAGACTGATGTTCCTTTCCGCAAATCCAATCTGGTCCATCGACGAAGCAGCATTGACATGATCGTACACAGGCGATCGCTAGCTGCAGCATGTTTTTCATCATCATAGCTTCAGGTAAAAACTCTGCCACAGTTTTTTGGGTACTTCGAACGAGACCAGCCAAGAGCTGCTCGTTAACTCCTCGCATTAGGTGCCTGCAACTTCTTGTCTTCTGCCATACCTCGGTCAGCGCGACAGGAAAAGGCTCGTCATGTCCTCCACGTACGTCATCACGCTTTCGTTTGGCATTTGAATGCGTGTTTGAATTTCCCGCTCCACTCGTTCACGGCGATGGGGGTCAGTGTAACTTGCCAGCAGCTGACGGCAAAACACCGTCCACGACGAGAAGGATTCGCGGTTCTCGAATTAAGTACGAGTGCCATCCTTAAGGCTGAAGTATACATTCCACAGCTTGTTGGCGTTGGTCCACTCGTTGAAAGCTGCAGCGCATTGAAAGTTAGCTAACTAGTCCACGACATCCTTCAAAATAGGCCGCGGAACACCTTCGGCACTCGTGCTTCTGCAGCTTGCAATTATTCGTCGTGGTATTTTCGTACCGCTCTGACGAAGTGCAGTTGACGTCATCTCCTGTAGGTTCACGCTCAGGAGACAGTCCTCGGATTCTCCGGCTGGCCCCGTAGACAGGTGTCGTGACTACAGGTATAGGGCTACCAGGAGGTATTCGGATCATTGGCTGGGAATACCCAGCGACTTTAGCAGTTGATGCGTGTGAAAAAGAGGGACTTTGGACAAGGAATACCGCATAGTCACAGAGACGCAGGTCAGTGACGCGACACAATGAAAAAGCCTCAGTGAGAGCACGTGCTGTCCCAAAATGTCTTCCTCGTTTGTTTGTCCTGGATGTGGGCTCGTGCTCGCTGCAGTTCATGACCAGGAAGAAATATACATAAATTAAAGTGTTCTTGCCTCCTCGTCAATCCCCCAACCAACGTACTATTCAGTCCTTTCAGCCCACCCACTCGTACGAAAGAAAAAAAGCTCTTAAACCATGTGACAAATACCTGTAACTCTGCTCATACTTCGCTGATTCAAAACATTTTTGCAGCGATAGATTAACTAGGAATTGATATTTTTTAATAAAGCTTAATAATTACTTCAAAAAATGTTGCCAGGCTTCTGCAAGGGGCTGCTGAAATGCTAATCAACAAGACACTGATGCTTCTCAAAACAGCATTCTGGGTAGCATTACAGAACCTACAATGAAGCTCTACGCTTGCAAATCCCTTAGACGACTTCCACGGGAAGTTGCCCCGGTCAGTTCCGTTAGTCACCAACATTTGCAGAGTGGAATGATGCTAAATTTTCTTGACTCTTTTCAAATTAGTCTGTACCATTACTGATGTAAGAAGCTTTTCAAAGCAAGTTTACAACACAAAGACCACTTCTTTTTGCCCCTTCCTTTACCCCTCTTGCTACATACCCATATCGAAATTTCTTGACAGCCTTCCGGCTGGTGTCCACAAGTTCTGCATCAAAGCCTTTGCGTTTCTTGGCACTTTTCTTCCCTTTGGCTGCAATGATAAACATGTAAGTGGCATGAAATATTGAACGAAAATGTGTCACATCATGTTCATATCTGCAGTCCCAATATCGCGAACTACAGCACACTCACATGGATGTGTTTTTGAGCCATCATCCTCGGTGACGGCCCGTATGCGCTTAGGTTTCTTTGCCCTCTTGGCCAAGCGTGCCTGGTACTGAGCTGTTTTCTCCAGCTCCCTCGAGACACGATCTTCGGCCTGTATAAGATAGGGGTAATTAGCCAAGTTTCACCTAACTGTGCCTATGCTGCCTGCTGTGTGGCCTAATGTAATTGAACAACACAGTTTAAGAGAGTATGCAATGACACTTTTACGGATGCAAGCATGAAATAGCTACTTAAGGGGGGAGGCTACCCTGGAGACCGACCTTTTTATTTTTTAAGATATCTGGATGAAACTTTCAAGGGTTGTTAACTACAATAAAACTAGCACAATTGCTAAGTTTCACGAAGCTGTGTTTCTTAGTTCCAGAGTTATTGAGGTTTAACT
The DNA here is from genome assembly GCA_013436015.1 of Rhipicephalus annulatus. NCBI lineage: Eukaryota > Metazoa > Arthropoda > Arachnida > Ixodida > Ixodidae > Rhipicephalus > Rhipicephalus annulatus. The sequence continues at coordinate 195,428 of WOVY01013461.1, forward strand.
GGGTGCTTCACATGGGTGCCTGAGGAAGAGTCTTGAGAAATTCCCAGGACATAGTAGAAAGCTGAAATTCATTGTGGTCATTCCTTGATAGCTATCCCAGGGCGCTACAAAGCCGTTTTTTTTAATTTCCCTCCCCCCCAAAAGTTTTCACGCAAACTTGAAGTTGATGTAACCAGTAATGACTAGATTCATCGAAAATTGTTTATTATAAATTAACAGCACCAATTTTCAAAAAAAGAAGCTTGTTAAGCCCTTGCAAGGTCATTCAGGAACAGAATAAAAAAACGGCACACAAATCTAATGAACGGTTTTTGAGTTCTTGCTTTCCTCAGCACCACAACTAGCAAAAAAATCCGTTCTGAGAAAAAAGGCCGAGAAAGTTCAAAACACGTGTTTTCTTCAAAAAGCTCCAGCACAGTAGCTATAAGTGTCCTGGCGCACTCTTTTCTTCTTTTTCCTGGCCTCCATGTTCTCTTGGTGTCTTTTAGAATTCTTTTTTAGGCGCAAAGCGTCTTTTTTACGAGCTCGCTGCATGGCCAGATGACCTGGTTGAAGTCCAATGGAGTCCGATATCACTTGGGTTGCTTTGCAGCAGCCGGCATTGTAGCGCAGCACTGCTTCATGCAGTGCTGTTTCTACCGTGATCAAGGATGAGTGTTGTTCCTTCGTCATCAGAGACCACAGAAAGGAGTGGAATGATTCTGATGCATTTTGCATCTTCGCTCCCAGGCAGCGCCAAAGAAGCGACTTTTGTGACAGTCGTTCGTAGATGGGCAGCATAGCTGCAGCGACATAGTCCGGTAGGCTGTGTTTATGTTTTGGCTGTGGCTCACGCTTTGCCTCTGCAGCTCTATGGCGGCACCACGATTGAGCCCCCTCTGGGCAAAGTTCATCGTGAGGGTCCTGGTCAGTCGATGTGACGTGGTGATATGTTGCCATCACTGCACGCTGCATGGCTGTTAGGTCAGTTGAATTGTTTCTCAGGGCCCAACCATAACATCCTGTCAGCTTTTCAATGAGGGCTTTAGTCAGCTTCCCCTTCCCACTCAGTGGCTTATCACTTTTCTGCACAATGTTTCGAAGAGCACTTCCAATCATTTTCTGAACATGGTTCAGACATTCTTCTTTTACAATTGGCACTAGCCCGTACACATTCTCTTCTGTGAGGGCAGCGAAGGTACTGCTGTCTCCGTCGGACACAAGAGTGGTGTACCGCAGGCCATACTTGGATACAGACCGCCCAAAGAGAGTCAAGCTTGCCTCCACTTCCATGCTTCCCGATTTAGCGTCTGTGTTTTTCTGGCAAATGTGGTGCTTCTGCCAGCTTTCGTATGCTGCATCTCCAGGTTTGGGCCCTGTTTGGCATCCAAGGCAGTGGTTTGAAAGAACTACAGCATCCAAGATGAGGACTGTAAAGAAGTCAATTACCGATCCCACTCCGATTTGTGATGTGTGACCCCGCTTATGCCATGTGCCATCGTACACTACGGTGATGTCCTTGCAGAAGCTGGGGTCCATCTCTTTATATGTTTTGATCATTGCTGTGGCAGAATCAGCATAAAACTTCTTCAAAGCGGCGGCCTCTGGCTTCCTGAACGTCTCTTTCAAGTGCTTTTGAAACGTCTTGTGGTGAAGACCTCTGTAAGAGACGTTCATGGCAGCCCAAAAGTCATTAAGAGCTGTTTGCCCCTTGCCTATTTGCTTTATAGCCATTACGGCGTGGACATTTACATCGAAGGCCTGCGTGTCCTTTTTGCGGGTTGATGTTCATAATTTATCGACGGTGCCACAAGAGGCGCACACGACTTCAAGTTTTGTTGCAAGTCCAAGCTTGGTGCTCTCTCGGACAGTCATAGCACCTTTCAAACATTCTTTGCACACTGTGCGGCTGAGCACGACGTTAAAGATGTTAATTTGAACGAGCGAAAAATGTTCATCCCTCACTTGTCACTGCAGGTGCAAGAGCCGGCTGCATTAGTTGAAATTTTTTCTGCGTCGCCGGCATAGACTCGAGTTCAGTGTGAACGGCGTCACGACGTTTCGCATTCGCATTGATTTCTTCCTTCGATAGAAAACGCGTCCGCAGATGAAGCGACAGTCCACTCACGCTCGATGGCGGCACCGATTCAGACGAAGTGCTGGGTCCGGCGATATCAAAAGCACTCGGTGTCACGCTCGATGGCACCGATTCAGACGAAGTGCTGGGTCCGGCGATATCAGAAGCACTCGGTGTCACAGTGGATGGCATCGATTCGGAGCACGTGTCGAGCCCGGCGATCTCGGAAACACTCGGTGCATTTGCGGCTCCAGCCACACTCAATGTGTCGGATTCTCGACTGGCGACAGTTGACAACACAGTTCCGTCGCTGCAAGCGTCTATGCAGTCGGCACCCGCAGCAGAATAGCGGAATTTCGATGATCGTACAAGCCGCATAGCGTGCCTCCGCGCACCGTACTTCTGCACTGACTTCGGCTTCGTTGCCGGCATCGCCCGCAACAACAAAGACGAAAGGTACAGAACTAGTGCAAAAAGAAAAAAAAACGAGAGAAAATGATCGAAAAGATAGCACAAGGCGAAGAGCGGCTCGTAAGCAGACGTCTGTCGAGGCGGACGGAGCAGAGAGCAACAACGAAGCGAGCGCGCTGGACGCGCCATCGAGAGGAGCGACCGCCCCCGCTGCTGCACAGCAGCCAATGGTGGGCACGCTTTCTCCCGCGAGATATGAATGCGCTGCTCTAGCGAATCAGCGCTCCGCATCGCATCGCGGGAAAACCCCAATAGCGTCTCAACTGTGCTGCCGACGCCATTTTGCAAGGCGGCGAACGAGAAAGAATTCACGGTCAAAACAACACCAAGATGGCGCGGGACGACCGCATGGTCCGGGAACGGCGCGCGCGCGAAGTTTGGTTTGATTTCGAGATTTGCGCCTGTTTTGGACGCCGCGGCGGCCTCGCAAATAGTATTTTTTTTGCACTTTGCGGTTGAATTAGGTGCTGATAATTACAGAATAGGTAGTTTATGAGAGATACAACCCAAAAATGTGGTTTTTCAAAAACCGACTTTTTCGCGATTTTTCGGTTTTCAAGGGCCGCGTCCCCCCTTGAAGGGACACTAAAGTCAAATAACAATTTATGTCAGGGTGAAAACTCAATGTACGACAACATCTAAAACGACACTATTATCAACAACAGTGCTCTACTTACCGAGAAATTATGGTGAATGCACAAGAACATATGCGCCGCAGTAGGACATTCTCAAAATGATCCCGATGACATCAGACGAACCATCTCCAATTAATCACTAGTAATCGATCTAGTTGCACTAAATAAAGAATCTTCCGTGCATTAAGAGACACAATAAAATGCTGCTCGTTCCTTTGTTAGATTTATGAAAAAAAGAACCACCGGACGTTACTGTGGGGAATGGCACGAGTGATTTGAAAACTCAATTTTCACATAGTTACACAGTACAGATGGTGCCATCTAGCAGGGCGCAGTTGAACCAAAAATGTCTGCGATCTCGGAGCCAAGGGCGGAAAATTGATCAAAGGCCGTTGTTGCTGCTGAGGCTAACGCTGCTTTCGGTCTGCAGCTAGTGGCGCAGTAAAGCCAAGCGACTTTGTGCACGACAACAGTGACACGAGGCAATCCTGTTGGTCCGTTTCTTGAGGTGGGCAATTTGAAGTGCGCTACCCTGATGCGAACCACTAAAACGTGACTTTATTTCGAAATAGGCCTTCCTTGGCACAAAAATAACACTACGAGGTTTCTGGACCGCTATTTCAACAATCAACTTTGCCTTAATGGTTGCCTTTAGTGTCCCTTTAAAAGAAGAGAGAAGCTGATTAATTGTGAGTTTTGAAAGGAAGAAAAAAACCTGAGTCATTTGTTTTGCGAGACAGACCAAAAAGCATCAATAGGTGCGTCAAAGCTTTCCCAGCATCAATTCCCTCTTTGATGACTTTGAAATATTAGCACTGTTGTACCACGCCCCTCATAAAGTATCTAGTTTGGCTGAGAAACACGATGTTTCTTTCAAGTTTTGTTTTTTAACTGGGACAGAGAAGAGCTTAGCTCCAAGCCTGCTCCTTCAATGCTACTCAACAAAGGAATCGTGCTAGACACAGATTAGCACAAAACATCAGCAAAAGGTTATAAGCATATCGATTAGCTATTTTTGTTTCTGTGCACAATTAAGCCAAATTTCTATTTATTAAAGTGAGTATTCATTCTGGTAGTGCAGATGTAACAATTTCGCTAGCAAGCAAGAGGTAGGTGGCAGGTTCACTGCCTAACCATCACTGGTACATCTTGAAATGCCGAAAGTATTTTCAGCAATCACTAGCTTGCACAGCCAGATACATATGTGAACATGCTTAGTATCACACATTGTATTGAACGAGCACTGACACAAAATTTAGAAGGCAACACAATGAGTCAGATATATTTGTGTGGAGAAATAAAGAACATCTGCGAAATATCAACGGCAAATATAGCCTAGAACATAATTAGAATCGATTTCAAGGTGTATGTCATGCCTCTGAGTGACATGTGGAGCACCTCGCAGTGCCACCATCAAAGCGGTGTCAATGTAAACAAACCTACGTCTCGAGTTTATGCTCACTGGTTGCTGGCACGCACCTTGCGCTTGCACTACCTGCGATTTCTTTCTCCATGGCTGCAGCTCTGTATGTGCAGGCTGCCAGTGCAGCCCCCGCTCTCCCGCACAGCACCCACAGTCACCAGTTTTGCATTGTCACACAGCCAGCCATGGTTACCCTGACACTAGAACTGCTCCTGCTATTTCAGTGCTCTTTGAAACCGAAACTGCCGACTGGGCATTCTAAAGACGTCTCTACATAAACAACCGTCACTCACTTATGCAAATGAGGTTTCCAGCCATGACGAGTGGTTCAATGAGCTACATATTGTGACAAAAAAAATCAAGAGCAAAATTTTTGCGTCCGTGCTCCTCCAAAGAAGCCAAGTAGGACCATATTATTCTAATATTCTACTCTGATCTGCATCTCAAATCCTATGTAGTCCCAAACAATAAATGAATAAGTCATCAAGTGAGACCAACTACCCGTACTCTGTAAGATTAGCCACCAGCCACTGACCAAAATGATCAAGTGCCATGCAGCAATTGTGCTGCCGTATTATCCCACACTATGCTCTCTAATGCAGTACACTAATGATGATAAAATCGCAACCTGTTTTTCCACTGAGAACACTGTTACACCAACACTCACATTCTGAGCACGTGGAGCTATCTTCCAACTTCTTGAGGGTGTGCTTGCTGTGCTTTCCGAGCTTGAGTTGCACTGAAAGATGGTTTACAGAGCTCACAAAGAAGCATCGTATTCACGTGCGCCTGTCTTGTAACAGTGCTAACACAGTGTTTACAAGACAGGCGCAATACACCGTACATAGCAGTTAAAGTCTGCTTGGCTATTAGTCATCTGCTTCTTCAACAATCTGATAGTAACAGTATTCATCACATTCACTCACACCACAACCAAACATAAGCATTAAAGCTCATGTGCAAGGTTTAGCAGTATGTAGCTAGTAAAAGGCAACATGAATTAGCTCAATTTAAAAAAAAGCAAGTATTGGTTACAAGATTGATACCTAATGTATCACATAAACACAGACAAGATAATTTAAGCAATGAACAATACTGGAAAAAAATGAACTCCAGAAGACAATAAATGTAATAAAAGCAGGCAGCACTACACATAGAAGCACATTTTTTTCAATTTTAACCAACTTCTTGTTCTGCAAGTACTACTACGGAGTTAGTAGCACATATTGCAGCACCTACTGTATGAATAGTACCCTATATACATTACAACTTATTATGACAACTTCAGACAACTTTTGACAGCCCGCCAAATTAACCTTACACCGGTGTCACATGGTCACTTTTCATTGCGATCGAGCCTGATCTGGATCGAATTTTTGCGATTGTGATTGGCTCTTCACACGGGCTGCAGGAGGTATAGCCAATCAATGTTGAGAAATTTGATCTCGATGGGGCTTAAGGGGGGACGCGGCCTTTGAAAGCCGAAAAATCGCGAAAAAAGTCGATTTTTGGCAAACCACATATTCGGGCAGTATGTGTCATAAACTACCTTTTCTGTAAATATCAACGTCTAATTCGTCGCGAAACCATTTGAAATAAAGTTTAGATCATGCCGCGGCGGCCCTCGAGCGGCGCGCGAGCGCTCAAAATACCCCAATTTGGCGTGATCGCAGTTTCTGGACCGCTCGACGAAGCGCCGCCATTTTGGTGCTGTTTTGTTTGTGAATTCTTGCTCTTTTTTTCCACGCCACCTGCGTCGCCGGCAGCAGCGCAGGAGAGGAGCAAGCCGCTCATGATTGGAGGGCTTGCGAGAGCTTTAAAGTTTCCCGCGGTTGAGGCGCGCAGCTGGGATTGGGCGAAGCACGCGCTCCCCAAGGATGCGGGGGAGCCCGCGACTGGCATTGGCTGCTGCGCGCGATGACGTAGCGCTCTTGGGCATAATACGGCCGATGCGGCCACTCGTCTGCTGCTCCTCCGTCCGGCGTCTTTGTGTTCCGCTCGCTTCCGTGTATCGTTGCAGCCGTTCGCATACTCCCCACGTTTCAACCGTCTTCGAAACAATTTTAAACCGTCTTTACGAGACGATTTTCAACCGTCTATACGAGACCGTTGTTGTGTTCGCTCACGATGCGCCCAACGAAAAAGAAGACGCTACAATCGTTCGTTGCAAGGAAGCGAGCTATGAAGCTTGTCCGCGCGGCGAGGCTCTCCGCTCGCACGTGCGCCGACGGTGATCGCGCCGACGGTACCTGTGGGGCAGCTTCTGCTTCATCTACGCAAGAGAGTGGTCGCATCGACGAGCCTAGCAACGGGACTCCTGCTCCGCCGGTGCAAGAATTTGTCGTTACAAGTGCGCCTGGTGCCTCGTGCTCATCGACAGTGGCTTCCGCATCTTCTCTTTCATCGGCCTCGAGTGTGATCGCGTCGTCAACTGTGCATTTGCGAACAAGTTTCCTGACGTGCGAGGAGAAAGAGGCGGCGGATCAACAACGCGCTGTTGTGCAAATAGAACTTGGCGCTATGCCAGCGACGGAGCGGAAATTACAGGCAATGGAGCGCGATCATGAAGCTGCCACCGCTACAAGTGAAGGCGAAAAATTTTTCCTTGTGCAAATGGATGCCCTAGACGACCTGCTATCTCGGACCCCGTGCCTCCGGTGCACCGCGATTGGGATGAAGGTACGAGGAGGCACCCAACTTGGACTTGCTGCAAAGATTGAGCTAGTATGCTTGCATTGTGGAGTAGTTTCAAGCTCAGGGAGTTCATCTCGTCAGGATGACACAAAGGCCTTTGATGTGAATGTAAGAGCCATTATGGCAACAAAACAAATAGGCAAGGGACAAACAGCTCTCAACGACTTTTGGGCAGCGATGAACGTGTCCCATCGTGGCCTCCATCACAAGACCTTTCAGAAGCACCTGAAGAAATTCAGGGAACCGCAGACACAATGCATAGAAAATTTCTATGCAGAATATGCTTCTGCTGTAAAAGCCACTTACAAAGAAATGGATCAATATTTCACCAGGGATATAACAGTTTGTTATGATGGAACATGGCACAAGCGTGGGCACACATCCCATATTGGAGTCGGGGCAATTATCGAATACCATATGGGCCTTATCTTGGACGCCGTTGTTCTGTCTAATCAGTGCCTTGGTTGCCAAGTAGGGCCAAAGCCTGGAGACGCAGACTATGCAAGCTGGCTGGAGAATCATGTGCGCCAGAAAAACACCGACTCTAAATCAGGGAGAATGGAGGTTGAGGCACCTATCATCCTCTTTTCACGCTCACTGTCGAAGCACAACCTCCGTTACACAACGCTCGTGTCTGATGGAGATAGTGCCACCTTCTCTGCCCTTGTACAAGAAAATGTTTATGGACTGGTCCCCATTTCAAAAGAGGAATGCTTGAACCACGTTCAGAAGAGGATGGGGACTGCACTTCGCAACCTTGTGCAGAAATGTGACAAGGCTTTGGGAGGGAAGGGCAGGCTGACAAAGGCCCTCATCGACAAGTTGACAGATTATTATATGGCTGGGCCCTACGGAACAATTCCGATGATGTGGCTGCAATGCGGCGGGCAGTGATGGCATCGTACCACCATGTGACGTAGACGGATGAGGAGCCGCACCACGACTTGTGCCCAGAGGGTGCAGACTCCTGGTGTCGTCACAATGCCAGCAAAATTACCGGTGTTCCACCTTCGAAGCATTCGTACAAGCTGCCTCGCTATGTTGCAGATGCACTTCTACCCATTTATGAGAGGCTCTCACAGGCTTCTCTTCTGCAACGCTGCCTGGGAGCAAAGACAAAGAATGCATCAGAGTCCTTTCACTCTGTGCTGTGGTCCCTCATGCCCAAAGAGCAGCATGCGTCAATGATTGCTGTGGAGACAGCACTGCATGATGCAGTGCTAAGATACAATGCTGGCTGCTACAGGGCCACCCAAGAGCTAGCTTCATCAGTGGGGCTAACACCTGGCCACCTGGCCATTCAACGGGCAGCCGAGAAAGATTCTCTGCGCTTGAAAAAGGCTAAGAAGCGATCCCTAGAGAAGATGAAAAGGCGGCAAAGAAAGAGAGTGCCAAAGGACACCTCCAGTTACGCTGCAGGTTCATTTTAGAACTGCCTATGTGCTCAAAACTTTCAAACGTCGTTTTCTCAAAATGACTTTTTTGGCTAGTGAGGCTGCTTATTCCAGCCATATCTCTGGAACCACTCATTGGATTTCCATAAGTCTTTTTTATTATGTACATGAATAAATTTTAGAGGGGGTGACAAGCCCATTTTTTCAATGTATTTAGTGTGTTATTTATTATATTTAATCAAAATTTGATTGATGATATCCTAATCACGAACACAAAGTTTGATGGTCTGCTAAAACTTTTCAGCAAGGAAATTCAAAAAAGGGCTCTGTTAACCCCTGGAGTATCAATCTGGGAATCATCATAGTTAATTTCACAGTTCCAGCACCTTTTGAAAGTTCTCCAGGCCTGGAATAAGAGAACCATGTGCACTACCTTGATATTCTGCTGTAACTTGAAAACCAGTGAACATAACTTGATGAAGTTTTGTAGTTCTTCTAATGCTTTTGCTATAAGTCTATCCTGAGAATTTCATTAAGATATCTCAATAAACAAAAAAGTTGGTATCCGATGGTAGCCTCCCCCCTTGATAACGATCAGCAGTACCAATGTGTGACACATAATCAGAAATTACGCATGATCAGAAATTACTAAGAGTCACGTGACCAGATAAGAACATGCCGTGCAATTCACACTGCTAGCCAATTAGTTAAAGAAACACCTCCAAAAAACAATTCCATCTTTGATTAAAGATTACAGAATTAAGCATCTTTTAACCACCACAACTGAGCAATGACAGTAGACTAGTCACCTTGCCAACGAAACTTTTCAGCGCTCGTGGCGTCTGGAACCACGAGCGCTGCGGCTCGTTGGCATTAGCCTTTTTGTTGACGAGCTCAGACGCCTTCTAAACCTCTTTCTCAATGACTCCCAGCTTCTTCTCAGCCTTCTCCTCCTGCAGGATGCTCTCAATCTCTTGCTCAAGGCCAGCTATCTTCTCCCGAAAGTGGGCCACGACATCTGGACAAGGGTGTAAAAATAAGGAAATACACTGGTACAGCACAACTCAGCCATTAAATTGAAACTGAATGAATGCATTGTGGCAAATCTTTAGCCTTGCAAAACTTATTGCACATTGTATTTACTTTTCTATTTATTTCTTGCTTTGCTATCAAGTGCAAAGAGTCACATGCTGCCAACTGAACAGCCATCAAGGCTATTAACAGTGCTAAACACTGACAGGTTTGCAAGCATTCACTTAATACCAGATAAAGTAGACGAGAGAACGAATTCCATCGTAGTTAGATAGGCAGAGCATTGGGCACATTATTCGAAGCTCGCAGGTTCAGTCCCTGCCAGCAGCAAGCATATTTCTGAAAAATAGCAATAAGTTTTGCGAGGTTTATGAAGCACTGGCAGGATTGTTTTTTATAGCTTTCGTTTCAAGAATGAGGCATTGTAGCAACAGAAATGCATTTATGCACGTGACTTGGAGCAACCTAAGTTTTGCCGGCAACACTTTACACGTGAAAGATAAAGATGGTATTTCCTGAGCCTCTCCTCTTCTTTCACCTTCTGTGGAAGCCAAACTGATGCGGTGGACAATGGTGTGCTCCTTTCGAGCAAGAATTGCCAGACCTGCCTCTTAGACATCAATATATAAAAACATCCGAAATTTTAGAGGCTAAAGTTCATCGACGTCCGAATTTTCACATTTGCTGCCCAAATCTCTAGTCAAAAATGGCATTAACTGAGCACCCACCTCTGCAATATTCATCATCCCTATGTTGGAGTCGGCCTTTTTTCAAATTAATACAGTTGAGACTAAAACAAAATCTGAAGAGCAGTTTTACCACAATACAAGAGTGTAATAAGATGAAGCATGTGAAAGATCTGAAGGGGACACTTTTAACTGGATGTAGACAGTATGTCTTTGGGAAGTTCAAATAGTGAAATACCAGTGCTTATTGAATTGAATAGCAAACACTATTTGAAAAATATTCGGAGCTTCAAATATTCACACTCCCCTATTAAAATCCTTTTCTACTAATGGTAAGAGTGATTGATGGTTACTCAAGACCAATTAGAAAAATATTCAATGTTTGACTTAATTTACTACACTTCAGTTCCTACTAAATATCTCTTTCTGACACATTTCTACACGTTATCACACCAAATTCAAGAAATAATAAATAAACGAGGCAGGGCACAGACTACACAGACAAGTTTCGTAAGATGAACTCTTTTGAATCTCTGCTATAAAATAAAAGACAGGGTCATTCTAGTAATCAGCCCAACCAGCTCTAATGTGCTGGTAAAGCACTGATTGAACATTTCTCCCACTGTCTATCGAGCCATGAGCTTAGTTTCGTTACATGGCAGTTATGAAGCACTTTTTCCAAGCAACTTCATCGCTAGGGTCTACAGAGTGTTCAAAGAAAGCTTTCCTCGCTTTCCTTCCTGCTATTTCATCAGCTATGTGAATTTACGACCTCTTCAAAAGCGATTCAATCAATCCACCTTATGACAAAGTTGCATCTTACACAAAAATCAGTTCTTTATGTCTGAAAATTTATTACGATGGTACATTCTTTTAACACTATTCTTCACGTATTCTATTCTTCACGTAGACTATTCTTCACGTACTCTGTTATAACCAATATTTCATTATATCTGGGTTTGTTATATACAGGTTTGAGTGCACTGCCAAATCATCAACTACAACCTAGAATGGAATACATCGCCACGTACCGTCCGCTCTTGCCGGCTCGAGCTGTTCGACCCACATGGTGAACGTAGTGCTGAACAGTGTGGGATAGCGTGAGGTTGATTACCTGCGTTAAATAAACATGCTGTGGTCAACAAGTGTTCCGTCAACAAACAAACTGTCAATGTGACGTGCTTCAACTTTGCTGGCATACCAGCCTCTCAAGACCAAGTGGAATAAAGGAGAGCATATCTGTGAAAATATCGACTTAGACTGCAGCAAGGCTCAGTTCGAACTGCTCAAGTATGGATAAGTTACTACAGTTAAACCTGCTTATAACGAATCTCTATATAACGAATTCCTTGATGTAATGAATTTTTTTTATTCCCAGCCATTACTCCACAGAAGCACATGTATTTGCGGCCTCACATGTATTTGCGACATGTATTTGCGACAACTGTGTCGTCACTGCCATGGGAATGTCAGATTAAGCGCTGATGGAAACTCTCTGAGACCTCAGTGAAAACAATGGATCTTCGAAGGTCGACTTGTCACGCACTTCCGTGTCGTGAGACCGTAGCCTTTACGATTGGCCGATTAGCTCTGGCAACAACAGGACGCTGCGTTGAATGCAATGCAGTGAATGTGATAGCAACAAATTGTAATGTTATACGAAATAAAGCTATCAGCAAGCTCTTTAGGATAAAATATCACAGAACTCCTACAAAATGCTACAGTGGAACCCCGATTATACAACGTTTAGGAGACCACGAAAAACCGTCGTATAATCCAGGCATCATATAATCGGAAAACTAAGGTTATAGACTGCGAAACTAAGCCTTGCCCAAAAAATGGATACAAACTGCCTGAATAAGCCCACAACATGATCTTCTATCTCTACAATGAGGGTAGCTTAAATAATTGTTGGTAGTGATAGCTAATGCCAGTAATAATTAGTTGAAGAAAGTTTGAGCGAATCTTTATTCTTAGCCTTAAAAACAATGAAATCCAATGCACATCTTTCTACTGATAAATAAGTTCGAAAATTGCCTGAGCGTAAAAAAACGAAACCGTGTTCCCGTTAGCCACCCATCAGAAGCGTAAAGACGCAGTGCCATCGCTATCGCATAATGGCGACGGACGAGTCTACCTACGATGCTTCGTGTGCAACTGAGCAGTGCCCGCTTTAATTTGTTGTCTCATGAAGTGCAAATAGTGGTGTTTCGCTGTTATAAACGTTGGCATCAATGAAAATAGTTTTTTAGGGCAAAAGCAGCTGCGTCGTGCCCTTTTGCGTGCGGAAACCAGTGACAGCGAGAGTGACAGAGGCAAGAGAATGGGCGTAGGTCGACTAGAAATTGTTTCCATGGGCCGAAAAATGTGAAAATATTGTGAGGAACCGGTTTATTCGGCCAGGCTCGAGCTCAATCACGCCGGTGATGATATTCTTAGATGAAGAAGATGTACAGGTGATGATGATTACAAAGAGAATAAAGAGTCATTCGCTTGTCGCGCTCACACTAATTCCCCCGCGTGGTGAAAGCGGCCGCCTGGTCGCTTGACAGTATTATGAAATGCGTCACGCATAAGGCTTTAAACGAGATACGTGCACTATCTCTGTTCCTCGGCAACGATGATCAGGACTAGCGCTAAGAGGAGAAACACGGTAATTGACAGGAGATGTCTGTTCGACCACCGTGTATGGCCCAATGAAGCGACTGATGAATTTGTCGCATAGGCCGGGGACGCGTAGTGGAGTCCATAGAAGAACTTCGTCACCAGGGGAAAAACTCACAACACGGCGAGTCGAGTTGTAGCGAGATTTTCGAGTGTCTTGAGAGAGGCCGGTGTTAACACGGGCCTGGTGACGGCAGTGTGCGAGACGAAATGGGAATTCTTCAGAGAAAGGAGCCGTCGAGGGTGCAGGGGCCGAAAGAAAAGAGACATCCAGAGCGAAACTCGGCGAGCGACCATGGACGAGAAAAAATGGAGAAAAGCCGGTAGTGCGTTGAGCAGCCGTATTATAGGCGAATGTCACGAAGGGTAGAATTGCATCCCAGTTCGTGTGGTTGGGGTGAATGTACATGGCGATCATGTCCGATAGGGTCCGACGAAACCGTTCAGTCAATCCGTTGGTCTGCGGGTGGTAGCTAGAAGTGGTCTTGTGAACAGTGTTCGAGGCACGCAAAACTTGCTCGACAATGGAAGATAGGAAGACTTTGCCACGATCACTGAGGAGAATGCAAGGAGCTCCATGACGCAAAAAGATGTGGCGAAGAAATAAATCGGCGATCTCAGTGGCAGTCCCAGATGGTATAGAAGCTGTTTCTGCGTAGCGGGTAAGGTGGTCGACTGCCGTGACAATCCAGCGATTCCCATTGGATGATATAGGAAGAGGGCCATACAAGTCGATTCCAACGACTTCAAAAGGTGAGGCGGGACAAGGAAGAGGTTGCATTAAGCCAGCCGGAGCAGTTGTCGGTCGTTTTCGCCGTTGGCAATGGACACAGGAGGCGACGTACTTAGCGACGGCTGAAGAGAGGCCAGGCCAAAAACAACGACTTCGTATTTTGTCGTAAGTCTTGTGGTAGCCTAGATGAGCAGCGGTTGGATCATCATGAAAGGCTTCCAGAACTTCACGTTGCAGAGAACGTGGGATGACGGGTACCCACTTGTTGCCATCGATGTGGTAAACGTAGCGACATAAAGCATCACCGACAAGCTTAAATTGTTTAAGTTGTCGACGGAGTCTGGCGTTTGGAGGAGTAGTAGAGCCGGTCAAGCGGTCAACAATGGTGCGGCAGTATGGGTCGACACGTTGTTGTGAAACAAGGACTGATAGGGTGGCAGGTGATAAACTTAGCGCTGCGATTGGAGAGGTGCTGTTGTTTTGGAGTATCGATGGTGAATTGCTTCCGCTGGGCAAAGGACAGCGCGATAGAGCATCAGCATCTTGATGCTTCTTCCCAGATCTGTAGGTGACATCGAAATCATACTCCTGTAAGCGAAGCGCCCAGTGACCAAGGCGACCCGATAAGTTTTTCAGCGATGAAAGCCAGCATAGGGCGTTATGGTCGGTCACGACGGTAAAATGACGGCCGTGAAGATATGGTCGGAATCTTTGCACTGCCCAAACAACAGCAAGGCACTCCTGCTCTGTGATAGTGTAGTTCTTTTCTGGAGCGGTAAGAGCACGACTTGCGTAAGCAACGACGCGTTCGCGTGAGTTTTTGTCACGCTGCAAGAGTACCGCACCGAGACCATGACTACTTGCGTCGGTGTGAAGGATGGTGGGTGCGGTGGAATCGAAGTGGCACAGTACCGGGTCCGACGTGAGGGCTTGCTTCAATGCCGTGAAAGCGCCTTCGCAGTCTTCGGATCAAATGAAGGGGACGTTCTTTGCGAGGAGTTGATGGAGCGGAAACGCAAGTTCCGCGAAACCACGTATGAAGCGCCTGAAGTAAGAAGATAACCCAAGAAAGCTGCGCAGGTCCTTCAGACGTAGTGGATGAGGAAAATCGAGGACAGCGGCAAGCTTCTCGGGGTTGTGCCGAATTCCTTCTTTGCTGACAACGTGGCCGAGAACCTTGATTGTCTTGCTAGCAAAGGTACATTTCTTGGTGTTAAGCTGTAGACCGGCTTTTGCAAGGCATGTGAGGACTTCGTCAAGACGTTGTAGATGCTGCGAGAACGTGGATGAAAACACTACTATGTCATCGAGATAGCACAGACATATTTTCCATTTCAAACCACGCAATACGCCGTCTATCATGCGTTCGAAGGTGGCGGGCGCATTACACAGTCCAAAAGGCATCACATTGAACTCGTACAACCCATCTGGCGTTGAAAAGGCGGTCTTCTCTTTATCAGACTCCGACATTGGTATCTGCCAGTCGCCTGATCTAAGGTCGAGGCTGGAAAAATACTCTGCGCCCTGTAATGAATCCAGTGCATCGTCAATCCGAGGGAGGGGATAAACATCCTTGCGCGTTATTTTGTTTAGCGCACGGTAATCGACGCATAAACGCACTGTCCCATCGTTCTTTTGAACGAGAACAACTGGGGATGACCAGGGACTCGAGGAAGGACGTATGATGTTGCGTCGTAGCATGTCTGAGACGTTTTCCTCGATGATCTTGCGTTTTGCCTGAGACACGCGATATGGACGCCGATGTACAATACGAGAGCCCTCCGTCTGGATGCTGTGAGTAGCGGTGGTAGTCATGCTGAGGGCGGGCGAGTTCACGTCGAATAGAGAACGGTGTCTATTTAACAGGGCGAGCAAATCTTCAGTTTGATCAGGTGTTAAGTCATTGCTTATTGTCGCCGACACAGGTGTGGCAGAGGCATTGAATGGCAATGATTGCGACTTCGGAACATCGTTGTGGTTGTTGTTCGGAAGAGTAACAATCCCAACAGGCTCACTGTCGACCGCGCAAGATACTGTTGAGCCACAGGGGAGCAGTACACACTCGGGCGTTTGATTTATGGCGGTTAGTTACGTACACCCATCGAAGAAGCGAATAAGCCCCGGTGTGATCACAATGCCCCTACGTAGGGTATGACCGTAAGGGAGAATTAGTACGTCGCCATCCACAATGTCGGTGCAATTAACACTTATAATTTTTTCGATGTATGGCCGAAGTACATAATCTGACTTGGTGACAAGGCGGATGCGTCCATCTTGTTCAAGCGGAGAAGAGTCAGTGGCGTTTAGATGCAGGAGGCGCTGATCACATGATATGAAAGCGCACGCAGAAGACAAGAAATCCCACCCAAGAATGAGAGCGTGGGTGCACTCACGAAATGCCGCGAAAACAATGTGATGACGAATGCCTTCTATGCAGACACGAACGGTACACTGTGGAAGTGGACGAATGAGAGCGTTGGTCGCCGCACGTAGAGGTGGGCCGCCATAAGGTGTGGTGACTTTTCGAAGGCGGGAACAGAAATCAGCACGAATAATCGAAACGGCAGCGCCAGTGTCTACAAGAGCCTCAACATGTACACCTTCTACAAACACTACTATCAAATTCGATGGCCGCTCTGGAGGAATTGTTAGCTGTCCAAGGGATGCAGTTTCCCCTCCTAAATCTGCATCGGGGAGTTTTCCGCGTGGGCGTTCGTGGAATGGGAGGCGGGCCGTAGAGGTGACACTGAACGGCGACCCGGCGAAGGCGACCTGCGGCGAGACGTACGGGAATTCCCAGGCATGTCCGTATGGTAAGTAGGTGACGGTGAACGGTAATAGGACGATCGGGGGGGTGGCCGTAAGTAGTTCATGGTCGGACGGAAGCTTCGATGTTCTTCGGGAGCGTAGCCGCGTTGCTCGTCTTATTGGCGCCTTCGACAACACCGAGCGATATGTCCTCGATAGCCGCAGTAGTAACAGGTTGGCCGAGGTGGGCGCTGAGGTGCGTAGTAAGGTGGGGCACGCACTGGCGGTGATAACGAAGCCACAGGCATATGGTCTGCTGTTGTAGGCACAGAAACGGTGGGTGCGGCAGAGAGCGTGGCAACTTCGGCGTACGTGCGCGCCTGGCGCACGCAGGGACTGTTGGAACACGTCGCACGCGATGCGGAGGCGATCTGTCGTTTATTCAGGTCTCGCAAGCTATCTTTTTCAGGAGGTGAAGTAGCTTCCGCAGCACAGGAAGAGCAGCGCCCGTGCAGCTCTTCACGAATGATGTTGCGAATAAGCGCACGCAAGTCGAGGGGTGCAGGCAAAGGAACGTTGGTGGCATCGTACCAAAGGCGAAGAGACTGAGCTCGTCAAGTCGCTGACAGATGGTTATCACGTCCTGGGTGGTGGCAGGATTTTGCGTGGCGAGGGCGTTAAAGGCGACGGTGTTAATGCCTTTAATAATGTGGCGTATTTCGTCGTTTTGAGACATGCCGGTGTTAACGCGCTTGCACAGTGCAAGGACATCCTCAATATAAGAGGTGTAAGATTCACCCGGCAGCTGCGTGCGTTGAGCGAGTTTCTTCTTTGCTGCCTCAGTGCGAACTGCAGGGGCACTAAATACCTGACGAATTTGCTGCTCGAAAGTGTCCCAGTCGGGAAGATCCGGGTGGTGGTTCCAGAACCAAGTTTTCGCAACATCGGACAAGTAAAATGGGACGCTGCGCAACTTGTGTGGATTGTCCCACCTGTTCAAATCGCTGACGAGGTCGTAGTTCTTGATCCAGTCTTCGACATCGTCACCTCGGAGACCAGAAAACACAGGTGGATCATGCAGGCGAGTGTTGTTGGGCGGAGCGGGGGGCGGTGGCTGCAGTAGGACGGCGAGGTTGGATGGGCCAGGGTTTTCTTGGGCCGCCATGGCAGGGGGTTGTACGCGACGACCCGAGCGGAGCTCCAGCGAGAACGGGCGAGAGGACTTGAGGGAACGAAAAGCACAGTCCACCACTTGTGAGGAACCGGTTTATTCGGCCAGGCTCGAGCTCAATCCCGCCGGTGATGATATTCTTAGATGAAGAAGATGTACAGGTGATGATGATTACAAAGAGAATAAAGAGTCATTCGCTTGTCGCGCTCACAATATCAGCTTTCTGGCCAGTTGAACCTACTATATGTGGCTAGAGCTTGACTAGGTAACGACCCCAGATATGCATGCACGCAACTGAAATGCATGTAGAAGTGCATGAACATTTTGGGAGGATAAATTTTCCATTCGATGAAGATGACTACTTATCCAGTAGGTCTCTTTAGTGTACACAAGTTCACATTTCGCACTCGGGAATATTTGATTGACATGTGATTCGAGTAAAGGTGTTTTTTTTCTCTCCGTCGGAATCTGAAAATCGTTGTTAGATGCGGGGTCGACGTAAAGCTGCATCGTATAACCAAGGTTCTTAATACATTGTTTCTATGGGGATTTTGCTGGGACCAAACCTATTCATAGTAAAATGCAGGTCGTCGCGAAACCAGGGGGACGTATAATCGAAGTTTCACTGTATGACCACTCCAGAGAGAAGTGCTCTTTTCACAAGCCTATTGAGGCTAAAAGCAAGCTGATGCTTGTGCAGATAGCACGCCCACCGACAATTGCAACTGCGCCCTTAAAATCAAAGTTCATCGTTGCTGATAAGCACTGATAAGTAGAAGCTTCCCGTTAACGAGCCAATGCTATGACAGTTGGTTCAAGATGCACGTGTGCGATGTTCACAACAAGTGTGGCGCGCTATCATAATCTGATGAGTGAAGTGCCATTTGCTGCTGCGTTATCTCAGGCGTAAATATATCCCGAATAATTGTCGACTTATGAACACAGAACGAGTGCGAAAAGGTCACTAAATAGCATGATTTTATACGGCCGCAATTTCGTAGCGCACAACAAGCAGAAGGCACTCTCCCGGAAGCATATCCTAAAACAAGCATCAAACCAGCAAGTTGTACTGGAGCAACACGGTAGAAGCAGCCAATTGATCGAAGGCCTTGAAATAATTTCAAACATCTGCTTTTGAACATGAAATGCTCTTTAGGAAATACTTTTATGACAAGCAAAAAATGATGGCAGGCAGTTGTGCTGTTGCGAGGCTATACTAATTCTCGAGAAATGCTGTCTTCTTTATATTTATTTATTTATTTATTTATTTTTGCGACTTTCAGGATGATTTTCGCGATCTCGGCAGGCACAAAAATCCTTTACAGCCCATCTAAGTAGTTATCAGTGAATATATTTTGAAATCAGATAGAAAAGTGCTATAGGAACTTAAGATGTTATATTCAAAAATCAAAAATTTTTTGCCTCATAGAGAAAAAATGCGTATGGCTCGTAGTTCTCTCTGGTTACCGTAAATACCCGTGTATAATACGAGGTTTTTCGAAATGTTAGTGTTCCTAATTTCCGTTTCGTACTATGTGTGGATCAGAACAAAAACTTGCTCGAAAAACGAAATTGCGCTTGAAGTTTCGCTTTTGTAACTGCCGCTTGGCTACGGCTTTGTTTTGTCAACGAGTGGCTACGGCTTGGCTTTTTATCTTTGCGCCCTCGCGTGTCAAAAGTGAGCGCTAGCGCCATGTCTCTCATTGTTGTTGAGTTTTTTGGGTGCTTGGACAGCGGACGGGTGGACGTGTGAACCTCACTATGTTCTGTGCCTCACTTCGCAAAGGTGCAACATGCCAGAGCACCGAAACCAGTACTCGGCTGCATTCAAAACAAAGATCATCGCAGCTGCCGAGGAAATCAGCAATAGTGCGGCCGGAAGACAGTTCGGAGTCAGCGAGAGAAGTGTCCGTGGATGGCGACAACAGAAAGAAGCGCTTTTCGCATGCAGCGGAAAGCGAAAAAGCTTTCGCGGTTCAAATAAGGGGGCCTTCCCAGAGATTGACCTCGCACTGACAGAGTTCGTTCAAAAGCAGCGGGCGGCGCATTTGCAAGTCAACATGGAGCTGATGCAGATGAAAGCGAGGGACCTGGGGAGAGAAAAGGGGATGTTGCGCTCGGGCTTCAAAGTCAGCAAGCACTGGATCTACCGTTACATGTGCCGAGCCGGATTTTCCCTGCGCCGAATGTCTATTTCTCAGCAGCTCTCTGAAGCCTTTGAAGAGCTTCTTATCTCATTTCAATGCCATGTGATTACGTTGTGCCAATCCCAGAACTTTCAGCTGGGACAAATCGGCAACGCCGATCAAACGCCAATTTACCTGGACATGCCATCGCCCTTTACAGTTCATGAGAAGGGCTAGAAGCAGGTTAGTGTCCGTACAACCGGCAATAAAAAACGCGTGTCACAGTGATGTTATCGTGCACGGCGGACGGCCACAAGCTCCCACCTTATGTCGTCTTCAAGTGCAAGACGATGCCGAAAGGGGAGGAGCTACCAAAGAATGTCATCGTGAGATGTCACGATAAAGGCTGGATGAATGAAGACCTTGTCCTAGACTGGGTAAAGTCTGTGTGATGCAGACGCCCTGGTGCCCTGCTCTCATTTCCTTCTATTCTGGTGCTGGACGTGTTTCACCGCCATTTCGCTGACTCAGTGAAGAGGCTCTTGCGCGACGGCGGCACGGAACTGGTCGTGATCCCGGGTGGGATGACTTGTCAACTGCAACCTCTCGACGTTTGCGTAAATAAGCCGTTCAAAGATGCGGTTAAGAGTTGCTACGCCGAGTGGATGTGCTCAGGTGAGCCTGCAGTGACGCCGACCAGGCGGCTGAAACGGGCATCACCAGCCACGCTATGCAAATGGATCGTGGACGCTTGGGCAAGCATCCCAGAGGACCTTGTGCGTCGTTCCTTCAAGAAGTGCGGCATCTCTAATGCCCTCGATGGCACAGAAGAAGAGCACCAATTTGACGATTTGTTTGACAAGGAAATGTCCGAGGAAAGCGCAGTTGAAGACGACAGCGATGGGTATTGCGGATGTGTGCTCAATAAATGTGTTTTCGGTTACCTTTCTTACGTCGTTTTATACGCGGGTACAAATTTTTTAATTTCATTTCTCACCTCTAAAATTTGGCCTCGTATTATGTTCGGTTTTGTATTATACGCGGGGATTTACGGTATAACATACTCATTCCGTGTTTTGATCAAAGTCTATTCTAACAGTACAGTTGACTCCTCTTAAACGAAACTGAAGGGGCAAAAAAATTTGTTCCACTTATAAAGTTTCATTTAGGCAAAGCCCACAAAATGCATGAAATATGACTTTACTTCAAAAGCACCAACTGTGGCCGACAGAACGAAAACATTTTGAAGTATTCAATACTATTATAGCCCATTAGAAAGAAAAATGTTGCTAATATTGCTTACAGATATTTCTGTTTACAGCCGCACTTTCTCAAGAAACTATATTAAAGACAACACAACGCCACTTTTCAAAACGGCTCTGACAGCCATCGCTCACCGGCAAGTGCTCGATTTCCATGCGAGTAGCAATCTCTTGGCCTTCTCTTCGAAAATGGGGCTGCTGATCAAAAAGTTCGCACTGTGCCCACGCTTGAATCAGAGAAAAAGAGCATCTTCAATTTCCTTGTATGCCGCCGTTCTCATCCACATTCTATCCGTGGCAAAGTTCCCAAACTTTGCAGCTTCTTCGATCTTCCTTGTTCTTGAGTATCGTCAACAGTGTGGACTTGGGAATATTGAACTTCGTGACAATTTCTGTCTCTGACAGGGGGTTGCGGTCAAGTTCTTGAATTATTTTTACTTTCGTTGCGAGCAAAAGTGCATTGTGCTGAGGTTTTTTGTTTCCATCTCAAGTTTAGGACGAGACGGAAACAAAAAGATGAAAACAAGATAGATCGTTTGCAGCTCAGTATGTGCAAACATGTGAAATCGCTGGATTAACTTGGCTAGGCTAGCTTCGGCATGTTTTATGGTTGCTTGGCTGCTGTGGCCACTTGCACCAATAATAAATTTTGCCCGTTTTAGTTTCATTTAACCAATGTAAGTGAAAAAATTGTTTTGATTACCTGAAACTTTTTATCAATAAATATATAAGAGACCAACCAAATATATCTAAATAGTTTCGTTTATGCGGCTTTTCAGTTTAAGTGACTTTCGTTTAGTGGGAGTACACTGTACTTGGATTTTAAATAATCCTTGTACAACAGACCAAGACCGTTTTTTCTATAAAAGTCTGTTGTAATGAGGTTATAATGTAATATTATTAATTTATTCGAAACACAAAAGCTCTAATGACAACTCATCTTTCAGTGACATCCCAAACAAATGTCCACTTAGCATGCAGCGAGTACAAATATGTTCACTGAACAAAATACCTCGGCAAGCTGCCCCGTTCCTTTCAGCAAATTCCAAATTGTCCTGCAGTCAGTCACTCATGACGCAGGCAGTACACTAAGAATTTTCAGTGGCCAAATCTGACGGCATTGCAAGTAAGTAAAGATGCACGTGCCGTCTTCACGTTCTTGATGTCAAGTCCACGGGAGACCAGGTCTGTGGTGACAAGCACGTCCACTTCCATCTTCTTGAATCGGTGCAGAGCTTTGAGACGTTGTGCCTGGTTCAAGTTCCCATGCAGCTCGTCCACCCGTCCTCCCAGCAAACCCAGAAGGACACTCAGGCGGTGGGCAAGCTTCTTGGTCTGCACAAAAACGATAGTGTGGTCATGGAACGTCCAGTACACCAGAGCTGGAAACGAACAAACGAGCATGCATGGGCAGTTAGCATTCCATTATAATCATCCTGTTCATTTGATGAGAGCTTACCGCCCGATTAGGCCTTTAGACTAAAGCCTACTTCAAGATCATGATACCTCGATACAACATGACCTTAGTATTAACACATGTATCAGATTACACTTTTAACCTTAACGAACGTTTCTACAAAAGCTAACAAATGCTATGAAGTTCCTGCTCACGTAATACAAGCTATAAATTGAGAGGCTTTTTAAACCTAATCTCTGATTCTAATCAGAGTGCATATGTTTCGTGAATGGTTATGTGCATTTTGTATAATACACGACCATTGGTAGTACAAAGATCAAAGAGCCAGTGCATCTCGCCAAGAGATTACATATCGTCGACCAACAGTTGCGCTTGCTGCTACTTTGCATAGCAAACATTGCTAGTTTTGCTCAGCACGAGAATGTGTAAAAACGAGTTAAATCTGTACTTTAAACTTTGGTGGCAAGACACTTCACCAGACAAGCAATGTGACACTATGGCGTCTCCAACGAACCATGCAACACCTGCCCTAAATGCGTAACATCAGACATTACCACTAACCCGCAAGAATCGCTTCTCGATCTCCTTCCCTCTGTGGGCGGATACGAACGAATTCTTGCCGCAAGTTGAGCGCCACGTCTGTGTTGTTGTTAAGGAACAGCTTGACTGGCTTATGAAGCGACACAGCTGCCAGGTCCTTGACCTGTGCTCAAGCATTGAAGATTGAAAAGAAACTTCAGCTGACTCGCTTAGACTCACGTTACAGCACAGCCCAACAGGTATCATAAAACCACGTTTCGGGCTAATGAAACTGCGCTTGCAATGCAGCACACCAGCCAATCCACTATGGCTGTTAGCTTTTATCAGAAGCTCATGAAGGGGTACACAGGCATCAAATTGTAAAAACCAAGCAAAAAGTTAATTTCTTGAAAACACTCACTTTGCCATTTGCAACACCTAATCAGTGAAATAACACAATTACACAAAAAAGAACGCACCCTACGAACCCCAGAACAATAATCTCTTGTAGTAGTTAGTGAAAACACAGTACACATTATATTGGGAATAAGCAAATCATCTATTTATTAGCCCTATAATGCAGTCACTTCACCAGCCAACTTAAAAAAAGAATAAAAAATTTACCGTATTCGCGTGATTGTGGGTTGACCCGTTTTGTCTTAATTTAAAATTGGAAGTTGGCGGGGTCAACCTAGAATGGAAAACGAGTTTCGTTTGTGAAGTCTTTTTGAAAATCATCTCCGCGCATTTTCGCAATGCTAGCTTTGCTCCACAGCTTTACAGTAGTGCCGTGAAGCCACCTTTACACACCGATGGGTTTACGATGTATTAAACTTTTTTTTTAATAAAATGTCCTCGCGCTCCTATCTTTTTTTTTATGCCGTGCCATTTCGAGGGTCGACCTACATTCGAGTCGACTTACAATTGTGTAAATACGGTAATTGTCACAAGCATTAACAACACAAGGAAACAATGAAAGCACTCAAGGAAATCACACTTCTAAGCCTAAAAGCATTTGCAATGGTTGGGTAATAATTTTGAGTTACACGACACATCACAGTACTGATCTCTTCTGTCATGGTGGCTGAAAACAGCATAGTTTGCCTAGTTGGAGCACACTGCAGGATGATCTCCTTCATCTGGGATGCAAAGGTTTCAACGAGCATTCTGAAGAGAGGAAAATATATAATCAGAGAGCAATATATTTTATGATTACCTACATTGATATTACTGCACAAAGATTCTCAAGTGTACTGGCCTTGAAGAATTCCCTAGAGCTTTACCTACCAGACTGCTGAGAAACCCTCCACCTGTTTTGACAAGTTTTAGCAAAGATAAATGAGAGCAGCGGAGAGGATGCTTTTAAATTTGACGAAGCACAGCACCAACTGCTTTTACGTTGCTGGAATTGCAGATACAGTTAAACCCCTGTATAAGAGGCATGCTCTGAGCAGCAATTCTTGTCATTTATATGACATGTTTCTTATAAGCAGGGTACCTCACATGCATTCTCTTATCAACCTGTATATTACTAACCATATCTCTTACACCAGTGCACCTTATAAAGAGGTTAAACTGAATCTGCACCATGAGAAAGAACAATATATATTTCAAATGTTGTACATGCGCAAACATGCCAAGCATTCAACGGAATGTATCCGGGAATCGAGGCGTACAAGCAGAATATTTGCATCCGTTCAAATTTCTAAATACTGGAACGTTAACATCTGAAGACCAGCATGGACAGCAAATAAATGAAAAAAAGGAGTGTTATAAAAAAGGTCGCCAATTAATTTCAGTACACATGTAAGTACACATTTGCACACACGTGGAAACCTATAGAAGGGTAAACAAGGGTCGCGAACAACTATTATAGCGTAGGCTACACTACAAGCATTAAGAGATTTGGGCGGTCTGAGCTTTATGACCATCTTTTTGTGTTTTATCTTTAACCTGAAATACCATCACTCATACAAGCGATGGTTTTTCCCTGCCTTATGAAGTGCCATGATGCGAATGTCAAGTGCAGGGTTACTGCTCAGGCAATGTGTGCCAAACATCCACCTTGTCAAACATCCACTGATGTCCACTTTGGCAAACATTCCACTTTGACAAAGACAATGTTTGTCTTTGTCAAACATCCACTTGACCCCAGTACTATATCACCAATAGACTAACCACCAAAGACTGGCATCCTGGGATGACCACAGAATGACTGGAAATACCCCTTAGCAACAACACCCCCCCACCCCAAAGAAGAAAAAGACAATAAACCAAGCCACTCACTTGTCAGCCTCGTCAAAGATGAGCACTTCAATGTTTCGAAGGTCAAAGCCTGGCGTGTTTTCGAGATGGTCAATAAGACGACCTGGGGTGGCAATAATGATGTCTGGCAACTTGCGCAGCGCAGCTTCCTGGGCCTTCAAGTCCAGGCCACCTGCGATATGACGAAACGACATTTCCTTATTAGTAACTGGTCCCATTAGATTGACACACAGATTTTAGAATAGTGAGTGAAAATTTAAACATTCACTGTTTCCTTGGTACATCTGCACAAAATGAATCAAGGAGCTTTACTGACTGCATAAACATTCCATCTTTTAGGTTTTGCCCTGCAGTCCTTGTTAAACCTTACAAGAGATACCACTAGCAAAGTGAAAGTACGTACCTTCATTCACAATTACTGGTGGCACCACAGTGCTGGGGATGTGACATACTTTACTGAAAGATTTCTGATGAATCTGCGTAGCGAGCTACAGCCATATTCAATGCAACTGCCCAAGTGACTACTGCTTTCGTCAAACCTGCCTGATACTCTCACGCTTAATGATGTTTGGCCAAATTAGCAAAACAAAATGCACTGTAGAAATGCAGCACTGTAAAATTTTGCTTTTTAATTATTTTGGAGCTGTAAAATTTCAGTTATGGAGCATTTTGGAGCAGGTAATCTTGCTATTAAAACCATTTTACAGCAGTGAAAGTTTAGTTCTGGAGCAGGTAATCTTACTATTAGGTTCGGCATAGGTATACAGTCAAACCTTCGGCATAGGTATGCAGTCAAACCTCATTATAACGAAGTTGAAGTGGAGTTGTAATTACTTTGTCATAACGATTAGTTCGTTATAGCCAATATCTGTTTCTACTGACAATTAGCCAGCAAAAAAGAATGTACTCACTACCGAATATCACAGCAACACGCTGCGCAAAAAAGAACGGCCGTCGGAAGGAAACAAACTAGCAAAATAATAAAGAACAATGCACCTTTATTTCCACCAAATTCAGCACACCAGCTGAAAGATAACTTCGAAGAAAATAGTCTATAATAGACTTTTGCCGACTGTTTTTCACGCGGATTACTGCTTTTGAAGCTTCAGCAGCTATTTCGAGTCTGTTCTTGTGGTCATCGTAAGCACCAAAGGAGCGTCTCAGCAAGTCTGTCACATCAAGCGCTTGTGCGGGCGTTGGTACATCGGGTTCGCTAACATTAGGCGCCGGGGTGTTGACACTCTCGTCAACGTCGTCATGCACCCCTGTCACTGTGCGTACAACTTCCACATCTGAAAACATCTTTGGTTGTTACCGCGTCAGCATCAGTTCCGACGTACGTGCAGAAAGTTAGGCACAACGCCGGCGTCAAGGAGAGCGTCCCACGACGTCTGGGCCTGGTCGCCTGCGACACCCTCACTGGCGACATCGCCAAAATCTTTGACTACGTTTTTTTTTTCTTAGCGCCGGACTCAGCGGCTCTCAACATTGCCGAGTTCTGTTTGATTGTTATATTTTTACGCTTACATTTGCAGCTGCTGTTGTCCATCTCGTGTCGGGCGGCGAAATTAATAGAGGTGGTGTTGCTCTTCCACAGCGAAAGACAAGGAACATAGCCGCAATTTGGTGGTGGTAGTGGTTAGAAGAGGAAAAAGGCATCTAATTTCTGCAGCCCGGTAGGAATCATGACGCAGCACCTAGCCGCTATCTCGACCGTCCCAGTCCGGAGCTGAAGGGGAGGAGCAGGTCAGATACGCGGGCGGGTCAATGAATTCTACAGTATAGGGGAGGCCGGCTGACGTGCACGCTCATGTGAGTTGGTTTGCGGGCAAGTTAATTAGTTCCTGAGGAAAGGTGAGTCAGGGAGACACATCCAAGCACGTGTTGGCAGGCGACTCCCAGCGAGCGCACGGTGCGAGTTATGATTAGCCGCAGCCGTGATGACACGCAAACCGCTGCGCGCTACAAGATCATTAGTACATGCTCGTTGATCAGTAAATGCTCATTGCGGACAACGGATGGTTCGTTATATCGATTGTGAAAAAATTTTCACTTCGTTAAGCAAGGTTTTAAATACAAGGGCGTCTATCAGGATTTCAAGGGGAATTACAATTGCTTCTTTATAACCACGGGTTCATCATATTGCGCTTCAATGTAATGAGGTTCTACTTAACACGAAGCAACGTGAGAAATGAACGGCGGCTCTGCCGCTGCTCGGCAGTAGTGCTCCGAACTTGAAATCAAGTGCACACGAGCGTGCACTTGATTGGATGCCTTGGATATCGTCGTTGTATGGGATTCTAACTTCAACGACAGCGTGATGCCTTTAAAGCGCGAAAATCTGGTTAATAAACCAATACTTGAGGCTTTTTGCAGTCTCGTTCTTTTATTTTATAAAATAAATGATATGTTGTGCATGTTGGTTGTGTTCCTACGTGTAACACCATATTTCCTAGTGTAATGAGCGCACTCGCATGATAAACGCACCCCCAGCTTCACTTGTCAAATTTAGATTTTCATGCTCGCATAATAAACACACCCCCTACAGGCCCGCTAACTGACACCTGGCGTCCACTTACCCTTTGGATCTCTTTCGTTTTTTTTATGCCGACCCCCCCACCCGCTGCCTCGGCTTGCTTCCTCCCTACCTTCCCCCTTTGCCACGTGCCGTATTGTTTTTCTTTCTATCTGTGCACGGCACGTACCCCATTTTCTTAATCTGTGCGCCACAGCAGAGTTTACGAATGCGAGTGTAGAGACATCATAGCTAATAAGCACACAGCGAGCAAGAGCGAGCGAAGGTTGCGAAGGGAGCGAAGGTTGCCCGCGCAGACCGACAATCGCTTCTTGGAAATACAAAACTTCAAGGCCCAAGGAATCGCATGCTATTTTCGAGCGACGACGACGGGATTTGCTGTAGCGCAGGGTCATTTGTCGCTATCACGTCTCAGGTTTTTGGAAAACAAGAAAAAATCACCTGTCACCCAGAAGAGATTGTGACGATTTCCGCAACATGGTAGCATCCGTGATACTCGCCCCGTTTGTTCGCTGCGCATACAAAAACTTCTCATCTGGAAGTGAGGCGGTGGCAGTATTTTGTCGTTAATCTTGTTATCGACGGTTTGTTTTGATGCTTTGGGGGCAGCTTGCTGATTGTTCGTTACTTCCTACAATGACAACGACGTCGTCGTGCGAGGTTGCCACGAAGTTGGCAAAGTGCATCGTAGCGCAAACTTCTGGGTGCCCTCCGTCAACCACCAAAGATGACTAAAGTGCAATAAAGAACCTGTTTCCAAACATTCTACGCATATGCGAAAAACTAAGCGGCCTAACTTTTTTTTTGCATTTCAGCATTTTTCGCTTATGCCGGAAAAGTTCTCATAAAATCTGCCTTGCATAATAAACGCTCCAGCAACATTGCTCAGGTTTTTTGAAAAAAAAAGTGCGTTCATGATGCGAGTAAATATGGTATTCTTTGCTGCAACCGGGTTTCCTTTGTAAACGGGTTTTGCTTGTGATTAGGGTACATATATATGGCGTTGGTATACATGAGTAAACCCATGCAGAACTAACGCCACTGCAATCACAATCGTAAACAGTGACATATCTCTCGCTTTCTGCTATAGTTGCGCTCATCGGAGCTTTAGTTGCGATCCCGCCGCAGATTGAGGTTGAATTTCATTGCTCCGCAGAAGTACTGGCAACCAATTTTCGAAAGCGGCAATGGCCTGTTCGCAAGAAGGTAAAGAATTTTCTAATTGGACTCGACCGCTGTCTTCGGTAATTCAAGCATTAAATAATGAAATATAAATACTACCACAATTACAGTGTCTAGTGATTTCAAGATTTCTGGCGTTGTTCCAGCAGCCGCATAAAACTGCCCTGCAAGCAACATACGCCCTCAGGTGACAGGTTGCGGACACCTGAGATAGACCGTTTGGCGCAGTTTGGTGCAATTTATGTAGATTTTATCGGGTTGGCGCAACGAATCTCGTTTGGCACACTTTGGCGCAGAAATGGGATCCCCGGCCATGTTACAGGGGGGAGGAAGGACTTGGGCATGTGCAATTCTGAGAAAGTTCTCACAATCCATTGGAAAAAGCAAAAGAGCCAAACAAGCCCGGCTTCAACTTTTCCAGTAAGAAAATGGACAGGCAGCAATGAACTGAAAATAACGAGATCCATTCAGCCACTGGATCTCAAGAAGGCTCCGCTGTACAGTAAAAGCTTGTTAATTGGAAGTCACTGGGGCTGTAAAAAGTTTTTATAATTAAGCGGATTTTCGAATTAACAACACATACAAAAAGTGGAAAGCAAGGAGCAAGGAGCTTGAAATTATTCTAAGTGATCATCGCTGGTCATATGCTGTGCAGGCTAGTTTGCACATCTGAGGGTCATGTTTTCCAGCAACACCTAGTCCTAATTTTGCCTCAAATGTGGCGGAATAGTGGACCTCACTGCTGCCAACAAAGCAAAAAAAAAGGTAGCTGACGTGATCAACTGAATTGCGTGCCTGTGGAAAACAAGACATCTTCAATGCAAAGCAATAGTGTCACGCAGGCAGCATATCGCTCGCTCTTTGCTGCGTCAGCACGTCATGATGAGACCATTAGCCCGTTCTTGCTGGTAAAGTAAATAATTTCATAATGACTAAGGTGATAAAAGTTGCGATGTGTTATGGCTAGAAAGCATGATGATAGCAGCTTTAGAACTTCGTTTTCAAAGTAGGCATTGCAGGCAAGAACTCTACCACCGGTGCAAGTGCACAAATTGCTGGTGGGACCAGCAATCGGAGCTACGCAAACATTGTGAATTACACCAAACTGTCCTTTATTATTTCTTTATATATTTGATATTCTATGAAATAATAATCAAATCATAACGCGTCAATGTTGTGAGAAGCATGCAATATGCTGCCCGCACGTCGTCTCTGTTTTGCAGTGAAGCATATCTTGTTTTCCACAGGCGTGCATTTAAGTTGACAACGTGATTTCTTTTGTTTGTTTGTTTTTTCCTTTTTTTGTGCTGGAAGTAGCAAGGCTGGGATGCTTCATCCGCCACTCATTAGTATTGCTACATTGCATTGCCTTGTGGCTCTTGAGGGCCATCGTTTCCACGGATTCGCGGCAAAATCAGAATCGCGAATTAGCACATGGCACCCAAAGTTTTCAAATGAACTGGATTGATGCTGACCGCCACTTGAAATTATGTGCTCAGACCTGCATTGCAAAATACAGGACCACGAACATATTTCAAATTAAGTGGGATTTCGAAATATCCGAGTTCAAATTAATGATGGTTTACTGTACTACACCAAGATTCCCAGGAATTGACTGCAGTAAGATTAGGTATACAATACAGACGAAACAAAGAAGCAGTAAACAGTAGCCAAGACTCACCGGCTGACAAAGTGATCATGATATTGGTGAACTGGGCGAGCTGGAGGCTGACCTGGTAGACCTGTACTGCCAGCTCACGAGTGGGCATGATGACCAACACACGGGTGACAACGTCCTGCTTGGGACGAAACAGGAGCCGCTCCAGCACTGGCAGCATGAAGGCCGCCGTCTTTCCTACGTTGGCCCATTGCACGTTACATATTTTATCTCAAGTGACCTCCAATAATATGCACCATGAATGTCCATGAATCGGATAAAATACTACCATCTAGGGTTTAACGTTCCGAAACCATGACATTGTTACAAGCCATGCTAACAAGAAATGCTCCATCAAGGCGATCAAGATGACGAATAAAGATAGCACACTCATTGTTGCTGCTCTACCATCTTGGCTGAAGGACTCTGCGTACTGTGTTTATACTTTGCAAATATAATAATTTTTTTCTTCCCTTTGATTAATCACCCCGTGACATTTTGGTGGATGTGCTGCAGTGGAGAGACGCTCTAGTAGAGAGGTCAGAAAGTTTTAACCACCTGATGTTCTTTAAGGGGGGGGCGTGGCAAGTAAAGTACCGATTTTGGTCAAAATATGCGATTTTCTGATTTATTTTTTTTCGTAATCTTCAGACCTTCAACTTCCTTGTTCTAAAATATTACAGCTAAACGTGCGCTACAAATCCCGCAAATAGTGTTTTTGCCGAGGCTAGTCGCCGAAAAGTGCGAAAAAAAAGCCCCTGAAACGGTGCTGTTCACGCCGCGCAAACGCGCCAAGTTGTTGACCGTGAGCTGCCATTTTGGCAGCTTTGGAAAGAGGAGAAAGCCGGCTTCCCGATGGTCGCGGTCTCGTATTTTGCGAGGAGCACGAGGAGCAAGTAAAAAAACGGAAACAAAGAACGGCAATAGGCTGCACGGGTCACGTGGTAGCAGGCGCGACATCTTACTGGTCAAAGCTGCGCCGCGCACCTTGGCAACCTTGGAAGCGCGAGCGGATCTGCGGCCGCCGCGCCGAGAATCATTCGGCGTGCGCTTCGTTTTTTGCCAGTTTGCTGTTTTTGTGATAGTTCACGTGCTTTTTTTACCAAGCTTTGTTTACATCGGTGGTCTCTTCTGAGTGCTTGCTCATACTGCGGTGCTATGTTGCCGCAAAAAAAGTTCCGGAGCGTCCACAAGTGCGGCAAGCGTCGGAAAGCTTGGAACAAAGGGCAGACGACTGCGGCTGCCGTCCCAGTCGCAGTCCTGGACGGAGCATGCTCTTCAAGCGTCACGGAGCCTCTACTCAGACCCTTCGCTGATTGTTGTGAGGCCGAGAGTGTGGAAGGTGCCACATCGTCGTATGTCGGACCGCCGGATGCCGTCGACCGTGATGGATGCTCTCGCGAACCCGATTGCGGTTGCAACTCCGGGCGTTCGCGCGTCGAACATTCTATCGCGAGTTTCGGCCCAGATTCTGAGCAGTGAAGAAATCGCGCAGCGGGCGTAGACAAGGCGGGGTGTTTTGGATGCCGTAGCATCGAAGTCCGCTTCAAAGCGGAAGCTCGAGCTTCTGAACGAAGGCTGCGACGAAAATGACGGCGGTAAGGACTCCACATTCTTCATTGTAAATAAGAAGATGCTGAACGGTCTGCTTCCGTCAGCAAAGTGCAACAAGTGCGACGAAGGGTCGATACGCCTCAAGACTACGCACTGCCTTGGACTCACGGCGAGGATGGAACTTTTTTGTGACAATTGTGGCATTGTGGACAGTGCGTGGTCGTCCCCGAGGTGCTCCGGGCAACAAAAAACGAACCCCTTCGAGGTAAACGTGCGTGCTTTGATGGTTGTGCAGTCTGCTGGCAGAAAACAATCTGCCATAAATGACATTTTTTCTGCGATGGACATTTCGCATCGAGCACTGCACCACAAGTCCTACCAGACACTGCAAAAGAAGTACAGCCACGCTGCCACCACATCAGCTGCCACCCGCATTGAAGCAGAAAGTGCACAGAAGGTGCATGACATTTACAAGGACCTAGGAGAAGTGCCAGGCAACATTGACGTCGTTTACGACAGCACGTGGATGACGAGGGGGCACAGAAGTCGTATTGGCGTGGGCTGTGTAATCGAGCTGTACACAGGCTTGGTCTTCGACCACTGTGTCCTGTCCAACTACTGCCAAGGCTGTGCTGTTGGCCCCAAGCCTGGTGACGACAACTATGAGGAGTGGCTTGAGAAACACAAGCCACAGTGCCACAAGAACACCGATGCTAATGCAGGCAATATGGAAGTAGAAGCCGCTAGGATCATGTTTGAAAGATCGTTTACCAAGTACAAGCTTCGATACATCAATGTGCTCTGTGATGGTGACAGCCGTACGCACCTTGCCCTCACGCAAGACAAGGTGTATGGCTACATGGTGATCAAGAAACAGGAGTGTGTGAACCATGTGAAAAAAGAATGGGCACTTCCTTGCGGAACCTTCCTGATGAGCACAAATCCAAAGGCCGAGGACTGAGCATGGGTGGCAAAGGCCGGCTGACGCAAGGCCTGATAAAGAAGTTAACGAATTATTATGGCTGGGCCATTAAGAGCCACCCCAACGATGTTCCTGGCATGAAGAGGGCCATCATGGCCACTTATTACCATGTAACATCCACAGACCAGGATCCACACCACGACTTGTGCCCAAGTGGGAGCGACTCCTGGTGCCCGCACAATCAGGCATTGGCCAAGGGAGAGCCACTGCCGCCTCACAAACATAAACTGCCCCCTCACGTGCGAGTGGCACTGCTGCCAATCTACAAGCGCCTCTCGAACAAAGAGCTCCTTGAAAGGTGTGCGCAGGGAAAAACCCAGAACGCTGTGGAGAGTATGAACAGCGTCATTTGGTCACTCCAGTCCAAGAGCCAGTTCGCCTCCCTTCGGAGTGTGGAAAGTGCAGTTGCAGATGCAGTCTGCCGTTTCAATGGTGGCTGCAAGAGTGCGCTGCAAGAGATCACTGCTCAACTGGGCTTCAATCCAGGAGACTGCTCTTTGCGGCGAGCAGCCGAAAAGGATGCCAAAAGGGTAAAGAGGGCTCAAAAGGCGCATTGTTCCATGACAAAGAAGCCCGAAAGTGGGTTGCACTCTACAGGGGCCAAGGCCACAGCATCTCAGGATTACTGCCCAGAAGGATTCTAAGTGTTTTAGGCATGTTGTGAACTTCCAAACAAGAGTGAACTTTCAAAGTCACTTTTCTCAACTCTTGATTTTCGCCTATGTGCCTTCGTTAGAACATCTGTCATTTTCTAACAAAGACTGATAGAGTTGTTCCGTTTTTTGCACTAGGCTCAGAAGGCCTTTATCAGTGCAATAAAGCTTTATCTCTCTTCTTGCTCATCATTTAAAATTTTTAGAACACATTTTATCATTACTGCGATGTGTGCACAAAACAACACCCATGTTTTGGAAATTTTATTTATTGTTACAAGAACTAAAAACTCAACTGATAGTTTCTTTGCACAAGTTGAAGCTTTGTAAACATAATAATATAAAAAAATAATTTCATTTAGCAATAATTATCTCTTTAATTGTGAAGAGTATTAATTAGTATAAATATGCTTGTAACTCAAAAAGTATGAGAGGTATTTGAAAACGGTTTTCATACTTGGAATCCTCACAATCATCTATATACACACACCAAATTTCATCACAAACAGTACAATATTACAAAACTTAGTTTTACTTGCCACATCCCCCTTAATGTGCACTGATATCGCACAGTATATGGGCCCCTACCTTTTCACCTCAATCAAATTGGCAACCCCCGCAGCCGATATCGCACCCGCTACACCACTGTGGCAGACGAATCGAATGAAATATGCACACTAAAGCAACAAAACGCACCTTAGCACACCATACGAGAATGCAGGAATCAAGACGCATGCATCGCCCCTAAGAACTACGTTTCTAGCTCCAACTGGTTCAGAATAAGATGATAACCACAAAGATTTCTGTCATACTTTAATCAATAATTTCATTGTACAAATCATACTATCTGAAATAAATATCTTACATGCCCCATTTATTTTTTAGTATTCGCCAAACTTGTATGAAACTTCGGTGTGTGTTGCGAAAGTTATGCCTACTTAGACATATATGTTGAAGCATAGTAGTCACATCAAATAACAGCAGCAGCAATGTACATGATTTGTTAGCTTAGATCAGGTATAGCAATGAGTTTGCACAAAAATCCTTTTTGTTTTTGTTTTTTTAGCGAAAAGGGGACAGTGGGAGAGCGCTTGCCATGTGACGAGTTACCAGAACAGTGCATGAAAGGCATTCAATCATGCAATGCTGCTAAAAAAAAGAAGAAGCTCGCAATACAAATACATAGGCTCAACTACCCGGTCTTTATCTGCCAATTATTGTAATACGAATGATCAATCTACAGTTGTACAGTAAAATCCTGAACAATCCCTTCCCCCCTCTCCCCAATGAAAGACAATGCGACAAAATTCGGAAGGGAAGCCCTTGCACTGTCACAGATCAAAATTTATTGTGGTGGTGGTGGAAGAGCTGCTAAGAACAAGGAATGTAAACCCATGCTTCTACCGGAATGATTCATTGAATACTACGCACTCAATAAAAGTTTTTATTCACCGTTGATGGGCCAATAAAAGTAAAACTGGCAGAAGGAAAAAGAAAAATGCAGGAGAACTCGCTTAGGTTGGTGCGCTTGCTCGGGATATTACGGCAAATATACTGGTACAAACTGCAAGGCATTCTAAGGCCTGGCAGTTTTGAGCTAACTGGACACACTGCACACGCCTTCTCACCTGTTCCTAAAGCAGCACATGCATAGATATCCCTGCCTAAGAGTGCCATCAGTATGGTTGATGACTGTATTGGTGTCGGGTAGACAAAGTTCATGGCAGTCAGTGCCTGGAATGATTGACAAGGAAGAAGCAGTCATTGGACCAAAGGAGTATATTTTTCACATAGAGGTTCTGTATCTTGAATACAAAAAGAAAACACTTGAACAACTCAAAAAACCTTAGCATGACCAAAATCTCTGTCCTTGTCTTTTTCATAAGCATATTTATTCCTCTGGTTCAATCTTTTGAAGATGCTCAAACTAAGCCCATTTTCTGGTGTCATTATGGATGACCAGTCTCTTTCTGACTCGCTATTTTTAAGTCTGAATTAAAGTTGCACTTAAATTCTACAAGGTCATGACTAATGCGACCTTATATTAAACTCTGTCCAGCTTCAGCTTCGAGACTTTCAATTTATGTACCTTAAAAAAAAGCTGCTTCATAAGTAAATGATGATTACTGATAAGACAGCGAGATATTCTACAGATTCCCTTACTACACAAGATTCCATTATTATTACAAGGTGCTGATGTTCATTATAAATATGATACATTCCTGTTCAAAGCACTGCTATTGTAGTACCTCAAAAATTACTCTTTCAATCTATTTATTCATCAGTAAATGATATACCTTCAGTAATGGTCTGGATAAATTCATCTGCTGAAACGAGGTGTCCTCGTCACCAAAAAATGCCTGCGTCACGTCTTCCGGTTCATCTTCCTCATTCTGAAAAAGCAGTGGCGACCCACCCCAAACAGGAACATCAAAAGTTCGTAACCATGACTGCATCAGAATTCAGAGTTTCCGAGCATGGTGTGCAGTTCACACGTAGAGAAGCTTGAATGCATTAAAAGGCTGATTTACGCATCCCACGAGGGTCGAAGAAATATAACAAAATCATGATAGCAAGTCATGGTATTCGCATAAATGATTTTCATACAGAAAACACAGGAAAGACATTGGCATGCAATCCATTTGTCCACCCAGTCTCACACACATGCTTGCTTGCTTCCGAACTTGAATTAGATGCCACAGGACTCTGTGCTACAATCCACATTATTTCACAGCAATCTATGTCACCACTGCCAATTTTGTGAGCTGTATTGCATGTATAACTTTTAAACTGACACTTCTACTCATTCCTTACAATATATTAAAAAAAGCGATCTACTTACTTCTGACTGGTGTTGAAACAAACATTTACAAAACCTGCCTGTTGATCATATGGCTTTTCTAAAGATACATCCCAGATTAAATAGCACACCAATCTAAGTACATACCTCAACCCCTTCTACAGTGATAGCTTTCTGCTTCGCTCGGGGATCTTTTCCTTTCTTCTTTTTGGTCCTCAGGGTGTCTGGTGGTAAATTAAAAATACATTTTAGAAATGCTTACTTCAATCTTCATTACCAGCATATCTCTCCAGTGAGCCGTAAAAACATTGCGTTTTTGAAGGTGTGTTTATCAGTAATCCGTGTTAGTGCCTTACAGCAGCAATATAGTGCACAAGCCCACAGTCTACCATCTAAAAGTCTTGGAAACCGTGGCAGAAAAGCATAACGAAAACGGAATGCTGATCAAAACATCAGGTCCACAGACGGTGAGCCTGAGAAATGCACAGCGGAAATACAATGCAGGTTTCATCGACCCATGGATAAAATAACGGAATAAAATTGTAAAATTGTTAACTTGCCAAGGACAAGAGCTGAACCCACATTTCTGCACTACGAGTGCCAGGGTATCAACTCAGCAGCATCGGCGCCTTACGGCAACATTTCAGGGTTTATATTAGGCAAACGCCTGAGCGTAAGTTCAACTGTGGTCAAAACAAGGTTAGATCCCCCTACCACGGCCATACTTCTTCAAAATATACAAATACAACAGAAAGCACATGGGAGAAGAGCCCAATTAGTGAGAAAATCAACAGGATGCACAAAATATAAGCTTTGCGGCAGTTTGTCTTTATACACCCTCTGCCATTTTCCTTTTCCATATGAGTATGTTTACAAATGAAACCAAAGATTAGCCCTCATGATTTCCCTGAACTCTTATTTGATTTTGATATGGTTGTGACCTCGAGAAAGAGATTGAAAAGCCCAGTTTTTCTTCTACTCATACAGAAGCGGAAAGCATCTTTCCGATTCACCGAGGGGACATGCATGTTTGAGGCTTGTAATCTCTGACAGCTGTGAATAATCCCACCATTGCTTTGGCAGGCTTATGAAGTAAACAGGTAAGATTTGTGGGGGAGCACGTGCGCTCAGCCACCCCTTCTCTTTTACGGTCGCGTGACAGCCTAGTCGCGAGGACAAGTCTGTCCTTTTAGGTATGAGTCAATAAAGCCTCTTGCGAAGGGATGGAACGCCCCCGCGGCCAGCGCTCGCGATTCCCAATTTCCCAGCGCACAGATCGGACTTCACTCCCTCAGCGAAGGAACAAACCTTCCTCAGAGAGAGGGAAACCGGGTCTGTGAACAAAACTAATGTGCGGACAGCCGCACACTAACTCTTTCTGACACCGGCTTAGGAAGGAGGAGGTCTAACCCGCAACCCCCTGCGAGCCGAGGACGACAACGACAAAAGAGTAAGCGTCAACACCTTTGTTATCTGTCTCTCAATGCGACATTTACCCACTATTGCTAACATATAGCAATAAAGTGTCATTTTGTTGCCTTATTCGCCCGAGCCTGTGTAGCTGCCATGAGACAAGCTACAGATAGGGGACGTTAATTGTGCACGGTACAACTGTGTGCGGCTGGAACATTAGCTATAGGTTTCTGAGTCAGCCGTACATAGGACGGACCCCCTACAGAGTAACACTGCAGGTAGCAATTGTATTAGTAGCCACTATAGCTTGTCGATTCGTGAAAGGAAAACAAAGCTAATGTGCAAGTTGAAAGCAAGGTCGGCGAACTCACTCATGAGTCGACTCACTCAGATTAAGCCTTGAGTCTGAAGAGTCCGGGTAAGTAATATTTTGGTGAGTTTGAGTCCGAGTTAGTCCGGCTGAAGAAAATTTTCGTAAGTGTGATTCCGAGCGAGTCCAGCTCAGAAATATTTTGCCGAGTCTGAGTCCGAGTGAGTATTCAGCCTCCTATACCTCTCTGACCATGGACATTTCGCACCTGAGCTTCCAAAGACCTCCTTAAGCCTCCTACCTCTTCGACCGTGGTCCTTCCACACATTACCCTACTACACCTCTTAAACCTCCTACTCTCGAACCATCTACCTTTCACACTTGGTTTTGACCTCTGACTACTAGCCTTCACAGACTAGACCTAGACTCATGGCGGCAGGCACAATATTAGTTACACCGAGCAACGCCAGGTCAGGGACAATGAAGAACCTTCTCCCTCACACTTAAGTCAAATCACTGGCTACTAATTGGCTACTGTGTCACGACAGCAGTGTCACTGGGGCCGCCCACAGGCAACAACAAACACGTATGATCACCACGTCCCATAATAAATATTCAGCGCGAAATATATTTCAAGAGTAAGTCTAAATGAGCTCCACAAGTTTTGCCTACCTATGTTTCGAACTATACTTTCATTCAATATATGAATTGGTATAATTTCTCCGCAGTCTCACATCTTTTATTTTTGCCACATGATGCAACTTTACGGTGACAAAGATTACTTAGAGCAAGAAAAAGCCGCATTACATGAGAAAGACACAGATAACACTTGTCCCTTGTGTGTCTTTCTCGTGTGCAGTGTCTTTTTCTTGCGCTAAGCGATTCTTGTCAATTCGCATCAACTAAGCCTTCAAAAAGTCCCTTTAAGGCAAACCGACACAACTTAGCGAAAACACCACTGAAAGAAATTACATAACCACAGCCCCAACAAGTAGGCCAAGTCAAATCCATATTCATAATTCCAAAAATAATAAATTACAGATACTGACATGTTACGGACAATATGCTGTAATATAAAATGACCTATTATATTTGTTACAAATTTATACACTGGTTATTATTACGTTTTGGGGCCTTCTAGTGAAAGAAAACGACACTTTAACGCTGCTATATAGAGGAAAACACTGATGTTATCATCCAACATGATCACGCGCACCTCGTTAGAAATATTTTGCATTATGCTAGTCATACTTTTTATTTTATTGTTTTTATGGGGCTGTCAACTAGAAATGCTGTTTCACACTCAGCTTTGTTTTTTAAGGTCTTTTCTTTCTGTACGACATAAAAAGATAGACTTGATTTAATACTACAATGTTATGCGTGCTAATGAGGCACACACACAAATGTTATGCACATGGGAAACATCGATGCCAGCCTATACTTTAAAATGCCACACCGTCAAGGCCCTATAAGTGAATATGTGCATGTAAGGCATTTCATACTCGGCCACAAATCGATTCTTGTGTAAACGTGTCTTCTACATCCCTTCATAGGTTTTAAAAAATCTATACTAAATGTGTGATGACTTGGGAAGATGTTCTAGTTTTTTTTTATACCTGCCTTGTTCATTTGTCATCTGAACAGATCCTGCTCGCTGTATAATAATGTACATCAGTGCTTCACACGCCAGAACCACAATATGTATGACTGCACTTGACATAAAATTTTACTAACTGTAGTTTCTTGAGATGCACCAGTACCTGTGTTACATGGGCCCTTTTGATCGCTATTAGAACTGATCAGGATCAGAGTTCTTCATCACAATCGACAATCATTGCTGCTACACGGTATCAATTTGGATCAAGTTTGCCACAGACGTCCATCAGGTTATGATCTGGATCATCTTGATCGGCATGAACACGACTAAAAGTTACCGTGCAATAACATCTGATTTGGGTCAAGCCAGATTGGGGTCAGCTTTTATCCCAATTGACAGTGCCTGTGTGACACCGGTATAAATCTATAAGTACAGAGATGCCATGGCCTGGAATGGATCTAGCATCCTCAAGCTTAGCATTGAAGCATCTTAGCTGCACAGCTACAATGATGGGTATCAAATTGAATAGAAATATATTTCTAAACTCTAAAACAAATCTATAAAAACAGTATAATTTTATACAGCCACCATGCAGCATTACATTCGAAGCCTCACAGAGTGTGTACTTTATGCCACAGCTACATAGATATGCCGAAAATTCTTGTTTACTTGCACTATTTACAAAACACAGTTTTAACTATTATTTTATCAAGCTACCTACTTAATCGCTGAATGCGCTAAACCAAAATTTACATAAAAAAGTGATTTGCGAAGCTTAATTTGTCGGGAATCGTGTGCACAATTCTCTACAAATGAAGTCAAGGCTTTCCTGTTTGCTTTTTTAAAACAAAAATATTACTTCCTATGGTGACGGCCATAAAATAAGCTACACCAAAGGTACTATCAAAAGGCATTATTTCTCCAACTTTTCCTTTTTTTTCGTTGAACAGAAAGTCATTGCACCAGCGACAGGTTATGAACGAGCAAGAAATAACACTGATCCGCTGGGCCTCATTGGTGCCTTCTTTCAGAAGGAGTCCCTTTCCTGCATGATGGGGCGCTTCAGCCGCCAAGATGATGAACCTATGCACAACTATGCTATCTAAAGATAGCATATACAGTAGCTCTAGATGAAGGCGCTTACTGGCACCCTCTGGTGAACCGAGCTCACTGTTACGAATACACTGGCAGTAACGTACAGAATGCGCTACCACTTTGACAGTGCTCTCTCTTTTTGGCTGGCATCTTTCAAAGGGATACTTGACACCTCCTTCACGGACACTGGAGGCGTCCGTCAGAGACGCTGTGCGCATCTAAACAGAGGGGCTGCACCTTTATTCTCGAGCACCTTGGCGCTTATAAAAGGCCGGTGCATGTGGCATCGGCTGCTTTCTCGTACACATTTTGTACATACATTGTAAATTAACTGTTTTTTCCCTCTGCGGATCGGCAACATCAGTTGCACTGCCACAGGAGGCAGCACTCACAAGCGACGAGCTGGACGACCAGCTTTGGGCCGTTCG
Source organism: Rhipicephalus annulatus (assembly GCA_013436015.1). NCBI lineage: Eukaryota > Metazoa > Arthropoda > Arachnida > Ixodida > Ixodidae > Rhipicephalus > Rhipicephalus annulatus. The sequence goes on from WOVY01013461.1 coordinate 236,931, forward strand.
GCAAGCTGAAGATGCCGCCCGGGTGCAAGGACTTCGAGCGGTCACCTGAGGCATCACCATCATAATCAACGGAGAGTGGGAAGGGACAGGAGTCATTCCCCTCTTCTTCCACCTCGCCCGGTAAAACTCCCAGACATTAAATAATGTCTATTCATTCATTCATTCTGGCTGCTTTTTGCCTGGCCACAGCCTGGATACTCCCTGCCCAGTCTGTTGGCCCTCACGATACGCTACCCAGAGACCGTGGGGCCTCTCGTAACATCACTGAATATATCTTATACCAACAGAAAAGTACCTTTGTCCCCCTCAAGATTACCAGATAAACTATTGTAATTACAAAAATGCTCATACCTTGCGTTTCTCTATCGCCCTTGATATTTTCTCATCTATCTTCACTGTCTTTTTTTTTTCTTGACAAGTTTTGTCAGATCGCTCCATGTGTCGTGAAAATATTCGGCTGCAGTGTCCACAAAATGAAAGTCCGACGAGAAGGCACACTACAAAATAGGGACAAAACGGGTTTTAACATAAGCACACTTCAATACATTTTAGCAAGCTCTGCAGCAAAAGCACTTCATAGTACAGATGAAAACTAAATCAATTCAAATGCAGTTTGTAGCTCATAGGCAAGGACAGGTTTGCAAAAGAGCGGCAGGTTTCTTTCGCCCATGAAATGAAGAAAAAAAACATCCGATTTCCACTAGTCCCCACACAGCGAGGAGTGTCAGGGTGTACACAATAGTCTGCGTACAATTCAGCATGCACTAGTTGTAAAATAATAACATGTGGCTGTGCTACACACTACTGGTACCTTAAGATGTAATTCGCAACACAGTCTGGCACACACGACTGGTGTTTAAAATCAGAGGTAACGCGTCCCCTGTTGGTAACCTGGCAACATATGTCACTTTCCGAGAAACAAGGCCGATCGCAAGTCAAGGAAACAGTTAACGCACTCTGCAAGAGATTGCAAATAAAATGTCTGGCTGGTGCTATGCGCAGCACGCCCGTGAAACTTCAATCCCTCGAAAGTATGAATATTCAGCCTCAAAATCCGGCCCTCCAACAAGACATATGAATCGCAAGTTCAATCAGGACAGGTGCGCAAACGCACAGGGTGCATCCGTCGATCTAAATGTCTACACAACGTGAAATTGCGGGCGCACGTTTGAGAACACGTCCTGCCACTGCGCTTCAAGTTTCTGCACTAACTGTGAACGAACCACTAAACTTTCTGGAACAAGGTTCTGGTATCAACCAACGGATCAGACATCGTAGTGCCGGCTTCGGTACACAAGAAAAGACAGCATTCACTATGAATCACATGTATATGATGAAATTGTCACGGACGGCCCTTCTTTGCGAAACTGATAGCGTGAAAACACCACGCAGCAGCGGCATCTTCAGTTCCGAAGATTGAAAAAAACCTGCCTATTACCGACATGTTCTTGAGGCACAATGGTAGATTTGGAAGTCTAATTACCTCATCTTCACTGTCGCTTTTGTCGGACACATCAAGTTCCTCAGTCATGTTGAACGACACACACAACCAACCACACCACGCGCACACGTGCGCTGTGCAATGCAATTACAGAACGTTTGCACCGTCGAACAAGTGATAGCGCTACCATCACAGTTGCGAAATTTCCCTAGAAAACTCTAGGTACGTGCCTAAGATGAGGGCCAAACCTCATAAGCGCGACAATGCACGCGACAGCGACGAGCGATGAGGCGTAGATCGTCTTCGTGCGATCAGTCGCTAGCGCAGACGGCTTCGGCGAGCGAACTCCACTGTTGCTGGCATGAGGCCGTCTACTCGCACCAAGAAAACCGCGTAGCGAGAAATATGCAATTTAAAAATAAGATATATTGTTCTGTAATGAAACTGAAAGTGTTTATTATTGCCTTGCAGCACTTTTTTATCTGCACATTCGTAATAAACATTGCGTTATTTCTTGTTCTGCGCACGTGGCTCGGGCAGGGTCACGTGCACCCATGTAGTCTTTGTCTTTTCTGGTTTTTCGCTATTTGCTGCTTGAGAGGTCTCACACGCACGCGCTCGCGCAGCGTATAACCCTAACCGTTCGTTAGAACGAACTTGGATTATTTCGCCGATATTGCCGCGCTTCGGTGACCACAGCCAGGGACACGATGCCACGGGAGATGATTATGGCTCAGCTGGGCCAATGCGGCAACCAAAGTAAGGCGGTAGCGTCCGCTGCATTGAGTCCGACGCTTGACCGTTTCTGGCGGGAATAACGCGTGCTGATTCCGGCTTTATGAAAGCTCAATCTTTAGGCTGTTGTCATATTTCCGCTATCTCAAAACATGCATGCATACCGATTCCTTAACGCAGTGGAAATGATTTCAATCGAACGTTACTCTTTATATTTCAGTTGGCTTCGAATGTTGGAAGAAGCTATGCGCCGAGCACGGCATCCGCCCAGGTACCGTTTATTTTTATTCCCCCGTTTTTGTTATCTTGTAAGAATCTAACATTGTCTTACCGCGTTTACAGGGTGTCCTGGAAAGCTTTGCAACGGACGGCATCGACAGGAACGACGTGTTCTTTTACCAGGTACATCTGTCTTAGTAGTGCAGCATCTTCGATCGTCCGAACTGTCCTGTTTCGTCGTTTTCTAAATGAATGAATGATTCTCGCAGGCCGACGATCAACACTACATCCCTCGAGCGGTACTCCTAGACTTAGAACCTCGAGTGATCAACACGATCATGAACTCTCCGTACGCGAAACTGTACAACCAGGAAAACGTCTACCTCTCGCAATCTGGAGGCGGTGCTGGAAACAACTGGGCCGTCGGTTACTCGCAGGTACCTACGCTCATATGCTTGTGAAAAATTCTGCCGCGGTTTCGTGTAGTGTTGACTCTTTCGACGTTGTTTATTCGTGCTTTGTCAGCCCTGATTGACGGCTGTTAGCAGAGATGAATGATAGAAGTGCCGTTTGGTCTGTCCAATGCATCCTACAAAATTGATAAATGTAGTTTGAGCCCTTCGATCACTATAAATCCAACGCTAAGTGTGCGGACACTCACACGAGACAGTGGAAATGAACAGCTTGCGTTGTCTCTTTCCCTTGTATGCATCCGCTCAACTAAGAAGTGTGACAGTTTGGGCTAGTTGGTATCACTTGACGATAGTTATAGCGCGAGAACAGAACGAAAACACAGAGGGTAGCGCTCGTGTCCTTCTTGTCTCTGTGTCGTCGTCGTGTTGTCACGCTATAACTATCACTCAACTAACATTTAGATTGTGAACCCTTGCTGTTTGTCACAGCTGTTTTATTATGATCAATATTGATTGACTTCTGTAACATCAGTCTAGGGAGCCTCAATGCAGATTTTTATACTACCTGTTCATTGGCTGACGTTATTTATAAGGCAGGCTAATCAATGTGCTTTGTACATTGTAATGTTCATGATGCATTTGCAATACCACGTGACTGCTGTTGGTTCTGCTAGTTGTGTGAGAGACATCCTCTGAATACATGGTAGCATTGTGACTTCAGAATAGCCCTGTTGCACCTGTCTCAGTTCGTGAAAAAGCAAGCGAAGTGCTTTTGGTGTCTTATGGCCCACCACTATGGCTTCTGCAAACTATATGGGATAACTTCATTTTCCATTTGTGTGTCTGTGAATTGGGTTCAGCGCAAATTGTGTTCCAGCACGTTAAGTTGCACCTCATGCAAGCAGCCTCACCGACACTGTCAGCATACTAGAAGATAGTGGCGTTGTTATTGTCAATGGTAACCAGATTAGATTGCTCGAGGCAGTGATAAGTTAGAATGAGTAGGGTTTGAGTTCCTCCCTTCCTAGCAGTGCTGCCAGAGTGCCATCACCCATCATCGTGCACTACTTTAAACATCTTTTCGAGTGGATTTTCACTCCATGTCAATGCACTTCCTTTCTGATTGATCTTTTTAATGATGGTGTCCTTTCTTTTTCTTCTCAACCAAGGGTGAACGTCTTCATGAGGACATTTTTGACATCATAGAGAGGGAAGCCGAGGGCAGTGACTCCCTAGAAGGCTTTGTGCTTTGCCACTCAATCGCTGGTGGCACGGACTCTGGGATGGGCTTGTACATTCTTGAACGCCTAGACGACAGGTGTGTTGTTGTCACCTTTTCAGTATTCATGAGCATTGCTTAATTTCTTAATTACAACAAAGATATTCTATTTTTGCTCATCATTAACAACATGAACAAATAGAGGATAAAAACATCAGGAAACATAGAAAAGTTTAATGCTTAATTGTTACATGAAAGCATTGTCATCCAAAGATTACCAATTACGCTTACCAATTACGTATTTATGAAATGTATTTGCAATGCTGCATTTAATTCATTTATCGCAAAACAGCTCAAGAAAGGACAAAATGCCATAAAAAACACATGCAAGCGCTGATTAAAAACTGTAGCTTTATTTCTGATTATAAGCCAGTATATACAAGCAAATGTGTAGTGACTGCCTAAGAGACGCGGGAGCTGTGAGCGATTACCAAGTTGCCCAGCCTAGCACACTTACGCCCAACCACCGGAATGTGTTCCAGGTTCCCAAAGAAGTTGATCCAGACATACTCGGTGTTCCCCAATCAGGACGAGATGAGCGACGTTGTGGTCCAGCCCTACAACTCCCTGCTCACCCTGCGCAGGCTCAAGCAATTTGCAGACTCTGTTGTCGTCCTCGACAATGTTGCTCTCAACCAGATTGCGGTTGACCGGCTGCACTTTGAAAACCCATCTTTTGCACACATTAACACGCTGGTGAGTGCCCTTTAGGAAATTACATAAATTAGACTTCTTCGTTTTCTCGAAGTCTTTCTTGTTTCCTGCATAATCTGTTCAATAGAGAATAAAGTAGACTTCTTTTAGTTGAAAATGAGGTGCTAACTCAGACGAGAGTGGCGATGTGGGCTTGTTGGTGAAACATTTGAAAGAAATTTATGTAGCGCGAGGCGAAAAAACGAACACAGGAAAGAATAGACTGAGAAGACAGAGCGCCACTATCAACAACATGTTTATTTTCGGCCTCTAAGCCGCTTTTAAGCCATAATCGTCAGGCGAGCAAGCAGATAAGCACGTGTAATTCAGATACATGCACGACCATGCCATCTACCCACAAGAAAAAACGATAAATAGGACAACAAAAAACCTCACAGATAAAGTCACGCATCACTGCGTACGCAGGAACGCTAGTTCCTTGGGTGACAAGGCTATTGAAGGCTTGCTAATACATACATCTCCAAGAGCATCAATAAGTTTGGCTTCTATGATTAACCGAGTCATCTCATCCTTATGCCGACCAACAATGATTGTACTCTGGAACAAAGGCCGGCAGCCACACGCGTGAATGTGATGAGCGCGAAAACCTTCAGTTTATTCGCCTTGTAATTGTGTTCTCTCAATCGCTCATTCACACACCTACTGGTTTGGCTGACACATTTTTTCCCACATGTGAACAGAATAAGATAAATGACGAACGAAATGCACTCCACAAATTTGTGTGTATGCCTTTTGTGCACAACACCCTTCCCCACGTGACGAATTCATCAGCACACACCATTTCCCAAGTTTAACACGTGCTGAAAATAGCACTGGAATTTTTACTATTTGAACTTTCCAAAGGCAAATGCAGTTGACGTCCAAATTAAAGTGATCCCTTCAGAGCTTCGGGTACGCTTCGCCTTGTCACATACGCAAATTGCGGCAAAGCTGCTCTTTCAGGCGCTGCTACGGTTGCAAAAGTATTGACTAAAAAAAATACTTGTTCCAGCATGGAGATGACAGATGTGGCAAAGGCGGGGCTTAATGAATACTGTTTTGGACCTGAAATTTGGGAAGGAAGTCCGAAACATCGGATGTCAAAGATTTGGAACTTGGAACTTCTCACTCAAAGGGAGCATAACCTTGTATGTCACATCAGTTAGGCTTCCACAGAAGTTGAGAGAGGAGCAGAAGCTGAGGAAATAGTGTCTTTGCCTTTCACGTGCAAAGTGTTGTCAGCAGCACTTTCGTTGCACCAAATCGTGTAGATAAGTGCAATTCGGCCTCTGCATTGTCTCATTATTTATAAGACTGAAATACCACCTTGCCAGCGCTTCTTCAACCTAGTGAAAAGGAGCACTTTCATGTTGCTGTCTCATGAGAATATGCCTAAAAATCCTCAACTTTCTTTTTTTACTGCGATTTTACTTTGATGTAATCAGAAAATATTTTTGGCAGAAGTTCTCAAAAGAATATTCTATTTGATTTGCACTCACACTTACTTATTCATATTTCCTTTGCACCCAAAGTATTCTTATTCACAGAGCTCTACTTTATTTGTATCTTCAGAAAACCTACTCTCGCAAAATTCTGAAATCTCAATATTAGCAGCCATGCCTTGTTGAAAAACATCTACAGGCATCTGCAATGTGCATGTATGCAAAAGTGTCTTCGAACATTCCTGAAATTATCATGCTTCAAAACACTACTCTAAATTTTAGCAGTAAGTCGCATGAACCAGTTTTATTTTATATATATTGCCTGCTAGGTCTAAGGAATGAAAATAGACAGTTCTGTGAGAACCAATTTGGAAATGATGCGTCTTAACATGGGAGCTAAAATATGATTTGGCAGTTTCATATACACATAGTTATGCTTCTTGACCCGTCTATGTTTTCAGTGTTCTATTGGGGAGGGGTAGGGGAAGTTTGCTGATAAGTGGAGGGGAACCTTTCTCAATGCAAGGTTTTTGCAGCTGGTTGTCCTTGTACAGTTTATTCAAAGGAGATACACTCTTCTCTGCTTATCGCTTTGGCTGCAGGTGTAAACAATCATGTCTGTGAGCACAACCACCCTTCGGTTTCCCAGCTACATGAACAACAACCTGATCAGTCTCATTGCACAACTAGTTCCAACGCCGAATCTCCCCTTCTTGATGACGGGCTATACGCCTCTCACGACTGACCACGAGGTGAGAGTGCACCGCTCACCATTGTCTGTAGACGAAGTGCCTTTTGTCTCACCATGCTTGTTGTGTTTGCATTTCTAGCAGCATCGCATGTTGCTACAGCTTTCTGCAGCGAAACTTTTGACCTTGCAAAAAGCTTAGTTTTGGACATTAGATGCGGCCTCCATGCAGGCTTAGCTTCCATTTCATGTAAAGGGAGCACTAATTGTCCATTCAGAGTGGAGTACAAAGTGTCATTCATTAATGCAATAGAAATGTGGTTGTTTGTTTACAGATAATTTTTTTTGTGCATGGTCGTCATTTGCATGTGATTCTTTACAACAGAATCTACATGTTCAGAATGAAATGTAGAACGTTGTTGGAGCTGCCCAAGGTTTGCTGAAAGGCGGATGTTGGGGGAGCACATATGACTCCCCATGAGTTATGATTTGGCCCAGATCCATCATAGTGTAGTATCACTGCATTTGAGAGTACCCGATAGCTCACTACACTTTAGTAAGCTCAAAATGAAAACGCCACAGCTAATGACCTGTTGTCTGCATACATTGTTTTTTGCCCCTACTCGCATCACTTACGCATATCATTAGAGTCGCTGTTAAGTGCGATATGTTGATGGCACCTACATGGTGCACGGGGTTAACAGAAAGCTTGCAGCAGGCCTGAAGCATTTTGCAAGCCCAACTGGTCTCATTATAATGAATCTAACTTTCTTCGCAAATATCTAACTTATGATTGCCACGTGTCCTCTTGCAAGGGACACACTCTATTTCACAGTTGTTGTTTCTTAGATGCAGCCCTTGCACAAAGTGGGTTGCTTGTGTTTAGGCTGTCAGATTGCTCACGATTCCTTAAATCTCTGCACCAAAAGAGCAAGCGTGACTGTCTTGCTTTTTCCAATTGTTTCCTATGATTTCCTCTCTGTGTTGGTACTATGCTAAGGTATGTTTTGTCAGCACTGAAATTGTGGCTAGTTACAAGCTTCGCTGCTCAGAGTACACGGCACCATAGCCTCTATCTTGAACAGAGCAATTTACAGTGTCCCACACTGTTCCAGCTGTGTTTCACAAAGATATGACTGGCCGTAACAACTCTATAGTAGTAGTACTTCCCAACTCCATGCCTTCCTTTTATTAGATACTGGTTTTCATTAAGTTCGCACCTAAAAACGAAAAAGAAAAACTAGTCCTCAAGGTTCTTTTCATTCATTCAAGTCCAACGCTATTTGGCGACTCTCAACTCTATTTTTGTTTCTTTTTTTCCAATTTCGCACTGAAAAGCTAGTTGTATAGCCCCTAGTTGAGAACATATGGAAGCTTGTTTGATTGAATAACTCGAGCAGTTGAAATGTTTCATTCCGAAGTCAAAATTTGGTGATGTTTTGTCAGTGTCCTCTTGTTAACAGTTAACATTCGGTTTACTGCACCTTGTGCAGGCGCCCAGTGTACTCAAGACAACTGTCTTCGATGTGATGAGGCGGCTGCTGCAGCCGAAAAACATGATGGTATCTATCGGTCATGACCGTACGGCCAGCCATTGTTACATCAGCATCCTCAACATCATCCAGGGCGAGGTGGATCCAACACAGGTGAGTCCATGGCGCAAGAAAAAGGCCAGTTACTGCGACAGTCACATTTTGATGAAGTTGAAATGCCAGAGGCCCATGTACTGTGCTGTGTCAATACATGTCGAAGGACAGCAGGTGTTCAAAGTTATCTGGAGCCCACCACTAGGCATCTCTCATAGCCTGAGTCATTTCCGAGACATTAGCAACCAACCAGTCCACCTGTGTTCACATGTGCACAAGTACATATTGTTACCTTTGCTCAGTTTGCTGAAAAACTTTAAGAAGGATTAACATATGATGAACTAGAAAAGTCTCATTCTGTTACCAGTGTCCCGGCAAGAAAACTTATGAAAGGCAACAGCTGTTGCACCGAAAATGGCAAGTTTCCTTCTTGTCTTACTGAGCCTGAGTCTCGCTGTGAGCGAGTCTGGCAGCAAAACATTTTTGCAGATCTGAATCCTAGCGACACTTGAGGGTAAAGTATATATCTTGAGTGAATCTGAGTGAGGTTCACTTTTTTGTTGACCAATTACAACATTTCAATACCTGCCAAAATCCGGGAGACTCCTGGATGTTGACCAGCTCTTATGTTTGTACAGTTATCAGGAATCTCCCCCAAAATCGAAATTTCCGGGCGTGATCCGGCCCCATTGAAAAACATGCAGTCCAGTCTGATCCAGGCTTTTTGCGAACCCAACGCATTTGATTGTACACGAATTTAAAAGACCTTCATATAAACATACAGTAGAATCTTAGTGATGCAAAACTGGCTGATACGAATTCGGGAAATTCCCCTGCAAAATTTCACTCAGTCTGTTGGGCCGAAATTCAAATGTTACAAACACTTTTCCTAATCACGGCGGGTCGTATGAATTTTAGTACCGAAACCCTCGAACGAAGGTCAAGAGCAGCATACTCGAAGCTTTAGAAGGACGTGCGCGGCCAACCGACACTCTGTCGGAACTGTGGTTATCACTTGTCAGAACCACTGTGAATAAAACCATCGTCGCTCTTGGCACGATAATGTATGATGACAACGTAACTCACAGAACTCTTAAAGTGCGCGCGCGTCCAATACCTGACCAGTCAAAGCGATGTTGCTTTCCACAACTGCTGTGGAAAGCAGATGCGATCATAGTTAGCGAAAAACGCCTTGGTTTTGAAGGCACGTTCACAGCCAGCGCATGCAGATTGAAAACAGAACTCCCGTTTTCCGCAACCGCCACGTGTTATACCATGGCCGCGGCGATGCGATCATCTATAGCGACTACTAGCTGAGGGCACAGGACTGATGCAGCGGTAGATTAAAGGCAGTAAAGATGGAAAAAAAAGGCTGAAGCGTGTCGGCATTCCTGTCCAAAGTTCAGTTTTCAGTTGGCCTGAAGTGAAGCTTAAATCCGCGCTTTTGCCGCAGCCGGCTGCTGCCATCCTGTTCATTCACATGTATTCCAGAAGACAGAAATAAATTCTGCTAATTGATTTGATGACGCAAAATTTTGGGAGATACAAATATTCGCAGACCCTTTTTCAGACTCGCACCTTCTACTGTAGCTGCAAAACCTTACCTTGTTGTGTTCAGCCACTCCAAGCCATTATAAGACAGTAACGCCAAAGTTTATAGACCCCTCCCCCTCGTTTTTGCGTGATACTTTTTCATTTTGGTGCAAAAAAGGGGGAGGGGAAATAAATTGTGCGACCCCCCCTCTTGTTGCGGAAATCTCCTCGATTCCAATCCTCAAACTTGGTAGGTATGCATTTATCGTGTAAAAAAGAAAAGAAAAATGCACGGCATAAACGTTTTATTACCGTACTTTGAAGGAAAGGTACAATTTCCTGTAGGATAGCGAATTGCCGATGTCGCCGACTTCATTATATGGTTCACTAACTGTAAGTGTGCCTTGCTGATACGATATGTACTGAGCGTGGCAGGACGTCCGTGCAGGTACGCAAGAGTCTAGAAAGCATACGTGAGCGCAAGCTGGTGCAGTTCATTCCGTGGAACCCGGCCAGCATCCAGGTGGCGCTGTCCCGCAAGTCACCGTACATCCAGACACAGCACAGAGTCAGCGGCCTTATGCTTGCCAACCACACTGGCCTCGCCTCGGTATTCGGCTACTTTTTTTGCTACACAGCTCTTGCTTAATGCCCGTGTATTATTCATACTCTCACTTTTGTAACTCCTTTTATACCTATCGATGTACCACTGCCATCGCCTTGTATAAGGTAAAAGCAAATAGCTTGACAGTCTGTTAAAAGGAGCACTGAAGGTACCATGAAAATGTGTTTCATTTAACAGCAGTTTCCTTTACTGAGAGATAGTGAGAGGTGCAGAATTCCAGTGCAAAAGGAATCGTATCAGAGGCGTTTGTTCCATTTGAACAGCGAAGAAAGTTTCGTTCACTGGGAGTCTACTGCAACTTATGTGATACATTTGTGTGGACAAATCTGCAGAATATCAATGCGCAATATAGTATACAACATATAATTAATTTTTAAATGTGTGCAACACAGCTGAACACAGAACAGAGCACCTCACGATATGAACGTTGACTTGTTTTGAATGTTATCAATCGAAAGCCACATAACAAGATTGTGTTGACCACAGTCAAACCTCATTAATAGGTGCCTATTTTAAACAAAATAAAAGTTACAGTTAGAAGTGTGCAAAAATTCTAAATTTTGAATATTTTTTCAGTAGTGTTTTATATTTGACTCAATTTGCACTAAAATTTTACTATTCGAACTTCCCAAAGAAAACTGTCAAAGTCCTATTAAAAGAGGCCCCTTCAGATATTTAAGTCTTCACTTCCTCTTAATGCATAAGAAAGAAGATGACAAGGACTTGAAGAATTACAGACCAGATTGCTCTCCGTAGTATACAAGCTATTTACAAAGGTAATTGCTAACAGAGGTGAGAAAACATTAGAATTCAATCAACCAACAGAACAAGCAGGATTTCGAACAGGCTACTCAACAATCGACCACATTCATACTATCAATCAGGTAATAGAGAAATGCTCAGAATATAGCCAACCACTATACATTGCCTTCATAGATAACGAGAAGGCATTTGATTCAGTAGAAATATCAGCAGTCATGCAGACACTGCGGAATCAGGGCGTCAATAAATCATATATAAACATCCTGGAAGAAATCTACAACGGATCAACTGCTAACATTGTGCTTCATAAAGAAAGCAACAGAATATCAGTCAAGAAGGGTGTAAAGCAGGGGGATGCAATCTCCCCAGTGCTATTTATAGCATGCTTCCAGGAGGTTTTCAGGGGCCTAAATTGGGAAGAGTTAGGGATAGTAGTTAATGGAGAGTACCTTAGTAACCTGCGCTTTGCCGATGACATTGCATTGCTGAGTAACTCAGGGGACAAATTGCAACTCATGATTACAAAGTTAGACAAGGAGAGCAGAAAGGTGTGTCTTAAAATTAATCTGCAGAAAACAAAAGTAATGTACAACAACCTCGGAAGAGAGCCGCGCTTCGAGATAGATAATAGTCCACTTCAAGTTGTAAAAGACTATGTCTACCTAGGGCAGGTAATAACCGCGGAGCCGAACCTCGAGATTGAAGTAATTAGAAGAATAGGAATGGGGTGGAGCACATTTGGCAAGCACTCTCAAATTATGACAGGTAGATTGCCACTATCCTTCAAGAGGAAGGTATATAACAGCTGTGTCTTGCCGGTACATAGCTACGGAGCAGAAACCTGGAGGCTTACAAAGAGGGTTCAGCCTAAATTGAGGATGACACGGCGAGCAATGGAAAGAAAAATGGTAAGTGTAACCTTAAGAGACAAAAATAGAGCAGAGTGGATTAGAAAACAAACGGGGGTTAAGCATATCATAGTTAAAATCGAGAAGAGAAAATGGACATTGGCCGGGCATGTAGCCTAGTTTGCCTGTCTGTCCGTCCATGCGTCCGTCCATGGTTCCTTCTAGAGAACACTACAAGAACCGCCATCTCGCATAACGTGGCACATAGCTGCTTTACGCGTCGGTCTACCTGTCCGTCGGTCTGCTAGTCTGTCTGTCCGTCCGTGCGCTAATCTTGAGAACACTCAAAGTACCTCCATCTCGCATACCCTGTGACACATAGCCGCTTTACGAATCCGTCTACCCGTCCGTCCGTCTGCTAGTCTGTCTGTCTTTCTGTCCGTCCATGAGTCCGTCCGTGTGTCCATCTCGAGAACACTCAAAGTGCCACCATCTCGCATACCTTGTGGCACATAGCCGCTTTACGCGTCCGTCTACCTGTCCGTTTGTCTGTCAGTCTGTCCGGCCATGCGTCCGTCCGTGCGTCCATCTAGAGAACACTCAAAAATACAGGATAACTGCTGGTCAATAAGGGTAACTAGCTGTATTCTCAGAGAAGGTAAGTGGGTTAGGAGGAGACAGAAGGTCAGGTGGTCAGATGAGATTTAGAAGTTAGCGGGTATAAATTGGCAACAGAAAGCACAGGACCGAGTTAACTGGCAGAAAATGGGAGACACCTTTGTCCTGCAGTGGACGTAGTCAGGCTGATGATGATGATGATCTTGCGACGCTCCCATGTTTCCGCAAAGCTGCCTTTCAAGCTCCGCTATGGCGTAACTTTTCAAATACAGCCGACATGCGCTTGGAAGTAGCCCCTTCAGATTTCTCTATATGCTTCCCGTCATTACTCTTTCGTACTGTGGCAAAACTACCTATCAGACTCCACTGCTGTCACAAATGTATTGGCTCAAGAAAATGCCGGTTCCAACATGGAAACGATAAATGCAGAAGAGCTGGGAGCTTAGTCAATGCCGCTTTGGAGTGGAAATTACTGTTGCAACAGGTGAGCATAACTCTACATTGTATCACATGTTACTTGCACTTGCAGTATGCGGCATGCAATGTTTGGGGTCACAAACACCTTAGCTGCCTGTCACTAAGCTTTGTAGCCTGACTCATTTGCTGGTAAACAAGTTCAAAATTCTATTGTTATACTAATTAATCATACTTTGTTGAGAAACGCATGACTTAGAAATATAACGCTAAATGACAGGGCAAATTGCAGTGTCTTTCTCCTAGATTCTACGCATTATGCATTTTGGTTGCAGATGTGAGCATTAAAAGAGCTTTCTCAGCCTTTATAGCATTGGTTGCACCAATGAATAAATTAAAAGTCAGGAAGGAAATTTAACTCTTGTGTCTTGTTTTTATGAATGTGGGAATCATTTTAAAAAGGGTTCTTTCCCTTACTTCCCCTTACATATGTCGGTGTACCGTATTTACTCGATTCTACCGCGCCCTCAATTGTAACGCGCACCCAATTTCCGCAACGAAAAAAAAAAGTAGGACATGGATTGTAACGTGCACCCATTTTCCGTGACGAGAGAGAAAAAAATAGTCCGTAGGAGTCAACTTTTGCGCATTGACAACAAGTATTTGGGTTTTAATGCACTGAAGTTTTATAAAATAAAACACAGTCAAACAGCCAGCCCTGTAGCTAAAACTGACCACTACGGCGGCGTTACGAGTCGCGTATTAGGTCAGTCTTCGTCGCTGTCAGACAACTCCTTATCACTGTCAACAGCCCAAAGCATCTCATCCTCGGTACCGTCCATGGCATTCGAGATGCCACATTTCTTGAATGCCTTGATCACCATGGCTGATGGTATTGCACACCACACGTCCTTCACCCACGCAGCGAAGTCTTGCAGAGACGCGCGCTTGATCCTGTTGCCTGGCGTGAAATCATGTCGTTTATTGATCAGCCAGTCGGTGTAAAGCGCCCGCATCTTGTTCTTCAACGGCTTGTTCAGGCAGACATCCAGCGGATGAAATTGTGATGTGATGCCGCCAGGTATGACTACAAGGTCCGTATTGCACGCAGCGAGCTTGTTCTTGATCCGCTGGTCGAGATGGCACCTGAACGCGTCGAGCACGAGCATCGCTCGCAGGCCCAAACTGGCGCCAGGCCGCTTCCGCCAGGCGTGATGGATCCAATCGGCGACCAGGTCCATCGTCATCCAACCTTTTTCGTTGGCTCGCACGATCACACCACTCAGGAAAACTACTCCTTTCGGGAGCGTTTTCCGCTTAAATATCACGTAGCGGGGAAGCTTGTGCCCATCTGACGTGCAAGAGAGCATTGCCGTCACCCTAGTTTTTTCGTGGCCCGATGTCAGCACGCGAACTTGTTTTGCCCCCTTCTTCTCGACGGTTGTAGTGCCAGGCATGTCGAAGTACAGAAGCATCTGATCGGCATTCCCAATTTGCCCAAGCAGGTAGCCATTGTTGTGCCGCAAGTTGAGAACGAACCCATGAAAACTGAGAAGTTTTTCTTCGTACTCCTCCGGCAACTTTTGGCATATGCCTGTTCGTCTTCGGAGGGAAAATCCTTTCCTTTTCATAAAGTTACTTAGCCAGCACCTGCTCGCTTTGAACTGGCTCCACGTTAGCTCTTTTTCCAAGGCTAACTGCATAGCCCGCACTTGGAGCAGTTCTGTCGTCATGGGCCGCTGTGCCGCTCGCTGTTCAAGCACATACTCGGTGAGCAGCTCTTCAATTTTCGGAAACTGACCCTGCTGCGGTCCACTGAAGCTTTTACGTGAAGCTTTGCAGTCGACAATCTTCTGCTTCTGTTTCCGCCAGTCCCGCACGCACGTTTCAGGAACTCCGAACGACCGGATGCGGCCCGATTTTCTTCCGTTTCTGCACACACGATTACTTTTCTTTTAAAAGCAGCATCGTGGTGCACTCGTCGAGTCTTTGGAGTCAGCCCTTCCATGCCGTCGATGTAAATGCGCTACGATACAACGAACTCCTCAGCACACGTATGAAGTGCCGCACATTGTAAACACATTGGCAGAAATGGCCGACGCGCCATGCCAATGCCTCCTCTAGAAAGATGCACGAGGAATGGCTCGCGCTCCCAGCAGAGTTGGCCTGCCTTCAGTTTTAAACAATCTCCGCGCAATGCCGCTCGCGACCGACACTATCATCACGGCGACAGACGATACAAGCTAAGCGTTTTTCTTCTGCGGCCCATAGGGGCACGTAAGTCGAGAGTTGTGCGAGACCTGCAACTGTGCACCACTGTTTTGAAAGCTAAGCAAAGTATTGCATTGTTGCACCGTCCGCCACAGGTGACGCTAGTGACCGAGAACATTTTCAAAATGAAGGAGGGAAAGGGTGTGGCAACTGTTTTTTTTCTCATGCGGCAGGCATCTTCCTAGAGAAGGCGTGGGCCATGCCGACGCACATAAGGGGCCGCCATTTTTTAAGTGTCGATGGCAATAGAATGACCGTATTCACTTTTTTTTGTTTCGTACTCGTTTTTAACGCGAATGCGATTTATGAACTCGCTTAACCGTAAAAAAGGTACGTTAGATTTGAGTAATTACGGTAGCTAATTCTTTTTTCTCTTCCAAAACTATTCCAACCACTTAACGTCTTTCTGATAAAGGTTCGCCATATCCTTCAGAGAGATCTTTTCTTGCTTTTTGGAACCACTGGCTTTCTTTTTGTGCGTCTGTGTGTCAAACCTCACCCTTGATGAACCTCCGCTCCATCCAGCTGTTCCAGCGCACGTTGCAGCAGTTTGACAAGCTGCGCAAGCGAGAGGCCTTCCTGGAGCAGTTCCGCAAGGAGCCTATGTTCAAGGACAACCTGGAGGAGCTGGACAACTTGTGTGTTGTCGTACAAGAACTCATCGACAAATATGTGGCTGCTACGAAACCGGACTACTTCTCGTGGAAAACTACTCGGAAACCAATAGTTCTGCATAGTTCATAGAAGACGTTTTTTTCCAATCTGAGCAGTCTGTAAAAAAAGTAATAGATTACCTTTAAGTCACTACCTTTCCCTTCTTAAAAAATGTTTTGTGTTGAAAAAATATAATTATAACCTCACCATGGCTGTGTTTGCTGTCGTGCCCCTCCTGGCAGTGCAACACGGCTGCAGCGGTTAGTGGTCAGCCACTGCTCAACTAATTCTTTCGTGGTTGATTTTTGCTCACGTTTCTTTTTTTATTGCATTATAGGGGATTTTTAAATTGGTAAGTAAATTCTTTTTGCACGAGCTGATTTCTTTAGTTTAAGACTGCAAAGAGTTAAAGAGGAACTTTGGTGCATTTTCAACTGTACTGAGATACTAATGCTGTTTTCAAATAGTATTCAGAGCCGTACAGGAAGGTATTCAAAGTCGAACAGAAATAGTATGCAGAGTCGTACAGAAAAGCACAGAGAGATGAGAGTGTCGGGGGAGGTTGGCTTTATGAAGCTAGCTAAGTGGAATCATGTTATGCCCAGCAATATAATCAATAGTGAAAAAGAACTTCTCTCTCCTTGGAGTCATCTCAGGGGAATGAAGCTGGGACAATGCGAGTCTCTTGCAATGTACGTCGAAGCGTTTGTCTACAATTTCTGCTGATAACCACATACGTGTACTTGGAATATTATTTCATACAGTACAGTTTTATTGAACCAGTATTCCATTTATTTGGTACGAAAATAATCGCTGAATAAGTTGTTCCAGAATGCTCAACAGCACAACGCCATTACATCTGCATCATTTCCCATGAAATAGACAGTGCTCCTAAGATGATTGGTTCCTTGAGATTTGTAATCATTCGAAATATTTCTAGCTCTTCACAAGGGCACCGAAATAATTATTCAAATTTTGTATGTAAATGCAACTTGCTTCTCCATTGTATACCAGGATGGGAAGTTAGCTGCTTCAGAGTGCTCCCAGATTCAAAATCACCTTCCCCAAAGTGCTCCAATGTGGAAAGTTTTGCTGATCCGAAGTGCCTCAAAATGAAAATATTTGAGCTCCGAAAATTGACCAAATCAGAAGGCCTCAGTAGAATAACTGATCACTTAATCAGAGGATGTTATAAAGGAAAAGCTTAGTGTCCAAGTTTTTTTGTTTTGTGTGACAAGGAAATACTTAAGTATCTACGTACCATGGTCATAGATGTGATGTTGCTTTTGTCTGGAAATTTATATATTCTAAAACATTGCTAGTTAGAGCTAATACATTATCCTCACGTGTCTTTTATTCCTTTCTCTTTTTCCAGTCGACATTGGCAGCGAAGTGAAGTAGGCTTCAGCTGCTTATGATTTTGTCCAGCCCTGCAACTTGTCGTGCGGTTTTCTTTTTTCTAGTAAATGGCATTATGGTGGTATGTACTAGTTTGTGAACTATATTCTAACATACCGTACACGCGTGTCCATGTACGTGCGTTGCTGTTGACGGTGTTGTTAAATTAAGTTGCAAGCAAAATAGCCTGTTAGTGTAGTCATCACCAGAACTCTGAAATAAAAGAAAAACATTTGTTAATAAATGTGCCAAAACTACTTAACGTGGATGCTGTTTGACGAAACTATACAGCGCATCAAACGTAATGTACCTAATTTTGGAGTGTATAACCCTTTCAGACGCCACTCGCTATTTCCATCTAAAAAAATTTTTTTGTGTTTCAACTCTCTATATTTGACCAAATAAGATGAACTGACAGGCTTCCGACAAAAGTACCAGCGCAGTTTATTTTTTACAGTCATGTGCACAATTGTGTACATAGCGTCATAGAGTTCAAGAAACAGGAAAAAGTCTTTCAAGTGTGAAATTTGTAGTAGCAGTTACGATCCTTGGTCATGCAGAGCGGCACTTCACATTTCTTGAAAAAAACTCTTGATCTTCCTTTGCAACCTTCATACTTGCATCTAGAAGGAAGCGTTTGGTCCCGAGCGTCTGGCCAATGTTACGATCGGCCCTGGGGAGCCAAGCAGGAAGTGGACTGTTACGATCGGCCCTGGGGAGCCAAGCAGGAAGTGTTTGGGGGAGAACCGGTTCGTGACTCGCGGTGGCGGCCACCCCCACCTCCCCATTCGGGTTCCTCCTCGCCGGGAGAGCTACGGGGTCTGCTGTGCGTTCGTGACCATATTTGGTAACATTTTGGGGCGCCGGGACCATATATGGTGTTGGATTGTGCCACTCCTTGTGTTGTGAGAGGTGTTTTCCCCTCCCTCGTGGCCAAGGTGCCGGCGACACCGTATTGGCTGACGATGCGGACAAGACGCCCAGTGTCAACAACGTGGCGCTATAAAATGCCGAAGACGTTTTGTATCGCACGCACTCTTCTCTCTTTGGGTCACTTGACCACTTCTCCACATGTAAATAAATCTCTGTTGTTCGTTCGGGCGCTTCTTCTCGCTGAGTTGTTGGGACTCCGGGTCCTGCCGGTCTCGTTGTCGGTAGCTGGCCCCGTCGCAGGATCCATCGTCCCACTGGGGGAGAACCGGTTCGTGACTCGCGGTGGCGGCCACCCCCACCTCCCCATTCGGGTTCCTCCTCGCCGGGAGAGCTACGGGGTCTGCTGTGCGTTCGTGACCATATTTGGTAACATTTTGGGGCGCCGGGACCATATATGGTGTTGGATTGTGCCACTCCTTGTGTTGTGAGAGGTGTTTTCCCCTCCCTCGTGGCCGAGGTGCCGGCGACACCGTATTGGCTGACGATGCGGACAAGACGCCCAGTGTCAACAACGTGGCGCTATAAAATGCCGAAGACGTTTTGTATCGCACGCACTCTTCTCTCTTTGGGTCACTTGACCACTTCTCCACATGTAAATAAATCTCTGTTTTTCGTTCGGGCGCTTCTTCTCGCTGAATTGTGGGACGATGGATCCTGCGACGGGGCCAGCTACCGACAACGAGACCGGCAGGACCCGGAGTCCCAACAACTGGATGGCAGCGCCGGGATGCTGATAACCCCGAAAGCGACCACTGGACGGAGTGAGCCCGAAGTTCAACAACGGGACGACAGGAGAAGGATTACACGAGCTCATCGACTTCCAAAGGGAATCGAACGGCACTTCTGAGAGGCACGACGCCGGAGACATGACTGCGAACTGGGTGAGTGCCGGCTTTCTCTGTTAAATTTTACCAGGCATTTACTCTATGTGTTAAGTAAAAGCTGGTAGAGAGGGGCTGTCTTGGTCATTGGGTTAACAGGTAACTTGCGTCAGGCAGAAATTGTGTGATAGCTTGGTTAAGCTCTTTCTGTCAGTGGCGTCAAGGTTAACAGCGACAGGGCAGGATTCCGTGTAAGAGCTTTTGAAGCTTTATTTGTAGACTAAGTTAACGGAAAACTTGAGGCAAGGCAGGTATCTAGAGCTGTCGTTGCCGTCAAGGTTAATTAGTTGCAGGACAGGAATCTTTGTGGAACAGAGACAGCGGTACTGGAGGCAGCCATGAATCTGAAGTCCCTGCGAAAGTTCATGTTGTTGCTACTTGCAAGGGAGTTGAATCTGGAGGTGTCGGACTCTCAAAGAAAGCCAGAGCTGATAGAGGCGATTCTCGCATTGGGGGCGGAGGATGACGAGCTGTCAGAGTGTATCGAGGAGATTCAGGAGAGGCAAGCGGCCGAGGCTGAAAGAAAGGCGGCCGAGGCCGAAAGGAAGGCGGCCGAGGCAGACAAGATGCGAAAGCACGAGCTTGAAATGAAGCGCCTCGAGCTAGAGATTAGCCATAATAGTAGAACTGGAGGCAGCGAGGCATCCGGTACAGCAGAGCGGGCCAGGTTCAAAATGACGGACCTAATGAGATCGTACAAGCTAGGGGAGGACATTGGGCTGTTCCTCGTCAACTTTGAGAGAACTTGTGAAAGGCAAGGTTTCAGCCAGGATACATGGTCTCAACGCTTGTTGTCCCTACTTCCGGGGGAGGCCTCAGAAGTAATCGCGCGCCTCACGAAAGAGGAGGCTGACGAGTACAGTGAGGTAAAGTCGAGCCTTCTCAAGAAATACAGGTTGTCAGCGGAAGGTTTCAGACAAAAATTTCGCAACGCCGTAAAAGAGAGCAATGATTCATACCCGGAGTTTGCTTACAAGTTAATGGCCAACATGGGGGAGTGGCTGAAAGAGGCAAAGGCATATGGGAATCATGACAAGGTGCTCGAGTGTATCGGTCTGGAACAATTCTATCAAAGGTTACCAGAAAAGGTGAGGTTCTGGGTTCAGGATAGACCAGACGTGAACACCGTAACAAAAGCCGCAGAGCTCGCTGAAGAATTCGTTACGCGCCGCGCCCTCGGGGCAAACAGCGAGCCTAAAAGGGAAAAATTCCTACGGCCGAATAAGGCGCCGTTTAGAAAACAACCGACAAGTCTCGCACAAAAGGGTGAGGAAAACAATTCATCTAACCATGGGGCGTCGGCAGAGGCAAGCAAAAGGAAATTTGAGGCGAGAAAACCGGCTGCTTGTTTCAATTGCCACGAAACAGGGCACTTCGCGAAAGACTGCCCGAAAGAAAAGGTGGCCTTTTTATCTATAAATGAAGCCGACGAGAACATGAAGTTGTTAGAGCCCTATATGTACGACCTTACCGTGAACGGCAAGCAGTGTCGGGTTCTTAGAGACTCCGCAGCCACTATGGACGTAGTTCATCCGTCTTTTGTTCAGTCCGGACAGTATTCAGGAGACTGTGCCTGGATTAGACAAGCCGTAGAAGCAAACAGTCAGTGCCTTCCCGTAGCTAAAGTTGTCCTTAAAGGCTCATTTGGAACATTGGAAACAGAAGCCGCGGTATCGCCATATCTACCCCCTCAGTATCCTTACTTATTTTCAAATAAGTCAGATCAAATGCTGAAGGAGAAAGGTCTAACGTTGGGAGAAGGCATAGTGCAGGCACTGACTAGATCGAAGGCACGTGCGCTGGCTGCGAGAGCAACATTCACTGAGGCAAACAAGCCTCAAATCGACAACGGGCCTGGTTGCGAGTTGGACACCACGGTAACAAATCGACTTGTGCGAGAACAGGCGGCCGAAGCCGTAGTCGCGGACGCAACCATTCCTAAAGGCGACGATGAACCTCCTCCCGAATTGGAAGGGGTCAATTACGCCTCGTTGGCCGAGCAAATAGAAAATGCCGTTGCTCCCAAGCCGATTCCTGGTAGTACAGAGGATAGCACAGAGGGTGACACATCCCAGGTACTAGGAAATACAAAAGAGTTGTGTGTCATGCCAACTTCGGATAATTTCAGTCGGCTGCTGCAGGTGAGCCCCGCTTCATTATTAACCGAACAAAAGGGTGACCCAACGCTTAAGCAATTCCAGGACAGTTCAAAAGAGGGAATCGCCAAACGAAATGTGAGATTCCAAGAGAGGAGCGGCATACTCTATCGAAAATATCTAGATAGGCGAGGAGTAGAATTTGACCAGGTAGTCGTACCTCAGGCGTATCGTCAGGATTTGCTTAGTTTGGTGCATGGAGAATCATGGTCAGGCCACTTAGGCGCAAAGAAGACGAAAAATCGTCTCTTACAGGAATACTACTGGCCTGGATGCTTTAAAGATGTAGAGAGGTTTGTAAAATCTTGCGATGTGTGTCAGCGAGTGAGTAAGCCGGGAGATAAGGCGAAATTTCCAATGAAGCTGGTACCCGTAATCACGGAACCCTTTCGTCGGTTGGTAATTGACACAGTAGGTCCTTTGCCCAAGACAACTTCAGGCTACCGTCACATCCTGACCTTAATCTGCCCAGCTACTAAATTTCCAGAGGCGGTCCCGCTAAAAGAGCTAAGTTCCGTCGAAGTAGTGAACGCACTTCTGTCCGTATTTGCCCGGGTAGGCTTTCCTGCCGAGATACAATCAGATCAGGGCACCATTTTCACGAGTGCCTTAACGACAACCTTTCTAGAGCGGTGTGGCGTGAAATTATTGCATAGTTCAGTCTACCATCCGCAGTCGAACTCGATAGAAAAGCTTCACTCCGTGATGAAGCGAGTGTTAAGAGCCTTATGTTTTGAACGGAAAACTGACTGGGAAATGTGCTTACCTGCAACGATGTTTGCACTAAGAACTGCACCACATGAGACAACAGGGTTTACGCCAGCGGAACTTGTTTACGGCCGCAGACTGCGGTCTCCTCTTCGTATGCTGAGAGAGTCGTGGGAAGGTCAGGGTGATGATCCTGTAGTAGTGGAATATGTCCTCACCTTATTGGATCGTCTAACAACAGCCCAAAAACTGACCGAGAGTGCGATGACCAAAGCACAGCAGAAGGCTAAGCTTTACTACGATCGGACCGCTAAAGCACGACACTTTGCTGTAGGAGACAGGGTCATGTTGTTGAGGCCCTCCCAAAAGAATAAGCTTGAAGTGCAATGGGTCGGCCCGGCCGAAATTACTCGAAAATTGTCTGACACCAACTATGTGGTAAAATTACCAGGAAGTCGTAAGGCACACCAGGTGTATCATAGCAACTTACTCAAACCCTACAAAGAGAGGGAAGCCATCGTGAACATGACTTTAAATGTTCCGGAAGAGGTTCCGGCAGAAATCCCTGAATTAGCTCCCGAATCGGACGAAGTCCCGATCGAGAAAATAGTTGAGGATTTAGTATCAAAGTCACAACTAACAACGAAGCAGAAGCAGGAATTGCGTGGTCTTTTGACCGAGTTTCAGGACAG
Organism: Rhipicephalus annulatus; assembly: GCA_013436015.1. Taxonomy (NCBI): domain Eukaryota; kingdom Metazoa; phylum Arthropoda; class Arachnida; order Ixodida; family Ixodidae; genus Rhipicephalus; species Rhipicephalus annulatus. The sequence goes on from WOVY01013461.1 coordinate 259,920, forward strand.
ATTTGTAAGCGAGCCAGGCCGGACATCCGTCCTCACTCATGACATAGAGCTTACCTCGTCGGAACCGGTAAGATCTAAGACGTATCGGGTGTCACCTCACCGGCTTGAGCTAATAAAAGCAGAGGTTAACAGGATGCTGGAATTGGGTGTGATTGAGCCGTGTGAAAGTGATTACACTTCCCCGTTAATTCTCGTGGAGGTACCCGGCAAAGATCCGCGTCCTTGCGTAGACTATCGTAAGTTAAACCTCATCACCAAGGATCAGACATACCCAATTCCCCACATTGAGGAACGCGTCGAGAGGGTAAGCAGCGCGCAATTCATCTCAACGCTAGACCTAGTGAGAGGTTACTGGCAGGTGCCGCTCACCGAGAGGGCGAGCCGGTATGCTGCATTTATTTCACCATTGGGGACATTCCGCCCTAAAGTGTTGAGTTTCGGCCTAAGGAACGCGCCTTACTGTTTTTCCAACTTAATGGATAAGGTTTTGCGTGGTCAAGAGGACTTCGCATTGCCTTACTTGGACGACGTCGCCGTGTTTTCCTCGTCCTGGCCAGAACACTTGACGCATTTGAGAGCAGTACTGACACGCCTACGCGAAGCAGGTTTAACGGTAAAGGCGCCCAAGTGTCAGCTAGCACAAGCAGAGGTACTCTATCTCGGGCATGTTATCGGTCGAGGGCATCGCCGTCCCTCTGAAATGAAAGTGGCAGCTATCCGAGACTTTCCCCAGCCCCGAACGAAAACCGATATTCGGGCTTTTCTTGGAATAGCTGGTTACTATCGTAAGTACATCCCTAGATATTCCGACATTGCCAGCACTCTTACTGACGCGTTGCGCAAGACCGAGCCCCAAATGGTCGACTGGGATGAGGAGAAAGAAAAGGCTTTCCGCATTTTGAAAGCGGCCTTGTCGAGCCAACCTTTGCTTAGTTCACCGGACTACTCGAGGCCTTTCATAGTACAATGCGACGCTAGTGATAGAGGCATGGGGGCAGTTCTTAGTCAAAGGGATGAGGGGGATCAAGAGCATCCCGTCCTATATGTTAGCCGGAAACTCACCCTTCGCGAGCAGGTTTACAGCGCTAGCGAAAAGGAATGTGCGTGCTTGGTTTGGGCAGTCCAGAAACTGGCTTGTTATATTGCCGGAAGCAAGTTCATTGTGGAAGTGGACCACTGTCCTCTCACCTGGCTACAGACCATGTCCTCTAAGAACGGCCGCCTGCTGCGTTGGAGCCTCGTTTTGCAACAATATACGTTTGAAATACGCCACAAAAAGGGTGTACTCCAAGGCAACGCTGATGGCTTAAGTCGATGCCCCTGACGCGAGAGGATGTCTCGAGAACTCTGGCATTTTTTTTCCTGACCTAAACAAGAGCTAGTGATTGTTTTTTTTACTCATTTAGGTGTACTTGCTTTAAAACGTTGAAGACACGGCTATCCAGGGTTTCGGGTTCGGTGTGCTTCCAGTGTTGTTGTTTTGTGTCACCTTAAAGTGTGAGTAACATTTTGAATAAATTGTGTATTTCCTTTAATATCAGTTAAAGGGGAAAATTGCCTGGTGGAGTTTGGCGGAATTGTCCGGCGCTCACCGGCTGAGTAGTTGTGTTTTCATGTGCGTATGTGACGTTTGTTGAGCCCACAATGAAGCAGGTGTTGCCCTCTACTTCATCAAAGACGGTCGTCACCAAACCGACTGCCGGCGCTGATCTCTCCGGACAGTGGCTGCAAACCTCAGCCCATCGAGATCTTCACCCCCCCCGCGCGAGAGACTGTTACGATCGGCCCTGGGGAGCCAAGCAGGAAGTGGACTGTTACGATCGGCCGTGGGGAGCCAAGCAGGAAGTGTTTGGGGGAGAACCGGTTCGTGACTCGTGGTGGCGGCCACCCCCACCTCCCCATTCGGGTTCCTCCTCGCCGGGAGAGCTACGGGGTCTGCTGTGCGTTCGTGACCATATTTGGTAACATTTTGGGGCGCCGGGACCATATATGGTGTTGGATTGTGCCACTCCTTGTGTTGTGAGAGGTGTTTTCCCCTCCCTCGTGGCCGAGGTGCCGGCGACACCGTATTGGCTGACGATGCGGACAAGACGCCCAGTGTCAACAACGTGGCGCTATAAAATGCCGAAGACGTTTTGTATCGCACGCACTCTTCTCTCTTTGGGTCACTTGACCACTTCTCCACATGTAAATAAATCTCTGTTGTTCGTTCGGGCGCTTCTTCTCGCTGAATTGTGGGACGATGGATCCTGCGACGGGGCCAGCTACCGACAACGAGACCGGCAGGACCCGGAGTCCCAACACCAATGATCCCTTCCATCGTATCGTGCATCCGAGCAAGGCCGTCGGATGCGGGCTTTCCTCTCCTCAGGAACATTCGCCGGTTCGACTTCGTAGGAAGGCCTTCCACGCTTTCTTGTGTTTGGTACGCTGCTAATGAGAGCCTCAGCGATTTGCAGACGGAAGTGCAGAAGATCAAGCAGCTTTGATCGCCGTGTGTGTGCATTCTCACGTAAATACTCCATTCAAGTATTACAGACAGCTAGGTCTACAAAATGGAATATCACCCTCAGCGTCCATTTCTTTGACCTGATCTTGGTGCGGTACAAGCTCAAGAGAAAGTCCATCTTGTCCATGCCTCCCATACTTTGATTGTACTTGGCGATGACCTCTGGCTGCTTCACTAATATGTGTTCACGCTTAGTTTTGTCCCACCTCCTGACATCCTCTTCATTACCAATGCCAACAAAGTTGGACGCGACGAACACATCATTGTTGTCTTTCCAGATCACTACTACAACATCATCACTTGTGACGTATTCAGCAGAGTATCTCCACGGCTTTTTGTTGATCACCTTTTTGGATTCAAGAGGGCACTTTCCCAGCCTGTTTTTTCGCACAGTTCCAGCTGCCAAAATTTTGTGCTCTCGTAGCTGGCGAAAGAGAGGCACTGATGTAAAGTAGTTATCAAAGTAAAGTTGGTAATTGCATCCATAAGAAATTCTTTTAGATAGATGCAAGACAACACCAGAACAAAGATTGTATTCTTTCTTCAGGTCGGCGGGAATCGTGTTTTCCCCCTGGTATATTGCAAAGTCGTAGAGTAAACCACTGCTACCACACAGAGCAAACACTTTTATGCCCCAGGGAGATGGCTTGCCTTTCACATACTGCTTTATGGAAAGCTGGCCTTTAAAAGAGATCATTTTCTCGTCGACTGAGCATTCCTGTTGAAGAGCCTGCTCCAAGCATCGCTTTCGTATGAGCTCCAGAAATGAACCCACTTTCCACAGGCCATCTCCACTGTCAAATCGAGAATCTTCTGGAACAATGTGAAGATTATTTCAAAGCTTGAAAAAGCGCTTCTCCGTCATAGTTTCGCTGATGATAGGAACCTTCATCGTTGGTTTCCAATACAGCCTTATTCGAGGTAAGTGAACGACGCCCATCAGGATATGCATACCGAACAGCTGTCTCATTTCAGTGGCTGTGGTATTCACATAATGCAGAGTTGTTTTCACACTATATTGATTCATGTTTTCTGCTATTACTCTGAAAATGGACTCGGGCACGTACCTCGAAAAGTACGTGTATGGCGTACAAGTTTCATCCACCTCCGGTGGGCACTCGTTGTGACCGCTGAAGTCGATGTCTGATGGGGGCGCGTAAACTTTCTTTTTCCACTGAAAGTTCGTCGGTACGTTGTCTTCAACACGTATTTTTTTCAATGGAGACCTGTCGCCCCCGTCTTCGCTTTTAGTGGAACTCTGCGTGTCACAATTTTTCCGCGGAACATCTTCCTGTGGAATGTCGTCTTTATCGTCGCTTTCACCGATATCAGACACATTCCTGGAAGCAATCTTCTCTAGTAGTCTGTCGGCTGTTTCTTTGGTTGCATGATGAGACTTTGCTTTGTAAAAAGTCGCACAAGGCAAGCCGATAAAATCTGAAAAATAGCAGTGCCGTACGCGGTTAGACAGCAATTGTCGTGTTGCCCTCTTTTCTTCCACTATCACGCTTCGTACACAATTGTGACCATGCACTAAATGCTGGCAATGCAGTCTTTTCCGTAACGGTGAGTATTTCCAGATACGCACATGTTCGTGCATAAGACACGGTTACCATATTTTTTTCGCCACATGACCTTTAATAAAAGCAGGAGAAATCATCGAAGGAGCTCGCGTGCGCCGCCATGTTGTTTGTTTATGGTCGTAGATCTATTAGTATCCGGCAGAAGGCCCTAAAAACTTCAGTGTTGATAGACAAGGGACACACAAATCAACCAAAGTTATCGAAAACCTTCATTTTTTTATTTTTCTCGTAAAACCGTAAAAATCAAATGTACACAATTGTGTACATAGCGTCTGAAAGGGTTAAACTCAAACTTGCATTTATAGAGTGCTGTAGTATAGATGCATTTTTTTTCTAAAACTTTTCTCTCTTTTTTGTTTCTTTTTTTTTCTTTTTTTCTAGTGTGTTTGGGTGTAGTTGAGATCGCCCCGGTACTGTAGTCTAGTGGCTAAGACACTCGGCTGCTGACTCGTAGTTCACGGGGATCGAATCTCGGCTGCGGCGGCTGCATTTTTGATGGAGGCTAAAGTGCTGTAGGCCCGTGTGCTCAGATTTGGGTGCACGTTAAGGAACCTCAGCTGGTCGAAATTACCGGAGCTCTCCACTACGGCATCTCTCATAATCATATGGTGGTTTTGGGGCCTTAGACCCCACATATCAGGGTGGAGTTGAGCTTATCAGGTCATTCTGCTGATCGTGCGCTGTGGTTGTTGCCATACTTAACTTTATGCTTTAGATGTATATAGTACATGAAGCATGCATTTTGCTGCACATTATGTTCATGGCGTAAATTTTGCACATTTTTAGTTATACTTCATGCAATCACTGTGTGTATTAACAAAAAATAATTCTTTTTTGCTTATTAAAATTGTGAGCATCGCCAATACTTATTGTACTTCGTTGGGGCCTCTTGCCTATAGTGCACAAAGTTTGCTATTGTAGGACGATTGTCGTTGTCACTCCTGGCTATGCTTACACTAAAACCAACAGAACATTTTTATATAAGAGTGAAACGACCAGTATTCAAAGCTCTTGAAGTGTTTTTGTCCTGAGCAGCGAGGTTCTATATACCTCATTCTGTGTTATACAATCATGGACATTTTTTTCTCATGATTTTGATGATGGCTTGCATGAATGCTTGCAGAGCAGTAATGGGCAGCTGTTTTATAACATATTTAAGGTAAACGCATAAACGTGTCCACACAATCTCTTCACATTAGCGAAGAAGACGCTGCCTCGAATGCATTGTTTTCAAAGAGTGCATATTGCGTTGATTTAGTGAACACCTGTTTAGGTGTAGACATGTACACGTGTTGCACTGTTCTGAGTTTGACGATTTTCAGGCTAGTGATTGTGTCTATGTCTGCTCCACAATTAGAAAGCCATCAATGGCACTTTTGTTCTTTGTGTGAATAGACGACTTGCCAGTCTCAGCGACGCACAATCCATAATTTTTGGCGCACAATTACGACTGTGTACAGAATTTTTGGTGTATATAGCATTTTGAGACAGTACGCGTATAGTGTCTTCGCCCACACAGCCCACATAGCTGTAGCTTTGCTCCCTCCTAAATGGAGTGTAGACTTCAAGAAGTTATGTAACAGCTGCTCTAAACATTTGTCTATGCGGAAAACTTTCTTATTTTTTGTTTTTGTGTGTGTAGCCTAGGTTAGAATGTAATTTCAGAAGAGAGCGAACCATTGCAGAGAGTTTTTTTTCTGCATCAGCCAAGTGTTGATTTATTCACCAACACCAAATTTTGTAGCTGGGGCAAGCTTAGTGTAAACTTAAGTCAAGGAGCTGTGCAGGGCTTTTGTGATCCAGGCTGAATAAATTTGTGTTTGATTTATGCCTACTTGCTCATAAAAACTGATGTTCTTCATTCGTGCGTTCAAGGTAGAGTGGCATTAGCCATCTGTAAAGCTGTGAATTTTTAATTTATCATCTTTGTATACTACTTACTGCTGTGCATTTGCGACTTGTGTTGTTTGATGTTCTTGAATAAAATGAACCCTCAGAAAACAAATTCAACTTGTGTCATTTGATTTGCTCATTCTATTTGACAACCTCTGCCAGGCTACTTATGTATTGAGTGGCAGGATAGCAATGCTCGAAATTCACTGCTACAAACGCGTTTCTCTTACAGCAGAGACTGGTTCTTGGGCACATTTGTACACAGGGAACCGAATCTAGTTGTTTAACCAATGTCATGTTTTGTTGATTTTACAATATGTAAAAACATTTCATATTTTAAAGAAAGCCTACATTTTACAATGAGGAGCGTGTTTTGTTTTAGGTACCGTTTTTTGAATAATCGATTTTTTCTAATGGTTTAAATAGCTATAAGCTGTAATGGCCAACACAGCTCTAAAGCTCTGGCTGCAATAGAAAGCCTGCTGTTGCGATGCAGTCACCTTAGTGGTTGCATGAAGGGTGGGCAAGCAAGCTCGACCGGGAACTTATTTATTTTCTCAACTTGGCACTCCACCAAATGTCAGCCACCTAATTGAACTACTGCTATTGCTTGTTAGTAAGTACACTAGAACCAGTTGAATACATGACCTAGGACTGGGACCAAGACGTCCACAATATCTTCTAACTTTCTTTGCCACTGGCTGAAACAATATGGTAAAGGCTCTTGTTCCTGCTAAGCCTGTGGTGTTAGACGCTCGCTAAAATATCATCTGCTAGCAAGATAAGCGTTCATCGTGTAGTTCATCACGTACTTAAGATGCCTGTGTAATGCGTCGTGAGGCATTGCATTCTCTCAAAATACGCAGCATAGTGGCAACCTCAATACCACGCTACAATCTTGGTGACGCTACACTCTTTGTAGTTGTTCTTAAAGGGCTACTCGCCAGGTTTCACAATTTTAAGCTGACAAGCGCAATGCGTATACGAGCCGTTCATGATCACGTCTGCCAAAATTTGCAACTCTACGCGCTGCGAAAAGGGGTAAAATTTTAAGATGAAAGCTGCTCGCCCTCCCTTCTACCGGCACACGCCTTGAGAATGAGGGAATGACGTGGGCGTAGGAATGGCCCTACGTACACAGCACTGTAGTCACGTTGGTCCTCAACGTAGACGACTCTGCTCTGACGTCAACAGTATACCACGTGACATGGCAAAAATTATTTAGCACAACATGCGTAGTTTATGTATTTGTTGCTTTAAGAGATGAATAAAACTTGAATATAAATAATGAGACACAATACAAAATTGTGCACGTTTTTCTTACATTTTTTCCCGTGAAATGCTACGAGATGCGAGGCTAACAATGTACCAGCCTTTCACATGCGTTCGGGTTCCCGCGGTCAGCGCATTGAGCAGACGACCGCCGTGGAACGCTTCCTACGCGTTCGCGCACTCATTGTGCTCATCTCTACCGCGCCTAAGCCAGCGTTTCCAAACAATTCCGCAGAAGCAGGCAGAAGACCACATAATAACGCTGGTCAACAAAGTAACGCCGCTCGCGTGCACAGTTGGTTGGTTGGTTCCTCAACACCTTCGCGCAACCCACCTAGGGGGATAGGCCATGAATGGGACGGTGCCTTGCTTTTTAAATTAATTCACTTCTTGAAAGAGAGACTTGGAATAATTAGGTAATATAGGTAATAACAAAAAGGTGTTAAATGTCTAATGAAAAGGAACCTTGAAAAGAAAATATTAACATACAAAAATATATATATACATAAAACCACTGAAGTTACCTATTTTTAGCATTCCAATCTTTCAGATTCTCTTAAGAAATTTGTAACAGCGGTAAAAACGCTCCTGTGGCTGAATCCAAATGCGACTGCGCCAAATAAAAGAATCACCGGAAGTGTCAAGTTTAAGCCGAACTTTCGTAGGGGTTCTTCTAGTAGATTTTCCCTTTGAGTTTTCAATTTTCGGCATGACAAAAAGAAGTGCTCCAAAGATTCCCTCTCATTACAATAAAGGCACAAAGGCGAGTGTGCCAGACCCGACCTGTGAAGGTAAAAGTTCAATGAGGGAACTCGACAACGCAGCCTGGTAATTACTATTTCTTCCTTCCTTGATGAACACCACTTGTTCTTCCATAGGAACTTTAGCTGTGTGAAGTCTGATACAAACAAAGGGGATTTTTCAAAGTTATTGGCCGTTGTGCGTTTTTCAAAGCGCACTGCTGTGATATATTCCGAAGTAGGCAAAATAGGTAAAACAGGACAATCAAGGGAAGATACAGCTAGTGCATCTGCATGCTCATTCAGAGCTAAACCTCTATGACCTGGTACCCAAACTAGTCGGACGAGTCGCACATGTGTAGGAATGAGCGAGTAGAACGTTTCTAAAACACGCGAAAAAGTTGGTGAGCTTAAGGCAGTACAGACCGAGAGACAGTCTGTTAGAACAATCACCGCTGATAGATCTTGCGGCACTTTACGCAATGCAAGGACTATTGCCAGTAGTTCAGCTTGGTAAATAGGTGTAAAGTCGGGCAATCGAATTGAGAAAGCCCAATCTAGAGAGGATGATATGATTCCTACACCAGCCTTCTCTCCATAAACCAAAGCGTCAGTCGATATCACAATGGATGTTTCTAGATTGGCCAAATGATCTTCCAAAATGCCATTTATATACTGATATGGTAATTTTTTGCATTCTTGGGATATATATCGTCAAATTCTATCCTAATTGCATCTACAGTGTTGAGCACAAGTGTTTCCCAAAGGTTAACTCTTAAGGGCTCCAAAAGTTTCTGAGTAAATGTTACTTGAGGACACCTTAATTTATGCCATTGGTGGTTGAAGAATGAGGTCTGCTGGTTAATGAACACATACAGTGCCCTCCGCTGAGGTGATGCATAGATTTTAAGGAATGTACGTACTGTTAGAATATGAAATCTTTTGATAAGAGAAGGCAGGCGGGATTCTTCGTATAGGATATTGTTGGCAACATATTTGGGTAGCCCTAGGCATAAGCGTAAAGATTCGCGTTCTAGCAGAATCAGTGGTCGAACTTTATAGGCCGGAGCGCCAGAAAACAGAACACATCCGAATTCTAGTATCGGTCGAATGTACATGCAATATATCATAATGAGCACGTCTCTACGCAAACCGGCACGATAATTACTGAGCCTGCGCAGCATCCCTACGGCACGTGCTCCTTTAGCGGCCATGTTTTCTATGTGGGGACTCCAGTTTAGTGTTTCGGTGTAGGTTACCCCCAAGTACCTAACTGACTCGACCTGAGGTATGGCGTTCTGTTGGTACGTTAGTGAAATTCGCACTGTGGCATTTTGTGCGAAAACTATAATTGTACTTTAGTTTGTATTGAGGCATAGGTTGATATCCTCCAGCCACGTTTCCAGACTACTCATATATGTCTGCAGAAACAGGTACAGTGTGTGAATGTCCACCGACGCAGCAAAAAATGCAATATCATCGGCATACACATAGACCTGTACATCTTGCTGTATGGGAATGGAACATAGTAGAGCATTAAATAATTAGGGCGATAGTACTGACCCTTGCGGTATACCTCTCGTTTGCCTGTATACTGAAGAGTTGACACCAGATTGCGAGCAGTAAAATTCTCTATCACCTAAGAAAACATGTATCCAGGCCACAAAGTATTGAGGCAGTCCTAAATTCTGAAGTGAATCTAGCAGTTTAACGTGCTCCACGCTATCATAGGCTTTGTGATATCTGAGGTTACCAAAGCGGAGTATTGTTTCTGATATCGAGCAAGTTGAATTCTGCGTTCGAGATCCACGTGCGCACACCAAATGGAGCAACCACGCCTGAATCCAATCTGACATGGGCTCAGTGTCAGTTTTTCTGACATCCATCTATCTATACGTCTATATAAAATTCTTTCAACTAGTTTTACTAGGTTCGATGTAAGTGAAATGGGCCTGATATTATCTAAGGTAAACCCAGCGCCTTGCTTTTTTAATAATGTAAATCACTTTTGTCATTCTCTAATCAGGTGGCATCCAAGAGCTTCTAAGTGAGTGATTAATAATTTCGAGTAGGCCAAGTGGGTATATTTTATGCACAGATTTTATCACCGATGTCGTCATGCTATCAGGACTAGGAGGACTAGGAGCAGAATGGGGTAGTGTTCTGACTACGTTTGCTAATTCTGCAGGCGTAACCTCTTCAAAATCCTCAGCCCTTTGGGGGGACTGGGCTTGGTATGAGAGAAGTGTCGTAAAGCCACTTTCTAGGCCCTGAGCTATATCTTCTAGAAGGGCCTTCAGTTCAACTGGTGATGATACTACAGATTCTGTATGTCTTTGTTCCGGAAGAACTTTCTTAGTTCTCAGAAAGCGAAAAAGTGCTTTTCCCAATTGCCAAACCTTCAAAAATATGGCCAAACCTCCACCTCGAGTTGGGCGGTCTAGACAAAATGTGCGGTAGTTTTTAATCCTAAAATACTTATTTTCTGCAAGCCAAGTTTCTTGTAAAGCAACAATATCAGGGGAGTAATTATCGCAAAGTTCAAGTAAGTCTGTAGCTGCTGAAAAAAATGGAGCGGCAATTCCACTGTAGTACTTTTCAATTCCCTATTTTGAAGACATACCAGCAGCACTCACTGCTTTCTCTAAGATGCTATTCTTTAAAAAATCTTTTTTGGTGGGTTTTCCTTCTGATATCTCTTATTTCTTGATTTAGGACTAATTGAGGACCATTGTGCCTCAGGGAGAAGCACGTCGTTTCATATTTCTTGAGTCAGAGTCCATTTTCTCTGGTTGTGAGACATGAGAATCGGAGTCCGAGCTCCAATCTAGGTCCTGTACAAGAGGCTTAATTATTCTACGGCCAGTGTTCGGCGTGTCTGGCTTTGACTTTGAAGGGCCTGGTTCCGATGGAATATCAGTAACCTTTACTGTTGAAGGGGGCACGGTAGGTTGGTTCCCTCCCTGCAATATTTGATTCAACTGAGTTCTCACTATTTGTGCCAATGACTCCGTTAGGCTCACGAATAGAGATTCCATAGGTTTCGTCATGGCCTTTTCCACCATTGATGTTATTAAATCAGGCAACGATGACTCAAGCATCTGGTTTGCCCGGTTGGCAACGAAGGCATAGCCACGTGAGCGCTCAGAAAGAATAGATCGGGCCTCACGCCGGGAGCATCGTTGTTGTTCGATGATCTCTAGAAGTTGCAACTCTCATGTCCTCATTGGGCAACTTTCATCGTCAGCCGCGTGATTTCCTCTGCATAGACAGCATCTCACCTCTTGGGTTGAACATTCGTCGGGTTTATGTTGGTCAGTACATGTGCGACACCTCACATCCGATCTACATCCCTTGATGGTATGCCCATACCTCCAGCATTTTTTGCACTGCAGTGGACGAGGGGATAGTGAATCTACACGATAAATTAGTGGCCATGCCTTAATTTCGGTTGGTCGAGCCATGGCGACGAAAGTCACAATCACTGATTCTGTGGGGACCTTCGTGTTCTCAACGTTTCGCGAGCATCGAAATACAGAGACTGCTCCTGAGGCCGCAAACATTTCAAGTATTTCGGGTGGTGTAAGGCTCAAGTCCACTCCTCGAACAAGTCCCTTCACACAGGCCAAATGTGCAGGTACGAAACAGCTCACAGGATTTGAGGCAAACGTTCTGCATTTTAGAAGATCTGTGATGCAGGTCTGGTCCGGCGAGCAGCACAGGATGCCTCCACGCCCAAATTGACGCACCTCAGTAATCATTTGGTAATGATCGGAAATCTTCCGGAGTTCTTCCTGAGTTAGTTTCGGATTTTTCATGCGAATAGACTCGCCGTTGGTTGGAATCAGGGTCACAGGAACGCTCTTCAGACCACTGCGCAAAAATAGATCGATTGGCAAATCACTGTTAGGAAGGGAAGCCGACATGCAGAATATGCCTGGCCGGGAGAGGAAAGAGACATCAGGTTAATAGGCTTAACAGCACCGCCCGATCCGGCCACTCCCCCACAGGAGGAAGCACGAAGGTGCCCTTGAAGCAGTCAGGAAGCACCGGAATGGAAACGCGACGTGGCGGAACGAGACGTCTAGAAAGGAGAGTGAACACGCCGCCTTTGCACGGGGGCTGGGCTTGTTCGGGCACGTCATGCGAACGTCACCTCTTGGTCGGATGCCAGAGAGGGTGAGAAAAGGTTTGGCTTGCGAAAGCCACGTGGAAGAGCGGCAAGGGTTTCGAGCTTGTCTCTTCTCACCCTCGTTTCGCACCGCCTCAAAAAATATGTTTTCTCCGCTCGTAATGAACCGATTCAAAACATTTTTGTGGCAAAACGTTCCTCATTGGACACCCAACAACTTCCACTGTCTAACTAAAGTTCGGTATAGGGCCTGTTGAGTGGCCCTTTAATGCTAAAGCTTCGTCATGTGTGCAGAAAAAGCTGTTAACGATTTTGAGTACGATGTACTCTACTATGGTAGAGCAGAGAGCCGTACCGTTTAATATTCGGTAGTCGCAACATTGAATGCATGCCAATATAGTATTATCGTAGTATTACTTCTACATTTCTGTGACCGAGTCAAACTCGACATCAGTGACCATACAGGAATGTGGCCTTCAAAGGTGTGCGGGCCAATCGCACATCCGTATGCACCATTTTCCAATAAATGATGCTTTTTCTATTGTGTGCTTTTTGGATGCCAGCTGATTTTGATCTGCCAGTCTGATCTTTTATTAAGGTGACTTGTCATTTCATTGAAGCATTTATTGTTGTTGCCTGTAGTAACTGAAGTGTTTCTGTGCTAAGCATGTGAATGAGGATATACAGCCAACTGATCAAGGACTTATAGAGAAGTCCAGTGCAGTAAGTGACCAGTAAAAGAGCGAGGGATTGTGGGATGCGCCGTCTGCTACAGGCTCGAGAAGAGTAGGCGACGGCGAACCGGCCGCAAGCCTCCGATTATTCGGGATACGCGCGCGTGGTCGCCCGTTTATCTTCGTCCCGATAAAGCATGGTCAGTTGTTCAGCCGTTAGCTGCTCCAACTCGAGCGTGAAAGGCAAACGGCGTGTATCGATTCCCATAGAACGAAGAAATAAAATGATGTGGGCTGTGAAGAGAGCCACAGTGACAGGTCGCCTTTGAGGACGGATTGATTGATTTGTGGGGTTTAACGTCCCAAAACTTTGAGGACGGAACATTGAAGCCACAGTGTTCGAAAACCAATTTATCACAGATACGTGTGTATTCCACACTAAAAGAAGCTTACGCATGAATTTGCTGCGAATGTTATATTGAGAAATAAATTGACGCGCAAACGCCTAACAAATATATTATGGGAACGCGCGGGTGAAATCGACTTGTCATACGAGATGAGCGCCGACCATTGCAATCGTATATATGACAAAAAATGCAAACTCTTCACTCAAGAGTATGTTCACACGAAGCGCTGGACGAGTCCATTTGCGTTATCTTGGTGAAACTGTGTGTCAGGACGGCACTCAAAGAACAAGTGCATTAAAATAGCGCAGCGTTTCGATTATTCGGCGCCGTCTACGTCTGACTGGATTGTTTATGTGATGCCGTGCCGTGCAGTTTGACCAACATCAGCGTTCAAATAAGCATCTGGCTTCGCCTAAGAAACACATCTTAGAGTGCGCTGAAGGCTAGAAAAAAAAGATATCTCAACGTACTCAATAAGTGCTGCGCTTCATGCTGACCGCGACTGACGATGTCAGCCGGAGAAGCGATACCGAAATGAACTCTGAGCACACTGCTACAGTCATCCCCATCCCCCGAGATCTTTAAAATGGCGATTTTTTATAAGCAGTAACGTATCATACAATGAAAACTGTTTTTTGCATCGACTGATCTACTAGCCAAACTGATCAGTACCCCCGAGCAGCATAAAAGCATTGCAGATCATTTTAGAGCGATAAGAAGTTTTCTTGTCGTTCATGGCTTTCGTAGCTTGTCATCGTCACAGTCACGGTTAGCAACAACAACAAAAAAACAACTTCTAAAGCACTGACATTGCACGCAGAGGTTTTTTTTTTCAACGGAGCTGTACAAAAATGCGCGCGTGCCACTGCTAACCCGCGTGGTGCGTCGAACCGGAAGCCGTCGTATCCCACAGTTCTCTGCAATTGCCCATTTTACCGGTCACCCATTGCCTTCATGGCGAGACCGCCATTGTGTTTGGAGTACTTAGGCAAGTAATGAGATTGCTTTACTAGCAAATTAACATTCTCGGAAAGAAGTGCTTGCAAATTGCAAGCCAATTCTTCGTGCGTTCAGCATATCGAAACGGATCGCGCACGCGTTACCCGCGAGCAGGGAACAGGGCCGCTATGTAACAAGCAAGCAAGTGCCAAAATTTAAATGAAGGCGCGTCGTGGCTGTGTCGATTCTCATGAAACGCGGTAAGTCATCTCACTTGTGTCATTGAATCACCTTACGCTTCGCCGCGGTGGTCTGGTGGCTAAGGTACTCGGCTGCTGACCCGCAGGTTGCGGGATCGAATCCCTGCTGTGGCAGCTGCATTTTCGATGGAGACGGAAATGTTGTAGGCCCGTGTGCTCAGATTTGGGTGCACGTTAAAGAACCCCAGGTGGTCAAAATTTCCGGAGCCCTCCACTACGGCGTCTCTCATAATGATATGGTGGTTTTGGGACGTTAAACCCCGCATATCAATCACTGAATCGCCTGACGTTTGCGTGGGGTGATAAAGGCGATACGTGTGCGTGGGGAGGGCTGCAATGATCTTTCACCCCCTCCGATTAGGAAACTTGCGCGTATAGCGCTTGGTACTTATCTGCTGTATTCGAGCTTTGCGCGAGGAAGCCACAATATTTACGTTTCCTTTCGCTGCGCAACATTATTCAGGAGCAGCCGCTCCAGCGCACCTTCTCTCAGACAGGTGAGATGTATATAGTTTTTCGCGCCTATTTATAGTCTAAGAAAGAAGCAGACAAGCATCACACACACAGCACCCGTAGTGTGAACTGTCTATATATTATTTAGAAATGCCTGCCTATTTTCCTGACCCGATTCTGCTCAGGCCCGCCTTGATTCAAATTTCGTCCCTCTCTTGTCACATTTAGTTTTGCTAACGCGTGACAGAGATAAGACGGCCTATTTAACAGAGATACCGCGTTTCTTGCGCGCTGGGTCCTGTCACTTTCGATCAATATCGGCCGTGATGTTCAATTATGAATATCCTGAATTACGTGCAGCTTTGGTGATTTCCAGAAAATGGGTATGTCGTAGATTGGCACGCATATTGCAACTGCCCTCAAGTCAAAGCTCAACTACGTAGTCTTTGTTGGTCAAATATTAGTCGCGTCAATGCCATTTTAGTTGCTGTGAAGTTTTCTGCCTCGACATATTCGTGTGCGAAGGCGGCAGGACAATGACTGTCATTGCACTTTTATTTTAAAATTCGTATTGTCAAAAAAAGTGTATCTTTGTCGAAGTACCCCGTGTGTCGTCTTTTCGAGCACGTTTTCCCTTCCGAGACGTCGCCCGCCTCAATTTTCCTCTTGGGGGAATTTTCCCGTCGGCCAGGAGTGGGGCAGCTGGTCGTGAATAGCCGCCATTTATTTCGCTGCCACCCCGCCCACAGAGGTTTAACGCGGTGTCCTATTGGCCTGATTTTGGCGGTGCTCGCCGGACAAGCGTGGAGGCCGAGGCGGGATTTGCGTAGCCCACTTCGGGAATTGGGACGAGTCGGAGAGTGCATACGCTTGTTGGCCTCTTGGTTCGGAGGCAAGTTTTTTTTCTCCGTCACCGGGCGGCGTTTACGTCTTCTCGGCGAGATCCCTGGCGTCGGCGGGCGCGCTTGCGCCTTCTGTATCCTCAAAGTCCCGATCGAGGCAGCGCCTCGGGATCGCGCGCCGTCTGTTTCTCTAAACTGTGCCAGTATCTTTTTCTCCTACTTCAGAGTGCCCGATCGCGGGAGCGCTGGTCGAACAGCTGGGTCATTCCTCAAAGATTTTTATCTATAAATATAAATAGCGTTCCGTTCTGTCTACTTGTTTCCTGTGTCCCGTCCTTATTTGCGCTCTACATTTATTTTTAGACGTGCACCAACTCGCCCAGCAATGAGTTTTACTTTCTTGTCTATAGACCATTTTACCTAAGACATGTGGGCGCCACCATCTTGGGTTGCGAAGTTAATGTGTCATTGTTTTTGGATATGGTAATGTGAATCAATAAGGCCCTGAAACATGGTATGCACAACTTCAACCATTTTCATGTGTATGCGTCTACTGTAACACTATTCGTTTAGTTGCTAAAGATACACAACACGAAGCTTAACAACCCGGCCAACAAGGAGGCACTAAAACCGCCCCGTAAAATAGTCCATATATAGACCTATCCCTTGTTTGTAAACAGCGGCAGATGCCGTCAACATAGTGATTCGCTTGTAGCGACATCACGGCACGCAGTCTCCGCCTAAAGTTTCTATTTTGGGGGGAAAATCTAGGCGATTTAGCTCCCCGAGCCCACAGCCCACCACCGCCCCCTACGATCACGTGACGAGCGCACCGCACTGAAGTGCCTCCCGCCTGATCGTGACTGCAAACGGCGTAATATGTAACCAGTGGTAGGCGCCATCGACACGTGATTGTAGCGACGTCGCGGCGCGCATGCTCCGCGCAGCCGAAAGCTCGCCACCGCCCCCTACGATCACGTGACGAGCGCAGCGCACTGAAGTGCCTCCCGCCTGATCGTGACTGCAAACGGCGTACATTGTAACCAGTGGTAGGCGCCATCGACACGCGCTTGTAGCGACGTCGCGGTGCGCATGCTCCGCACAGCCCAAAGTTCGCCACCACCACCTACGATCACGTGACGAGCACAGTGCGGTGAAGTGCCTCCCGCCTAATTGTGACTGCAAACGGCGTACATTGTAACCAGTGGTAGACGCCATCGACACGCGCTTGTAGCGACGTCGCGGTGCGCATTCTCCGCACAGCCCAAAGTTCGCCTCCACCACCTACGATCACGTGACGAGCACAGCGCGCTGAAGTGCCTCCCGCCTAATTGTGACTGCAAACAGCGTACATTGTAACCAGTGGTAGACGCCATCGACACGCGCTTGTAGCGACGTCGCGGCGCGTAGGCTCTGCCTAAAATTTCTAAATTTTGTGGGGGAAAATCTAGGCAATTTAGCTCCCACAGCCCAAAGCTTGCCACTGCCCTTCGTGATCAAGCGGGAGGCACTTCAGCGCGCTGTGCTCGTCACGTGATCATGGAGGGCGAGGGCGAGCTTTGGGCTGCACGGAGCATGCGCGCCGCGACGTCGCTACAAGCACGTGTCAACGGCTCCTACCATTGCTTACAATGTACGCCGTTTGCAGTGACGAATTGCTATATTTTGACTTCGTATTGCCTAATTGGTATGCACTACAGCTATTTCGCTTATGATTAAAATATTTTTGTAAAGACGTTGAATATCATTGCGCTGAAACCCCGCTAATAAGTGACCGAGTGGAAACGGTGAGAGGCTAAGCTCTCGCCCACGGTGCAATCGGTATACAGACGGCGCGAGACAAGCACGAAACCGCGGCATCCTATGCGGAGCTCATAGTCCTCGGACCTGCGTCAGTTAACGTATATAAAGCAAAACGCAAAACAGCTCCACACATTTCAAAACTGCTCGAAAGAGGCGTCATATACGGGCGTCACCATCATGGTCGGGGAATAAAAACGGTCGTAGAAAAGGCGTGATCTGTATGCACGGTGCATCTAAAGTAAGCTTTATGATTTTCTTAAGGTTTAGAACTGGGAAGAACATAAAAGCTACCTTTGCAGATAACTTATATCCAGGGGGACACAGAGTGAGACAGTAATTATCGAAGATTTAGTAATTGATTTTTTAGCTACTGCAGCTAACAAGCATTTTTGCGTTGGAAAATTGGAGGCAGTAGCACTTATGCGGTGCTCCACTTTGAAGAACTCTTCTAGCATGTATACCTACTCCGAAATCCCGCTGCAAAGTTTATTTGCCGTTTATGTGATCGCGCATGCAAGACAGTCAGCACTGGCGAAAAGCTCCTCCCCGACGTGCTGAGGCAGTTGTACCAAGCGATGTACCAAGCGATTCTGGCGCCCTCAAACATACTCGAAAAACAAAAACGTGCAGTTTTATAGCACTAAAAACAGCGCATGGCTAGAGCATTTCGGAGAGTAAAATATATGCTTGGTCGGAACCCTTCATAGTTTCGCAGAATGTCATCTGAATGTGATTTATCGGAAAAATTATCCTTTCTTGTTTAGACACCACTTTCAATTGCCTTAAATATGTAGTAAGCAAAGACTTTTGTGTTAAGTATTTGAAGCCTAGTAATATTACAACGATTTGTGTGTCATACACGCCTCCACAAGTTTCACCAGACCGTTCTTTGTTTGCATTTCCCTTTCTTACAATATTGCTCTATGTAGAATCTGAGCAATGAATCTTTACTCTATATAATGTATATCTTGCGTTAAAATTTTTTCAGTCCATGGATGTTTCTAAACTTAACGAAAAAAATAGTAAATTTGAAATAATCTTTCTGTTTTACATTGAAACACAATGTTTTATAGATCCATCGAAAGGAAATAAATAGTTCTTCTTACATGACAAGTTTTGTCATTACAATTGTTGTTTTGTGAATGTGGAATAAACTAGAGACCGTATGGAGAAACCTTAGTTCTGCGGTAGAAACAGGATGAGAGTGACGGCGTATGCTTCAAGCTTTCATGTTGACCGCCTCCTAAAAAGCGAATATAGCTTGTAAAGCTTGCTTCTTCGCGTAATGAGGCTTGATGCGGCGAAGCCAGCTTTAACGAGTGCTCTTCGGAATGTTGCGCGCATACGTGCGTGACGTTCTAAATGTCTAGCAGGCACATACATAACGTATACATAACTTGCGTCATAATAGCAATAAATTGGTGTCCCAACACCACTTTTAAATATGCCCATAAAGCATTAGTGTAAAGTTCACATTATCACCGAAAAAAAAACTCCAATACTTTTGCGCAAACTGTGAATGAGTATCGGAGTTGTTCTTTCAAGACGCGCTATTTAATAAAAATAGTTTACTCAACGTATTTAACTGATTCCACTATATATTTATGAATTTCTATTGTAAACATAAAGCTTCTATAGTTTGTTCACAAATTGCTAATTTCTAGCACCGCCTTCTGAAAAAAAACTGACATAGTAAATGAGAACTACGCTTGGTAGACTTGCTGCAATTAGAACTCATTTTTCACATGCAACAAATGTTCAAATTCGTTTCGTGGCAGAGCTGTAAAGACGCATTTTTAATAAGAATGATATGTACTTGAATGCGGAAATTGTTGTTGGCTGCAAGCTAGTTTCCGCTGCGTATAGGTTAACTATGAAGTCAAATACGCTGACTAATAGACGACTGTCGACAGTCACTGTACTTTATTATTACATTATTGCGAATTGTTTCAGAAGTATTATAGCTCTCGCTTTTTCGTTGTTCTCACGAAACGGTATGGGACAGCATCTCGGAGTACCCAGCAGGCGTTGAGGGAGGTTTGAGCAACGCGGCGCAGCTTGCCAAACGCGAACAGCGCAGATACCGAACCGGACTTTCGAAGCTAGCGTTCGCTCATCCCTTTTGCACTTGGCGCGGTCTTCTTTGTTTGCTGTTTTTATTTCTTTAAGGTCGTGCAAACGAGCTACATCTTGCATCCGTCCTGCAGTGTCTGAAGAAAACTGTGGCCAGGGCGGCAGTCACGCGGGAGAGATAGATAAAGTCTTCGCGAGTCGGATAAAACACACGAAATAAAAAAAAAGCTTAAGAAACGCAACTTTCACCCTTCTTTCTTTCTCATCTAATCTCACTCGGCCAACGCCTCGCTCAACGGGTGGTTCGCCCACGCGACTCCTCGCGCGATGCAGAAACGAAACTCCCCGCTTCAACCACCGCCCATCAAAAAAACTCCTCGCGAGTAACCACAGCTCCTCCCTCTACCTCCTTTCCTACTCTCGTAGCGCCGCACTTTTCTTCGCAACCACCGCTGCCGCCACTTTTAAGCCGCCCGCACCCCATGAGCGACGCAACGCTCGATCACGCTTAACTCTCTCGGAACCAGTGTCAATTAATTTCTCGCCCTGCTTTGTTTGTTCCGCGTGTCACTCCGCGCGGACCTTTCACCCAACACCAGCGTTTCTCTCTCACTGCCCCCTTCGACGCTCAGTTCACTTCCTAAGCGCTTTCGAGTCCGTATTCTCTCCCTCCCTCTGTGCAACTGCCGTCACACTGAAAGGGGAGGCAGATATCCGGGAAATTACCGAGATACGAAGCGCTTGCCCGTCGGAGCTGCGGCGGTTGTCCCGTCAACGACAAAAGCGGCGAGTGCCCGACCAACTCACCGGCCGTGCAGTGGGGAAAGCAAAACCAACTGTTGCGAAGCCGCTGCGGTTTCAAAAAATCTAGCTAGTTTTTTTTGCATCTGCACTTCATCGCTGGAAGACAGAAGTGAAAAACACTTCTTGCGCCACTTTCCTCGTCGACCTACTGACTGGAATGCCACTTTGAGCGCAGGTGATTGAGTGTGGCTTGCGTTACGTTTTGTGCGTGCGACCCTTCACTTCTGTTGCGAAGCGCACCTCCGACGACGTTACGAAGGGCGCCTGAAAATCTCAACGCTGCAACCACTGTTTACGAAAGACGGCGACGCCAACACGGACCCGAAGGCGCCACTGCTTCGAATTCCACCGGGAAGGTCACCAGCCGTTTGGTAGCGTAGGTTTCTCAGCTCGCGACTGATTCAGCGCAGAGCTGATAGACGAGCGGACGAGACGACGGTGAGTTAAACAAGGTTTACGTACAGCATATATACAGAGGCGTTACAAATTCGGCACTGGGGCCGACAGAGACGTGAAGAGCCAAGCTCTTCTCTCTAACACATAGCTCTACTCTCAAATGGGTCTCCTGTCAAAGGGGTCTGCTAACACATAGCTCAACTGCGACACACATGTCTGCTCTCCAACACGTCTCCCGCTCGCGACACGCCACAGGGCTTCTTTTATATGCACCGGGTCCAACCCAAATGTCCAACCAGAAGCGCCGCTGGTCGTCAGGTGAGACTCCTCCAATGGGGGTCGCCGCTGGACCACGTCATTCTTTCTCAACGAATCTGGAGAAGCTGCGCTGCAGGTGGCTGCACCCAAGGGCGAGTGACGTCGCCGCGCATTGCGTCAGACCCCCAGACAGGAAGACGCCGATTGTTTACTCGACAGGCTCGCTTGCTGCGCTGACTCACTGCACGTGCACATCAGAAAGGCGCCGCGCGTGTTGACGCCGTTGAGTTGTTCGCGTCAGGCGGGCTGGCCCTGACACAGATTGCCTTTTTCAGAGGCACGGACGTTCGCTGTCGACTCGCAGGCATAACACTTCTTATGTGGCTGCAGTACGTCTGTCGAAAGTAAAAGCCGACAACACGCATGCGCTGAATCGATGGCACGTTGTCGTACTTAAGTGGAGGGAAGATGACTGTTGTAAATTTTTTTGTTTGCCTTTTTCTTTTATTGAGAGGACGGAGCTGTGCGTTTCGCGGTACGCGCCGCTTTTGATGTACCCGAATACGCACGTTTTGGCGTCGTTTCTCGCGCGCGGGTTCACATCTTGTCGTATACGACCCCCTCACCTTCAACCACCCCTCCACCGAAGGGGTGTAGATGAGGAGCTGCTAAGACTCCGCGAGATTTTTTCACGCTTTAACATTTCGGGTGATACTGAAGTGAACTTACTCGCCTTCGCATGGGCGACTACCAGTCGCCAAAGTTAGCCGTTCTGCACATAAACGCTCCCCGAAAAAATATGCCTGAGTATTTATTCACAATACAGCCAGTCTCCATAGAGGCCATAGCCGGTGGGCACTACGGTATACAGTTACAAAAAGCACTTAACACTTTTAGGATCGTAAATTCGTAAATAATGTGTAAAAATACAAATCAGCAACCTTGAAGCATACAATCAGCACTTATGCACACCATACACACCAAATACAAGTGAATGCTGGTTTGCATGTCACAGAAAAGCAGACATATCAAGGACGCTAAAAGACATTATTTTCCATTCTTGATAAGAAATCGCACAATGACTGGGCATTAGTGGTGAAAGGGGTTAACAAATTCTATTCGTGGATGGCATCTGGAAAAAAAAGTATTTAAAAGCATCATTGTTACATTTATATTCTAATAGAGTATTTGTATGTTGGTGCCGGGTAGCTCGTGTTTGCGAATATTCAACGTAGTTTGAGACATCTATTTTGAAATAATTATGTAGGAGTTGATAAAGAAATTTCAAACGTGCCTGCTTCGCCCGTGTTTCGAGCGTGGGAAGCCCAGAAACAGCTACAAAGGTAGCGGGTGAATCAGCCAGTGTAAATTTGTTATGTATCAATCTTATGGCCTTCCTTTGTACCGTTTCTAATTTTTTGATGTTAGTCACGGTATGAGGAAACCATAGAGTATTTCCATATTCAAGGATTGGCCTAATGAATGTTTTGTAGGCTAGTAGTTTCGTCGAGGTGGGTGCCAGATGGAGCGATCTGCGAATAAAAAATAGTTTTTGCATAGCAGAAGAAGTAACATTATCAATTTGAGCGTTCCACCTTAGATCTGATGTTATTGTTAAGCCTAGATATTTATGTCTGCGTACATTCGTGAGAGCAGCACCATTTATGTTATATCAAAAGTTAGAGGGTTCTTTTTTCCGTGTTATCGTCATGCATGCAGATTTTTTTTACGTTGATTGTCATCTGCCAATGCGAGCACCATTCTGCAACGGTATTAAGAGACTTGTTGAGAGAGAGGTGATCTTGTTGATTGTTAATTTCTCGATAAATGATACAGTCGTCTGCGAATAACTTTGTTTTACTATCTATATTAGTAGTTATATCATTTATATAAACGAGAAATAACAAGGGTCCAAGCACGGAGCCCTGGGGCACTCTTGACGTCACTGGTACTGTGTCTGATGCAAAATGTTCAAAAATAACAAACTAGGATCTATTAGACAAGAAATCTTGAACCCAAGCGATAATTTCTCCATATACGCTAAGGCTTCTTAATTTAGCTATTAGCTTTGTATGACAAACGCAATCAAATGCCTTGGATAGGTCGAGTAGGATTATGTCGGTTTGGCGGTGATTGTTAATGCCTAACGCGAGGTCATGTATTACTTCGGTTAACTGTGTTATGGTGGATAAACCTTGGCGAAAACCATGCTGGTTATTGGACAGAATGCCTTTTTGTTCGAGAAAAACGGTTAAATGTTTTAGAATGATATGCTCGAGTAGTTTACATGCCGTGCTGGTTACCGATATTGGTCTGAATTTTGTTTCAATGGATTTATCTCCTGATTTGTGTATCGGAATAATTTTAGATGCGGAAGCATCTTATACTCGCGCCTTGTAGTGCGCCGTCCGCGCCGTACCGCACCGCTTCTCGAACATCGACAGCTGACGCGCGCGCATGCGCTGTCGCGCCGTCGCCCACCATCTGTGCCGCGCGCGCTTCTCCTTCGAGAACATTCGACAGCTGACAGCGCATGCGCCGTCGCGCCGTCGCCATCTGTGCCGCGCGCGCGCTTCTCCTTCGAGAACATTCGACAGCTGACAGCGCTTGCGCCTTCGCGCTGTATATATACTCAAGGTCGGCGCTCGCTCGCTCAGTTGCCGCTCGTCCGTTGGTTTGTACGGCGCGTCGACGTCCGAAGTCGCCGTGAAATGAATGCCAACGAATCCACAAACACAATGATCGACGTCCCTTCGACCAGCGCCGCCCTTTCGCATACGTGTGTACGTGTTCACTCATTTAACACCCCCTCCTACAACCACGTTAACCAATTTAGCCATCGACCCAAGTAAGTCGCAATTTAACACCCCATTTCACAACCACGTTAACCAATTTAGCCATCGACCCAAGTAAGTCGCACTTTAACACCCCGTTAACCAATTATATGCTCCGCATCCTCCTCAGTGTTCCCCCGAGGGAAGCTGCGGGCAATTTTTTTGCTATTTTCCAATCTTCTGGTAGTTTGGATGTTGAGAGGGATTTTCAAAAAATAATCCCCAGGTATCTGCTGCACCACTGTGCGTATCGTTTAAAAAATTGATTTGGTATATTGTCCGGACCACAGGCTTTTTTGGTGTCTAGGCCAAGCAGAAGATTAAGAACACCGGCGTCTGTGATAACGAGTGACTGGATAGTGGGACCAGGCCGCGGATGTAAGTCCGGCACGACACCGTTATCTTTAGTGAAGACAGAACGGAAGAATTGGTTGTATCTGTTGGCTTTATCTTTTTTTTTCAATGGATGAAAGCTTAGTTGTGAGTGTGTTTTTTTTGGCGGAAGTGGTTCCAAAATCTATGTGGGTTGTTTTTTAAGAAGCTGGGGAGTACAGTGTTGAAATAATGACTTTTCGCTTCTCTGGATATCTGTTTAAAAGATTTTACTGCAAGCGCTAGCCTGGAAGTGTTAGATGGGTTGGTGCCTAGTACCTTGTTTGCCTTCCGAATCCTTTTGAGTTGGCGTTTTGCATGTATTACTTCACGTGTAATCCACGGGTTATTTTTTAACGGTTTTTTAACCGCACAGGAATAAAATGTGTTACACAGTGCGACACTATATTTTTGAAACACAACCAGACATCGTTTACATCAGACAAGGGATCTGAGGCCAATTCCGAAAACACTGGGAATTTATGAGCCAAGTGGGTTTGTATGGAAGCAACATTTGCTTTGTCAAAATTTATTATGGTTTGCGCTGCCGTTTGCATCGGTATTGAACAATCTAGTGGTAATACACACATCGGTATTCTGTGATCTGATATCCCTTCAATTATTTCAACCTGTGTTTGTTCTAAAAGGAAGTTGTTACTCAACAAGATTAATTCAAGTACACTGCGACACTCGCCTTGTACCCTTGTGGGGCACTCCAAATCTGGCGCAGGTTAAAACTGAGCATCATATCGACAAGTGCTTCTGAAGCCTTTGTCGTGTACTGCATGGTGGCCCAGTTAAAGTCGGCAAGGTTGAAATCCCCCATAAAAATAACCCGGCACTTTCCAGCATGTTGGTGCAAATACTCTTGTATGGCGGTTATGCATTCGTGCCCACATCCGGGGCTTCGATAGATGCAGCCAACAACTATACTTGAGCTTTTGGTAATAATTTTACAAAAAACTGCCTCAGCATCTGCTACTTCCGGAAGGATGATTAGTGGGATTGATTTCTTTATTACTAACGCCACGCCTCCACCACGTGACTGGCGGTCTTTTCTAACAAGTACATAATTTGGGGGAGCAACTTCATGACTCGAGATGGATGCCGATAACCACGTTTCGGTAACTGCCACTATATTGGGTTCACGATCGAGTAGCAGGCTTTCAACTGGCTGTACCTTATTCAAGATACTGCGACGTTTATGTTGAAATAACGTTATTTTTTCTTGCGCTGGCTTTGGCGCGTTGCGGGCCGGCTTGCTTCGTTTTTTTTTCTTTTTTCCACTTTGTCCTACTTCTTTGTTTCTACCCTTTCGTTCTTTTCGTCATCCCAAGTGAACACACGGCTGTTAATAATTAGCTTATTATATGCAAACGACACTTTATCTTTATTTTCGCGGTTTTGCTTAGCACTGTCCCAGAGTTTTTACTAGTTTCTCTGAGTTTTCGGCAAAAATCCTCTCCTATAGAGAAATCTGTGCCCTTCAGTTTAAAGCCGTTTTTTAGTACCGTAGTTTTTTCTCTGGCATCAAGTAATTTAGGTATGACTGGCCTTGTCTTGTTTGGTCCAACTCCTCTTAAGCATTGAATGCGCTCAATGGCCACAGGTTCAAGTTGAAGAATTTTGTAATTATGCCGTCATTGACTGCCTGTTCCAGGGTTTCACTTGTTTCTCCTTCCGGTTTCGGTATGCCATAAACGATTAGGTTTGAGCTCCTGCTGCGGTTTTCCAAGTCGTCTATTCTTTCTTCAAGGCCCCTAATTACCCCCTTCATAGAAGGCATTTCGTTGTGGCATGCCGCGATTTCAGCCTCAAGTTTTGTAATTACGTCAAGCTTGTTATCAATATCTGAGAGTCGCTTTTCTTTGATATCCTTAATGTCTGCAGCGATTTTCGTCAGTTGTTTAGCAATCTTTTCGAGATCGAGGCCGGGATCGCTTTCGATATCTCCAACCATTAACAGTAGTTTCTTGAAATATGTCATGCATGATTCACGCACAGCGCAATACTGCCATGGGCACGGCAACACCAGCAAGAAACGGTCACTTGAGCGGAAGCATTTTCCATATTGCTTCCTCACCTGAAAAATGTAGACGAACGGACAATTTGTGAGCCGCATGTCGACGGTGCCACCGTGCCCAGTGACAGGGGGTTCCCTGAGGAACGCATATATAGTCCCAGACAGCGCAGACGCCAGGTGGCGCTCCAGGGCAGATGGGTGGATGCATGTGCCTGTAAGCTGATGCCGTCGATAGTCGAAGAAGATCCGTGTCGGCAGCGTCGGCACGTGGTCACTTTTTGCACGCTTGTCCAGCGCAGTCGCAGTCGCCCCGGTTGTTCCGAGGCCCACATCGCCTGCGCTGTGCAGCAGGCCGAACACGAACTGAAAAGTGTAGACGAACGGGCATATTGTGAGCCGCATGTCGACGGTGCCACCGTGCCCAGTCACGGTGCCACCATGCCCAGTATGGTCCTGCTCTATCACACACACAATTGTTTTCTTCAATATATATAGTTGTTAACGCAATATTTACTATTTATGCTTCCTCCTTTTTAGACCTTCCCATCGCAACGACGATCACGTCACGTGGGTCAAAACTTGATATCGTGACTCGTGCACCGGGTAATGCCCGACAGGCCACTACTTCGCTCGGAAGTTCTCCTGTTGCAAGCGCGAACTGTGTATGCTAGCTAGTTCTTGCAACTCGCCCATGTGATTACGCACATCGACGACAAAAAAAGTGACCTGCCGACGACTCACACTGGAAGTTCTCGCAACGCGCGAAGTCCGAACGGAAGTTTAAATAAACAGCTTTTTTGTGTATTTTCTTTTTGCCACGTCACGTTGCTCGCCTAAAGGTACACACCCCACCCCTTTCTTTCCGCAATGCGTATCTATCTATCTATCTATCTATCTATCTATCTATCTATCTGTTGTGTTCCAAGCACCCCTGTGTCACGAGCGAGCTCCGAACCCGCGAAGGACGGGTTGCGGAAACTACTTCCAGATGTTGACTCCTCCCCTTCCCCCGCTCGGCGCAAACGAGCCACCGTCGTTTCCACCGGCAGTTCGGCCGCCGCCTCCATCCGAATAGGAATAAACTTGTTTTTAACCGTTCGAGGTTGTCTGAGCTTTTTGGACTACCACGACCAACGCGTACGTCTGTGGGCCGACGACAACACCGAACATAACAGTGGCGACGAGGAAGTGGATTTGGACCAACGCTACGCAACGATATTGACAAGCTACAAGCTATGGCTACGCACGAGCTCCCAAATCGGCTACCCGAATTCAACGGCCCATCATGGTCATCGTGGTTTGGACGCCTGCAATTTAACTTCGAGGCTAACAACATCACTGATGCAGTAATGAAGAGGGCCAACCTGCTAACCTTGTGTGGGGAGCAGACATACGACACAGTCTGTGCCCTGATTCAGCCACGCACTCCAGCAGCCCTTGACTACGACGACATCGTAGCAGCGCTACAAGAGCACTATAACCCTAGGCCATCGGAGGTCTACTGTCGAGCCCGCTTCCAACGGCGAGACCAACTGGAAGGCGAAAAAGTGGCCTAATACGTAGCGGCTCTCAAAAAGCTCGCTGCTGACTGCAATTTCAGGACGTTGACCGCGACAGCTGCAGCTACTGCGCAGGAGGGAGGATCGACTGCCACACCTGCTAACACCACTATGCTCCCCTTGGAGGTTATGTTGCGTGGCTGTTTTGTGTGCGGACTGCGTGACGCAGGCCTACAACAACGCCTGTTCGCGGAGACGGGTCTCACCTTCTCTAAAGCATACCACATCGCCCAACGAGCGCAGAGCGCCGGTCACCAGCAGAGGGATATTCGACGGAACGTCGAGCCGGTGCATCACACCAGTCAGCAGTCAGGTCATTCCACGTCTAAGGCGAAATCAAGCAGAAAGACACAGCGCTGTTGGCGGTGCGACGACATGCACGATCCCCAGGTATGTCGATACAAAACAGCGACCTGCAATTTTTGCCAAAAACTGGGACATATTGAAAGGGCATGCACCTCTAAGCGCAAAAAGCTCGGACCGAAGACTTCAGTGCAATGGAACAACAATGTCGACGCACAGAAGGGCCAGACGCAAGATGCAAGCCGAACAGCACTAACGTCATCGGCACTATATGACTTAAACACCGTTGTGAACCTCGAAACGAGACCGAAGATTACAACTGAAATTATGGTACACCAGCGCCCTATAAGATTTGAGGTGGATTCTGGAGCAGCATGTACGCTCATCAGCGAGGACACTTTTCGCGCTACTTGGCGTGAGAACGCGCCAGCTCTCCAGCAAGACGACACGCAGCTGAGAACGTGGTCCGGACATTCCCTTCCACTGCTGGGCTGTGCCAACGTAGACGTGTACTACAACGGGCAGACCCATCAGCTTCCCTTGCTAGTCGTCCACGGTTCTGGATCAAACCTTTTAGGACGAAATTGGTTCACCCCATTTGGAGTGGTCATTGGCGGAGTTCACCACACACTCAGTTATCTGTCAGTGGAGCTGCTTCAAGATATGTACAAAGCGGTTTTCTCCGAAGAAATGCCAGGGAACAACGGACCTCCAGTCACACTGGAGCTGCGGGAGGATGCGACGCCGAAATTTTTGAAAGCTAGGTCAGTGCTTTTCGCCCTACGAACGTCAGTCGAGAATGAGCTTGACCGGCTGCACGAACAAGGGATCATCGAACTGACGCAACATTCGGAATGGGCTACACCACTCGTTGTCGTCCGAAAGAAGAACGGTACCCTACGCCTCTGCGGAGACTACCGGAGCACTGTCAACCTGGGGACAAAGGCATCTTCCTACCCACTGCCGACACCGGAAGAGGTTTTTAGCACCTTCGTGGTGGAAAAATCTTCAGCACCTTGGACTTGACACAAGCCTACCAGCAGCTGAAGGTGAGCGAATCAACGTCTGAACTGCTCACAATAAACACTATTAAGGGTCTTTACAAAGTTAAAAGGCTACCATTCGGAATATCTGCAGCACCAGCAATCTTCCAGAAATTTATGGAGTCTACACATAGCGGGATCCCAGGTGTTTGCGTCTACTTGGACGATGATATTGTCGCTGGCGCCTCAAATGAAGAGAACACAGAACGCTTGGAGCTCATTTTGGAAAGGCTAGCAAATGCGAATTTGCGCATCAGTAAAGAAAAATGTGTTTTTGCAGTGCCTGAGGTGAAGTTTCTTGGACATCAAATTGACGCGCAGGGTATCCATCCCACTGAAGACAAAGTGCGTGCAATAACCGAAGCACGAGCGCCTACTAACAAGCAAGAACTGCAGTCGTTTTTGGGGCTATTGACGTTCTACGACCGGTTCTTAGAACATCAAGCTGCAGTGGCCAACGATCTATATCAGCTCCTGCAGAAAGAAGTCCCATGGACTTGGTCGCCACACCACCAAGAGTCATTTGTGGCCCTTAAGCAACTACTTCGCAGGTCTGCTGTTCTGTGACACTACGACGAAAGGAGACCCCTACTGCTAGCCTGTGACGCATCACCATACGGAGTGGGAGCAGTCCTCTCCCAAGTTGACGACCAGGGACGGGAAGCCCCGATCGCTTTTGCTTCGCGCACCCTATCGCAGGCAAAGAGGAATTATTCCCAGGTAGATAAAGAGGGACTTGCCATCGTCTACGCAGCAGATCACTTTCGGCAGTACATTACCGACAGGAAAGTAACTTTCATAACAGATCACCGGCCCTTATTGGGTATTATGGGGCCCCAGAAGCCAATGACACAGACATTGTCGCCGCGAATGACACGATGGTGCATCAAGATGTCGGCGTACGATTACGAACTCGTACATCGCACGGGGAAAAAACACCAGAACGCCGACGCACTAAGCCGCCTGCCGCTAGACACCACAAAAGATGAACCACCTCCACCGGGTGATATACTCATGTTCGAGGCGCTGCCGAACCCTCCGCTAACAGCTGACACGGTAGCAGCATCAACGCAGGAGTGCACTGTCTTGAAGGAAGTCTACGCAGCTATACAAGAAGGCAACGTGCAGAAGCTAAAGGGTGAACACTTCAGCGCTTACCGCAAGCGAGCGGTGGAGTTGAGCACTCATCGCGGTTGCGTCACCTTGGGATAAAGAGTTCTAATTCCAGCGGCACTTCGCGAACAGGCCATGTCTCTTGTTCACGCAGGTCACCGAGGCGTGGTTGCCATGAAAAAGTGCGCCAGAAGTTATATGTGGTGGCCTGGTATCGACCATGATATAGAATTAACAGTTCATGATTGCCAGCCTTGCCAATGCAACCACAGAAGCCCGCCAAGAGCCCCTATTCCTGAATGGGAAAGACCAGACATGCTTTGGCACACCCTGCACATTGATTTTGCTGGACCTATCGAAGGGTGTTCGTTCCTGGTGGTTGTATATGCATACACGAAGTGGCTGGAGGTAAAACAAATGGCTACAAGGACATCGGCAGCAGTTATCGACACTCTGCGGTCGTGGTTTGCAACGTTAGGCCTACCGCGCAAAGTGGTCTCGGACAACGGCACTCCGTTTGTGTCCACAGAGATTCTCAAGTTTTACAGCGACAACGGCGTCTCGTCTGTTACATCAGCTCCTTACCACCCGCCTACGAACGGACAAGCCGAGCGCTACGTGGCTGAGCTAAAGCGCGCCCTTACTAAAGACCAGACTGGGACAATGCAACGCCGCATCGCGCGCTTTCTCTTCAGACAGCACAACACTGTTTAAAGAACTACTGATCAAACGCCAGCGAAATTGATGTTCGGACGAGAAATGAGAACCCAGCTGACAGCAATTGTCCCGGAGCCCTCAGCGAAAGCACCGTCGTAGGAAGAAAAGCTCCCGAATAGCAGGAGAATTGAAAGTGGACAGCGAATATACGCCCGCCAGTTCCACAGAAAGCCCGGCTGGCTTGAAGCTACGGCTCTCAAACGCATAGGTTTGCGGTCATGGCTCGTCTACATTGGTGGAAAGGCCACACGCCGCCACTTTAATCAGCTACGCCGTTCAGGCAATTTGCCAGGAGAACCTCCCATTAAAGCAGCCACCTCGACGGAAGCTTCGTTCCACTTAGCCTGGCATCTCGCACCAGATGAATCGGCGCCGCCGCCCGCCGGCCCTGAACACAAGAGAAACGACACCCAGCGAGTGGAGGCTTCTCTTCCTAGTGCGTCCAGAGCGTCCACGCGCTCACGGCGGCCCCCAGATCGCTTCCAAGCGACAAGCTAAGGAGGGAGGAGATGTTGTGTTCCAAGCACCCCTGTGTCACGAGCGAGCTGCGAACCCGCGAAGGAGCGGTTGCTGAAACTACTTCCAGATGTTGACTTCTGCCCTTCCCCCGCTCGGCGCAAACGAGCCACCGTCGTTTCTCCCGGCAGTTCGGCTGCCTCCTCCATCCGAATAGGAATAAACTTGTTTTTAACCGTTCGAGGTTGTCTGAGCTTTTTGGACTACCGCGACCAACGCGTACGTCTATGGGCCGACGACAACACCGGACATAACACTATCTATCTATCTATCTTGGGGTAATCAGTTCTTAAAAAATGGCTAACTTCAATGTTTTTCCGTTCGTTCATTCCTACTCATAGGCGTGTGCTCATGAAAGAGCAAGAAGGGTGAGAGGCAGACCCTTTTAATGCGCAGAACAGCTTAATCGGCAGACCCCCTAACCAGAGGGACACCACGTCTGCCCGCTAGTAGTAACGTTGGTCAAACTTGTCCCGTCACAGTTTAAAGGAACACTAGAGAGAAACAATGACTTGGTTTAGATTGACAAACTGGACTCTGAGAATTTTAAGGTCATACATTTCACTATCATAGGTTCATTATTAGTGAAGAAAATAAGGCTGAAGTTTCATTTTTAAATTTTGCGCCGATATTGGCACGCGTGACGTCAGAATTTTCAAAATGTATTTTTCGCATTATTGCAACGCTGGATCGATAAAAGTTTCATCGAATGGAAGTGGCGTAGGACACAGTAGACGCAGGTGCGGCACCAAAATTATTTTTATTTTACCTGGGGCCACCCACCTTAAGTGGGTTCCTTCAGGGGGCGGGGTGTAGAGAACTAGCCATTGTTTAATGACTAGGCTCTCTGTTGGGGGTGGGGGCAGCAGTGGGGTGGGCTGAAAATTCGGAGGGAAGGGGGCTCCAGTCCCTCCGTACCCATACCCATGGCGCCACCCCTGAGTAGACGCCATAGTGAACTACAGTAGACGCCTTCACAATATATGACGTGATGGTGTTTGGGGGGGGATCACAAGGTGGCGTCTCTAGACGTATTTTCTTTTCGCGTGTTTTCTCGCTCACAAAGGGTCGTGTCGCGGTAAGAGTGGTGTTTTGGAGATTATGAAATTGTACTGTACTTATACGCGAAAAATTTGGTGTCTCTTTATTAATACTATCTGGAGTTTAACATTCCAAAACCCCCGTATGGTAATGAGAGACGCCGTAGTGAAGGGCACCGAAAATTTCGACCACCTGGGGTTCTTTTACGTGCACCAAAATCGGAGCACATGGGCCTAGAACATGTTCACCTCCATCGAAAATGCAGCCTCCCCAGTCGGCATTCGATCCAACGACATGCGGGTCGGCAGCCGAGTGCCTTAGCCACTACACCACCACGGTGGGGCAGTGTCCCTTTAAAGGGCGGGGTTGTGATCATGCTGTCTTTGAACGATTATATCAGCTAAGAATTCTTTAGGCTGCCTCCCAGAAACCGTTTACTTCCCGCAATCATCTCTGAAAGCCGGGGACCGAATACGTCACCACTTCTTTTTCATTCTCGCTTCCATTGAGAATTTTTCTTTTACTTTAGGACTCATACGATCAGGGAGGCGACCGAGAGTCTTCATTTTTGAATGCATACACATGACTAACACTTGAAAACTCACATTTGCGTAGCCAGGGGTGGGTTGGGGCACTTACCTCCCCCCCTTCTACCCCACCCTCAAATTTCGCATTTGTACTTATACACACACGTATGCAAACGCAGGCTCCATAATGCATGGTAAACCTCCCGCCCTCCCCCAAGGAAAAAAAAGGAATTCTTAGGACGCCCGTGCCCGACCGGCTTGTCTTAATCGCGTCAAGTATCCTGCGCAACTGCAGCACCCATCCATGTAAGAAAGCATGCACTTCCGAGAGCTCTTGAAAGCGCGTCTGGTCCTTCATATATATACACCCTACTCTCGGCCCTGGCTTAGTGCCATCGCAGAGATCTACCACAGCTTGAGCTGGCGGAGGAGATCGGTAAGGGCGGGCACGCGTGTCTTGTAGTGCACGCTTACGTTCGCAGTGTAAGCGCGTGCTACTTCTCGTGGACTTCCCATGGGCAGCACCTCTGGCGTATTTACATTTCTCATAACCATAGCCTCCTAGATTTCCCTTGCCTGCCGGATTATCGGCGGTCACTTGGAAAGCGGCCGCCGTCAGATTTATGGTCGTGGCGTCACCTAAGTAGGGGGGTCTTCAAATAAATTTTTACCTTTTTGGAGCTTATAGCAACAAAAATAACTTTAAAAAGTTAAAGAAAAAACATAAACGTAAGTATAAATAAACCTACGTAAGTGGCGCCGTCATTCAGCAGGCAACTTTTTCAATACAAGGTATCCTCTAAAATTAGTAGCAAACGCCAAAATTGCTGATCTCAAAGGCCAAGTATAAAAACCCTTACCCCTACGTAGGCAGCGCCGGAATAGATGACCAGCGCTTTGCGCTCATCCGGCAGGCAAGGGAAATCTATAGGAGACTATACGGTGTATTATGCGCGGGCATGGCGCACATGCTACACCCGCGTACGGATGTGAAGCATCGAGAGAGCGCCCGCCCTCTGGTAAAGAGGTGGCCCTTCTCGGTTTCCATATTTCCTGCATAAATGCGGAAAAATAAAAAAAGCGAATTAGCTGAACAGCTGCGGCATATGTTATTCTCGCGAACGCTTCGTGTGTGCCGGTTTCGAGCAGAGCGCTCAGCGTAGATTGGGGAATTACTGTTCGCACTTCCTTCTCTATTATTATTATTATTATTATTATTATTAATATTAAAAAGCATATCTAACAGGGTGTTGGATAGAACATATCGTGTTCATGCCTACCTCACCCTCACACCCCCCTGTCTGGGCGTAAATTTTAGAAGCTTAGGCAGCTTTGTCTTTTGTTTTTTTCGGGGCGCGGCACCTTTTTGGTTTGAAGTGGGGGCAGGACAGTCAGATGTGGCCCACTGTCACTTCGTGCCTTGTATGCCATGGCGGAAAAAACTTGAGAAGGGGGGGGGGTTTGGTGTGCTACCGAATAGCTAAGCCACTGCTGCATATTAGCTGCGTGCATTAATATTTATTATATATCTGGCTTTATGACTGGGACGAGCAAACGTAAGAAAACGTTATTTTCTAATTAGGCAAACAAAAGAAACGTACTCATTTTCCAAATGTTCGTAAGTGAGCTCCTGCAACTCCGCAGCCGTAACGGAAGTTCGTTTACTCCTACAGGGTCGCCGCTGCCGATCGCGCCGAATAGAGTAGATGCTTGCATTCGTGTTGCACGCCAACGCTGATGAAGTTAAGAAGCAGGCCGAAAAAGCAGATATAATGACGCTGCCAATACAACGACTAACTAGGATTAAAAGGAAGAAAACAAACACGTAAATCCGCATTGATTTGCTTAATGAGCTACACTGTAAGAAGATCTCTAATAAGCAAAAGTAGGACGATATGCGCTCTATAAGAGAACGAAGTTTGATATGTCGACCATTGGAATGATTTTAGCAGCCTTTTTTTTTGTTATGTTAAGCGAAGCAGCGTGAAGCGTACGCGTGATGCTTGTCGAGATAACCGCGGAAGACTGGGTCGCATTGTTCCTGCGTGTCGCCGTCGTCGCCTTCCACCAATTTCCGGTTCTTCGGAAAGGCCCTTTCACCTCGCCGTCCGTTCTTTGCGGGTGCAGTCGGTCGTACATAGCGCCCGACGACTAGTCCTGTCCGATACCCCACCAACCCAAGTGCACTTTCTAACACGTGCGCGCGCATGTTCTTGCGTTTGTGTGTGTATGCGTTAGTTCGTGGGTTCGTTCGTATGCGCGTTGTGTACTTCTTCTTTAAAGTGTCCCTAAAGGAAACAAAACTATTGTTCTGGTAGTTGTAAACTACTCTTTCACAATACCGATATCTTTATGCTTACCGCGACAAAACGCTTGGTACACGGTAAAACGCAAAAAAAACAGAAATAAAGTAATCAAGAAGCGTATGTTGGGGGTGGGGTGGGGGGGCTAGTTTGTAGGTCAGAATTGAAAAGAAAAAATATGTAGCTGTGTGGAAGACCAGACGCCAGATGCGAAGTGGACAGGACGATCTCAGTCTAACAACTGGTTTATTGAAACATACACTGCCCTTATGAAACAACCTAAGCTGCGATCGCCCTGTGCCCTTAGTTTCTGGTGTTTTGTCTTAGCGCAGCTATATTTTTTCAAGAAAAAAGCAAAAAAAATGCCGGTATAGGCGCCTCCTTGATTTTTCCAAATCAATCACCGTGACGTCACAGATGCTGACGACGTCCAGTAGGGTCTACATGGCTCCAAACAGGCGAAAGTGAAGCAGATTGCCCTCTGAGCCGGCCTGAGACTTCACGCACTAAGTTTTCAGAAATCTCGTTGAGGCAATACCGCCAAAATACGAAGAACACACTGAAATCTGTGACGTCAAGCGTGGAGGTTTCGGCGCGGAATTTATAAATGATTCGTTTACCTTGATTTTCGCCTTTGTTAATGAGCATCACAGGGCAAAAGTAAGGTCATTAGAACTCTCAGAGTACACTTAATCATTTTAATTAAACCAAGCCATTGTTTCACCTTAGTGTGCCTTTAGCCATCGACATGTAGTCGTAAGCCGCATCGAAGAAAGCCTCTCAATGAAATGGCGATGCCCTGTCGGAGCAAGCTCTTAAAGAGTGCCCGATGTGATTCATTTCTGTATACGCCCATTGGCTAGAGGAGTGGCCCACAGGCAGACGCGACAGTCCAAGAAGAATGGTAAAAGATGCTACTCGGGTTGGGGCCGTTGTTTGCAGGTCGTGGCGTCACCTTGACCCGACAGCCAGTGCAAACTTTGTGCAGTTGGTCCAGGCAGGCGTGTTGCCGTCAGCGGTGTATTGCACAGGAAGCGACCGTTCTTATGATATCTATGTGGGCGACCCGTGTGTCTGTCAATTCGTTGCACGCGCGCTCACAAATAACAAGGCCAGCTATACCAGTCGAGATGTGAGGCTGGTGCGTCTTCCTGCCTAACATCACAACGCACTTTGAGTTGACCTTCTTTTTGTTAAAGAGGCGTTGATACGGTTCACATCAACGGTACCTTGTTCTTGGTCCCCCACTAACTGTTGCTCGCACCCACTGTGAAATTTGTTATTCTATAATTTCGTAACGTTTCCACTCTCTTAACTTTTATATGAATATGTAGAACCATCTCAATTCTTGGCCATCATAATACCAGTTTGTTCTTATTATTTTCTTCATATTATTAATTGCGTTGTTTTTTCTTCTCCTTGTTATTATTTTGTCCTTGTCGTCGTTACTGTTAATGTTGAACTTTGTCACGGAACGAGCGCTCAAAAAGGGCGCGCCGCGAAATTCTCGCGACGAAACGCCGGAGTTACGCCGCGAGGTCAACGATAAAAAAAAAACATCCCAGGCTCCACGGGCGCGCGACTCTCTCCCCTCGGAAGCGTGGCTTCGCCGACGAACCTCCTCACCCCACATCGGCGGCCGAGCAAGCACTCGAAGTTTCTAGATGGAAAGGGGCGTGGTATGCCGGGTTGAGTCATCCGTCGCGGACTGCCCTCGTATCGTCTCGACCTTTCCCCTAGCCTTCGCTGCGCATCGCACCGACGAAATGATGAGAACTTTTGGAATGTCGCGCGGAAGGTATTTAACCGAGCAGCGGAGATGCGAGATCCGGAAAAGACGGAAGTTAGCGCCAGAGCGCTTAGGGATTCCGCCGTGTGGTCGGCGAAGGTTTTGTCCGTAGAGACAAAGCAGGAGAAGAAGATGATTTCCACCTGAGGGGTGACGACTCGAGCTACAGGCAAGAGTTGTGTTTACTGCTATCGAGCGAAGACGCGTGGCAACGGCTGCGTGTGTGAAGCCGACGTGTTTCCGGCGAAGAAGTTGAACCTTGGAGAGTGGCCAATTGAAGACGCGAGGTTTCCTGGAAAAGAAACTTCGGCGAGGTTTCCTGGAAGAGAAACTTCAGGGGCAGCGGAACGACAACAACGCTAGACTTTGAGTGAGTGATTCTCGGAAGAGTATCATCCAGATGTTTGTTCCAAGAACTTTGGACTGAATAGGTTTTCTATCTCTTTAGTCTTTAAGTGTCTTGGTTGTTCAATGCATGCGACTGCATTGTAGTGCGTATTGTTGTCTGTGTCCGTTGTTTCGAGTGCGGCTGATTGTAGTGTGTAGTACGTTGTTTGATTGGTGACATATCGTATGCAACTATTGTGGAGTGTGCATTCTTGTGTATTGTTTTCGATCTGTCATTATTGAGAATATAATTTTGTTTTGTTGATCAACTCTCGGCTCTGACTTGTTCTTAAGGCCACAGCCGGCGTCCAATGGCGCGCCAAAAAGGACCACTTCTAAATTGTCCACGCTTTCGTGGCGCGGTTCGGGGGGCCGATACTTCGGCCCTCGGAATTAGCCCGGCGATCGCCTCCCTAATTAACGGGACCTGTGACAAACTTGCAACATGAAAAAGGGAAACAAAAGAAATTGTCAACAGCCACTGTAGAAAAGAATTAACACCTATACTACAGTAAGTTCACTGAAGAAAAACGGGCAGAAGTAATGTTCAGCAACGAAAGATGAAACCAGAAAGAAAATCGTTTGACCCCATTTGTCAAACGAACAGGGAATGATAGCAATACTGCGCCCATGTATATATATATATATATATATATATATATATATATATATATATATATATATATATATATATGTGTGTGTGTGTGTGTGTGTGTGTGTGTGTTGTGTATGTGTGAGAGAGAGAGGGGGGGAAAAATTTGCTATGCACACAAAGCGATCCTGTCTGCGTACTTCGTTCTTAGCTTTTTCTTTTCGCACTGAAGTTCAATTTTACCGTTCGGCTCGCGTTTTGTACGCGGCAGCGCAGCTTTCAAGCGCTGCATGGTTTCAGAACGACAAGAAAAATGCAGCGCGGCCTCGCGACTATAGTATCGCCTGTGCATGCAGCGTTGGCCCTAAAACACGCGTAGGAACACGATAACGTTGCTTGGTGTGTGTTCATAGATAAAGAGACGTCCCTGGCGGCGGCTGTGCTCCGAATCCGTAGGGCAGCGAATGGACATGGGCCATAGCCGGCTTGACGTTTTCTCTTCGCTTGTCACATGGAGTAAGCAGGAGCGCAGCCAGGGAGGAAGGGTGGGGGGGGGGGGCTAAAGGGGTAATGAAATTCGTCGCCGCGC
Organism: Rhipicephalus annulatus; assembly: GCA_013436015.1. NCBI lineage: Eukaryota > Metazoa > Arthropoda > Arachnida > Ixodida > Ixodidae > Rhipicephalus > Rhipicephalus annulatus. The sequence continues at coordinate 298,666 of WOVY01013461.1, forward strand.
TGTTTCACACTCGTATAATGCCGGACAGAGTGGCTTTCATGCAGGACCCAGAGAAAACTGACGCACAGAGCAGGACAAGCGTGATCCTGTGTGTCCGTGTTCTCTCTTTATCGTGAGTTAAAGGAGAGCTGTTGTTGGGCTGAAGCTCCGCCTCCTTTTCAAAGATGGTTTCGTGCCATCGTCATGCACGACCATTCCGCTGGAAACAATACTAGCATTTCATCATCATCGTCATCTTCATCATTTATTGAACCCTTGAAGGCCCTTTGCGGGGTATTACATAAGGGGGAGGCAAAACACATTTCAACAGATGCATGATTGTCGTGAAGAATGAGCCTCCTAAATCCACATTTTTCTTCATGTTGTTAAGAATCTGTCGCAATGACTGTCTATATTGGTAAATAAACCAGATAATTGAGCAAAATATAATTTAAAAGCCAGTGCAACATTAGTTTTGCTTGTTTTGGAAACATTACGTCAAACTGTATTTTGGTATAGTTGTAGCAATCACTGATTGAAGATACGTCACTAATATGAACACTTATTTGTCAAGAAAGCTCTGTATATGTAGAACTTGAAGCGTGTGAAAGCTCGGCCAGTATGCTCCAAATAAATCTCGGGATGGGAGATAAAAACTGTTTCGGAACGCCTTACCGAGGATTCATATAGGCTTAAATATGATTGTACCGCCAACAATTTGAAACGCGATTCAAGTGATGGGAGTCTAGCTTCCAGATAGGAGACTCTAATTGCTACGAACTTAGGAAGATTGAAGCACTGCTGCGAGGATTGGTCTCTAGGTTTACAACAGGGCGAAGCTTATAATCCGGAGCACCAGCGTAGAATATACAACCAAATTCAAGGTCCAGCCAAACGTAGATGCAGTATATTGATAAAAGCGTTTGCCTTCGCATACCAAAGTTACTATGACTAATTCTACATCTCAAGTAGAAAAGATTAGTATTGAAATATTTAAAGAATGAAGAATTTAGATAGGTATTCTTTCAGACTGATTGATGAATTCTTCTATGGCGTAGAAAACATCCCTGTGACTGTAACTCAGATAGAGGCGCCAAAAAATAAAACTGATTCTGGTATTTCCAGACTCAGATTTCGAAGAGTTGGTGCTATGACTCTTCTTCTCAATGGCGTGAACCGGCAACAGGATAGAAAGTAATGACTAACAGCTTCCTCCTCATTACTGAAGAGGCGCAGAGAGGGAACCGCTCGACTTGCTCTATGCAGGTAAGTGTTGAGCAAGGTAAACCAGCAGCGATGTTTGGTTATAGCCTTACCCATTATTCTCGACCGCGATAAATCACGGCGCCAAGGAAATAACACATGCTTACATTCTGGACAAACTGCCAGGATAGGGTCTGATAACCTTCTTTTGAATGTTAGTGTGCGAAAACATTTCACGCGCATAATTCTTGGTGGTTTAAAGCATGCTACCCATTACACAGAATGCAGTAATATGCGAAATCTTCACTCACACAAGCCACTCGCAACTTTGTTTATCACAATGCAGTAATCCACCATTTAAACTTATTTAGTAACATCATACAATAAATAGTGTGCACTAAGTGGTTGAAGTATGCACTATGGACAAAATATTGTTATTGCGTTCAAGGCGAAGCTTAAGGGTCCCACAATTCTTTTTTTCGTTCATGTCTTCTTTTCAACATGCGGCAGCGCGGGTAGTAACGAACTGAGGCCAGCTAGCCCCTGTTGCACCCTCATGAATAAGCATGTATTTCTTCAGGGTGAAGGAAAGAAGCGGAAATTTATGGGCTCACTTTTCTTCTTTAGACACAATATCATTTAGAACTAACGAACAATGATGTCAATGTATAGGGGATGTTATTAGCAGTGATTGCAATGTTAAACGCGAGGAAAGAAAAATGGACGGGAAAATAACTTGCCTCGGGCAGGCACCAAACCTGCGACCTTCGAAAAACGCATCCCATGGCCTACCTACTGGGTTACAGCTGCGATCAACCCCCCGTTTACTTTATAATGTATATATGAACAGAGTTGACTGGCGGAACATGGGAGAGGCCTTTGTCCTGCAGTGGACGTAGGATGATGATGATGATGATGATGATGTGGGCATTTAAAACTGGGTGGTTATCGACGCTAGTAGCCGTGACGGTAAGTGCAGAACACTTTTTTTCTGCCTGTTGGCGTCACGGAGCGCGTCATCTTATACGAGCGTGCAGCTGACCAGTACCTGGCATATCACCTGAAGGCATCGGGTATGCGAGAATGAGACTCTCGCGATAAATGAAGGAAAGAAGTGGACACTTAAGGCTCATTTTGTTTTCTTCCTAAAAACCCTCAAATTTCCACTTCTTTCCAACCACAGACGCGTACACCGAACACAACAGAGCATGATGACAGGCCTGCATTGTGTCCGCTTCGTGCGTGACACTGCGACACACTTTGCATACAAATGAAAACGGGGCCAGTTTTGCATCGATGCGAGGGACGTTTGTTATTGCGTGCTGGTGATGTGCTTATGTAAGCACTTATATGAGGCTATAACCATGTAGAGCAATAACAAAAAAAGCAGTCTGAGGTCCATGCAGACGTAGAATGGGACAAGCGTCGTCGCGCTTCAGTGCCTTCAGTGCCTTCACTGACACTGCGTATTTATTACTGCCGGGACTTTTCCCTCCCCTCCGTATCACCGTCCCATTCACCGAGCGAGCGTGGAGGAGTGGGAGGAGTTGCCGATTAGCGATAGCATTGACGATGAGATCAGTTGTTTCCATAGGGCACGCAGGGTGGCAACCACAGTGTTGCGACCACCTGTATCGTTCTGGACTGAGGACAGCCAGCACTGCTAGATGAGACTTGCGGACTAGCTGGCCCCGCAACACGAACTCCTTTCTGTTAATATATGTTTCTTTTTTCATTCGTCCTTCCTATATACTATTTCTTTCGTACTGCCTCGTGGGTCACAGAACACACGTGTGAGCAAGCGTAAGTGCTTGTATAGGTGAAATCGACTCATCCGATTGCTGACGTCCGTAGATCAGCCCCATGTCCACGCGTGGAAATGTAAATGCCCTAATCGACACATACTAAGGAAGCTTTACTGACGCACGCATTCCGGCATTGCCTTCAGCTCCTTTTTGATCTCGTGAAGACAGCAGATAACGATGTAATTCATCGGCTTGACGCATATATGTATGTGCGGGGCTCCCAATTGTGGGGGATGTCAAGTTCCCCCTCCTCCCAGGGGCGTAGGCAGATTTTTTTTGCGAAAGAAGAGAGGCACTTCCTTGATTTTGGGGGCGGGGATTTCGAGGAGGGGAGGCACGGGCTCTGTGTGCTTTCCCCTGCATACGCCACTGCCTTCCCCCGGTAGCGTCCAAAAATTGTCAAGCTTCGTAGTGGATGGGAAAAGGAAAAAGCAAGGCGATGACGGCTTTCTCACGACGGCCTGTCTTAAGTGCACGAAGAAAGAATTGGGTAGGGATACTCGTAAATGTTTGTGGGAAATAAACAGTTCTCGCATTGCAGCCTTAACGGTCGTCGGCCGCCATTATAGTAAACAAACATGCGTGGCCACTGACCCTGCACTTTAAACGATGACCGAACCGGTAGGATGAAGTAAATGTACAGGGCAGACTAGGGCCATAACTAGGGGGGAGTTGAAGGAATTCAGGCTCCACCCCCCTCCCCCCTCACCCCCTCAGTTTCATCGTACTTTAACTTTTCGGATGATACTAAAGTATTTACTTTGCTTCAAATCGACACCACTTGCCAAAATAAGCCGTTCTACACAACCACACCCCCCGAAAAAATTCCTGAGTACGGCCCTGGGTCAGACGGGCGACCCCCTTTACTTACTTGGAGAGGGGGGGCGGAAACCGGAGGCCTCCGCCTTGCCTCTTTTTGTGCACACTCCTATGTGGCTTCATGGATGCAGGACTCATTCAACAGGACGAACCTATCACTTGATGTCCCGCGTTCTGATACCGTACAGCTCTGATACGTTTCGCACTCATTGCTGCCCAAGAAATTTAAGTGCCCTCTGCAACACAAGAACACGAAAGCCTGCTGCACACTGCAGTGGGAATCGCACAGTTGACCACATCTGTGTACCATCTCAGGCCACAGAACACTTATACACTACGCTGGTTCCAATTCTTAGACAGCATGTAGACAGTCTACGAAGACTGCTTAGAAGACAGCATCGAGCCCATGCTGTCCGAGAAATGGAACACATTTAGATGGCTTTCACGCAACGATGTGCCACCTCGTGTAAAAAAGAAAAAGCTTAATTAAAGAAAAGTAACAGTTTTAATTTCTGGCTTATTTCGTGTTGAAATAAAAAAGTAAACGTTACTCACATTGAGCGTCTAGAGAAGTGTCTGCTTGTGTGCAGATGATCATTCCGGCGAGATTTGATCTATCTGAGCGATTCGTTGAGCCGCCATCTTGTTTAGACAGCAAAGAAGCCTGCATCGTATTTGTCTACGATGTGGTCTTCTCGGAGCTGTCTATATTGCCGGCTACGTGAAAATGGGAATGTGACTTAAGATGGCCGCCGTCCATTCAGTTGTCTACTTAGCCGTCTGCGGTGCGTATTGGAACACACCCAATGATTACTTCATGTTCTTGACTGGGGCGCTCGCTTGCAATCCTTTATTATTATTATTATTATTATTATTATTATTATTATTACGCGTCCACGTACATGCATTCACCTTCCTCTGTATCACTTAACCGCAGTTCACTATACATTACAACGGTAAGATCATATACATCGTTAGAGTTGATAACTCGATACACTTCTTTTAATCTTCATTTGATAATGCTTATTTATGATATTATAAACGAAAGATATCGGCGTTTAATTTCTTTATTTTCTATTATCTTAATTGCTTAAGTTCAATTGTAACTGTGTTAAAGTCTTTCGGGATTTATCGTAGTAATGTATTTGAATTCAGAAGTTTTGGGTTGTTCTTGTTGGCCCCACTGTTGCTGTACCGTTTTTCATGAACTGGGGTGTAGGCCTAGTCAGAAAACAATCTTCGTTTGTTTCATTTTACCTTATCTCGCTTCCACAATACATTGTACGCGCGTGTAATGTGGACGCATGTTAGAACGAACAGTGCATTAATATGGCACCCGCCGCGGTGGTCTATTCACTGTAGCGGTCATTGGTACTCGACATGCTGAGCTGCAGGTCGTGAACGAATCCCGGCCCCAGCGGCCGCATTTTTCGATGGAGACGAAAATGCTTAAGACCCGTGTACTTATAAATGTAGGTAAATGTTAAACAACCCCAGGTGTCAAAATTTCCGGGGCCCCTCCACTTTACAGTGTTTCTCATAATCACATGGCAGTTTGGGGACGTTAGAACCAGCAGGATTAAACGATCGGGGATGACATTTGTAATAATGATAATTGCTGTGGTTTTACGTCCAATGAGCATCGGTGAACCTGGAAATGCTGTGGTACGAGCCGGCCCACGACACGGACTAATGAGGAGGAAGCTATAGCTGCTTCTGATTATGGAGAGAATCAAATAGCTTTTGTTAACTTATTCACACTAATTCGCACTATTGCACACTGAAACTTTATACTTATGTAATTTTTACACGACCAATCATTTAACTTTTCTTCATCTGAACTTTAAATTTTCCTTATAATTAAACGCCTGTATAAAGGGCTAATCCCCCGCAGTGGGTACGAGCCACTTGTACAATCAAGCAAGCATCAATCAAGCAAGCAAGCATCATCGCCTCTCATTCCGCCACCTCATCTGTTAATAAACACAGTTAAACTCGATTCACCGGAAAGTGTATTATTAAGGGGGACGCCTCAGTGCTGGACTCTGGAAGTACAGGCTATATGATGCTCCTTATCGTTCACCTAAATCTAAGTATAGACTGACCTCAGGCATTTTTCGCCTCCATCGATAGGCGGCCGCCGAGATGCACGGCCGGGAATGCTCCATCACGACCTTCAGGACAGCGGTGGAGCGCCAGAACCAGTATAGACTATTGTTGCCGGTTGGATTTCGCTCTAGGCATAACAATCCGCAGTTTGAGAGACACTTATGGCACTACCTTTTCGATCTCAGTCGATCGCATTGATATGCGCACAGTGGGGAACGAACAACGGACACGCAGATGCACAAGTTCACACAGGGAAGTTAATTAGCATATTGGTAACAACAGTTCTTGTAAGCACTACTCTACCGGTCAACAAAGAATCACCTTAACAATACGTGCGAACACGTAGGCAGATGTGTTATACCAGTGTCACACTGGCACTTTTAATCGCGATCAGTGCGATCCGGATCAGTTTTCTTGATGGCGATAAACTTTATGACCGCTGCTACACGGCTCAAGCTAATCCGGTACGAGATTGGGTCAGATGAAATGCCCCAGGTGGAATTTGCGTGCCGTAATACGTGCCACTGACAAAACTAGGCGTACGGTATATATCTGTAGAGCTCTTTATCAGCAATGTTATTCGTGCAAGAACGTCAAAAACTTTGCATGCCACTACGATAGTAATTTCATAAATCTATCACTCGATAAAATTTTCCCAGCACTTACCTGTACTGCTGTGTGAGATTTTTAACCTTCGATTTTATTTCTGATGGCCCCCGCTCATAACCGCGCAGTGAAGCGTCAGCCTCGTTGTACGCGCCATGGCGCCTCAAGTCTGCTCCAGTCGCTCCTGCTAGCAGTCAGTTGCTGTAAAGATATTTTCTTTCGACCACGAAGTGCGCGTACGTTGCGACGTAGTCAAAAGGCTTGCGACACAAATAATCAGTTGGCTTGCAGGTGCTCCAACAGCTCCGATGGAGCGAGAGTTGAACTAAGCGCTGTGCAGGCAACGGTCGACTGCTTGTCGTCTGCTTCATGCGGTCGATGCGAATCCTAAAACATGCAATACTTTAGATACTGTTTCAATTTAAACAGTGCAGAATTTGCTTTTTTTTTAAATCTAGCTGCTTAAAGCGTTTTTATTGAACTATGCTTGATTTTCTTGTTTATTGTGCTTTCAACTAGCTCAGCTAGCGGTTGCAGATGACAGCATAATGGCGATCGCTATGCGCGGATCGCGATAGTCTCCATCCCGATCACGCCGGATCGTGATTGAAAGTGACCATGTAGCAGCACCTAACCTGGATCTTAGTTAATCCGGATCGACACTGATCGCGATTAAAAGTGCCTGTGTGACACCGTTATTATAATTATGGCACTAAGATACTGATACCCCATGTGACGGATTACTGATAAAAAAAAGGACTGTTTAGACATATCTTGGGAAGAATTGCTGCACCTGCACACGAGAACATGTGGCGAACACCCATGCCTTCACCCCATGCGGGCTCATAAATCGTGGTGTGTGTGTGTTTGGTGTTTTGGGTGTTTTTTAAAGGCCGATTCATTCTCACATTACCACGGAAGATATAATTCCCCACCATACCCAGGCACTTGATTGAAATCGGTTATCTTCTGTGCGTGGCTTCATTCCTGGTTAGTTATAATCTACACGTGCGCCGTGTGCATTTTTTGAATAGATGTATCGAGAATGTGAATCGTAAACGTCTCGCAACGCCATGCAGTTAACTGCTGCGAATCGTAAACTCAAGGCTCTTATTGTCTTGCCTGAGCAACTGTAGGGTTCTGTAATTACGAAGGCAGGTCACAGAGACATTGCCTGCCTCTCACAGTCCATAATCGGACGTCATTAAGGAACGCTGTCATTTTGTTGAAATTAACGTACACTAGTTGTTGCCATTTGCTTGGAACTGCTGCCTTTTCCCTTAAATTATCAAAATGACTTAGTAAGTCTCAACATCATAAAGTCTCGCGTTCAATAAGTCTCGTGTGTAGTACAGTATCAATAAGTCTCGCGTTCAGTGAGTTTGAGTTCCCATATATGTTGAAGCGTGAATCCACCCTAAAATGAATTACTGTAGTCATACCAGCGCTTGCTTCGTGCTTTCTCTGAGCGTTTTTGTTTTGCTTGCGCAAAGACAACGACAATGACGTTACATGAATGTTACGTAGAGAACGGCAGCTTTGAGTACAAAAAGTGGTGGTTCGAGAGGTGTTGTGACCATCTTTTACTCGCTCTCTCGCCACGTTAGGGCAGGGTTCCTCCATAAGTGTGTCCTCCCCAAGGCCAGCGTGACGTGCGCCATTTAAAGTTGCGCGGAGGTCAATAATTGCAGTCCCTGCGGCGCATAACAAACAACCGGCTTCCATCGCAGTATACTGGCGCACAAAGACGGGCGGAACAGAGCGTCGGAGGAAGAGCGACCTCGCTGCCTCAACCGGCCGCCGGCTAGCACCATGAATGAAATCGGATGTTACAAGGACCTCCACGCCACACAACACACGCAGGCTGTGCAGCCAGGGCGGAGGCTGCGAAAAGGAGTGGTCGGCTGGGGCACGCCGTGTCCGCGTCGCTCAAGCGGGACCGGGCGTTACGTGGGGCGACCGGAAACGTGATATATCTGATGTATAGTACGCGTCGTTTCTTCGGCTGCTATCTCATTTCCGGGCGAGGTCTGCGCGCAGCTCGAGCGAGCGTGTGTGTTGTGCGTCGTGCGTGTGACGTCACCATCGTGTAAAGAGTGGGGCGCTGCGCTGCAAGCGATCGCTGCGCCCCCTGAATTTCACTCGGCGGGCAACTTCTGCTGGCTCGCTTTCGGAGCTGTCACCGCTGTCACTTCGCTGCGGTGACTTGGCCAGTCGTCGTAGTGCAGAAGGCGGACGCATGCCCGGATTTTATATGTCGAGTTGGCGGTGCAGATTACAATAGTTCCGTGCCGAAGAGGTCCGTTTAAACATTTCGTCTTAATTCCGCCTCACGACAATGTGTTGAGATGGTTGGGAACTGTGGATGCAGTAAAGATATTCCGCCCTTCAGCATGGGCGAGAATAGTTTATGGTTGCTGACCTTGGCCATCGACGATGACGCACTGACCAGAGGGCGCTGCTTAGCATCTCATTTGTCGTCCCAATTTTGCCGACAGGAGCCACTAGGGTTACGATCAAAATAAGAGATAAGACATTCAAGCAAACACGACCCCTCGTCCAATCATGCAAAGCACTCACACTTTGACAGTTCCAGATTACGGACAGTCTTGTCCTGTCATAGATAATTCAAAATTTCGCTTGTTACGTCGACAAGATTTAGCTTCTTCCGCTCGCTATAAACTTCGCATTATCAAACGCTGCTGCTTACGGGAACGGAAAGGTGCAATAGCCGACGAACGTCGTTTAATATCGAGCTGTAGTCACGCTGTCACAATAGCGATTGTCCTGGGTGCTGTAAGTGTGATGACAGCCCCATCACGACGCCTAAATAGGGAGAATGCCACGACTGAACTGACTTCCAGGATGATGCAGGTTTCAGTGGCGCGTTGCCAAAGTTCCTGCCCGTAGCTGCTCGTCTAACACGCAAGCCCCCTGGCGTGCTTCACATTTCACATGCGTTCCACCCTGAAACGCGACAGGCGCGCGAATGCACGATTGTGATGCAATGTCTTGGCGCGACAACCACGTCTTTTGACGGCCTGCCGTTGTGTTGTGGTCGTCGATCGCTGCTGGAGGCCACCCAAGTCGTCGCTCAATTAGCAGCACTCGCGGGACAATGAACGTGCATTGTCTGTGGACCTCAACTGTGGTGGAGCGAGGTTTTCTAGACAGCTGGAAGTAGAGAATTCGTTCCGCCATATGTAGTAGCGAGTTTGGTATTTGGAAGTATCAGGCTTAACACGACGCCGTTGTGCCTGTTTCACGTAAGAGAGAGAGAAACAACATTTTCGCGCATCCGGCGTGCGGGAAGTCACCGGTCGCGCAGGGCGCGGATATTCCCTATCTAAAGACTATGGCTAATAGTCCTATAGTCCAGACCCCAAATCTTGAGGACGTTGTGCTCTGGCTAGGCGTAGGATACTCGGGCTCCTCCGCTCCCGTTGTCCAGGGCGTCGGTTCCCTTTCTCGTCTGCTTTGCCACAGCCTCCTCAAGCCGCTGGATGGCCCTTAGTTGTGTGGTTCGGTCTTGGGAGCGTATCCATGCTCCCACCTCTTCGGGATACGTGACGTCCTGGCACTGCCCATTCCCATTTTTCACACCACTGTTACACCCGCCCCACATGATGTGGCGGAGGGTAGCTTGTTCACGTTCGCACACGCTACACTTAGCGTCCACAAACATGTCGGGGCATACGTGCCGGCAGTGCTGGCGTTAGCACGCATTCCGTTTGCAGTTGTCAGAGCTTCACCGCTTCCGCACGTGACAGTTCACGATGCGGGGGCGGAAAGGCTCTCCTGGCCTCTCTGTAGGCCGCGAGGATCCTTCTGTAGTCGCTGAGGGGATCGAGGTCTTCTCGTTCTTCAGCGCTAGTTTCATGGAGACGGGCTGCCGCGGTCCGGCACGTGATGAGATCACGGGCCACAGCGTCCGCCTCCTCGTTGCGGTTCTCAATGTCGGGAGCCAGTTGTCGCATGTGGGCTGGGAACCATTTGAGGGCTATGGTTGGCCCTGTAGCGGCGCCGCGAGCAGCCCGCGAAGCCGCGATGGACGTCACCAGCCGCTCCGTGCCCCGCCAGACCATGCCTCGGGCAAAATTCCTGATTGCCTGCTTTGAGTCGCTTAGCACCGTGCGCGTGCCCGGCCTACCTGTGGCCAGGGCTATCGCCGCCTCCTCTGCCTGGCCAGCTGTTCGGGCGCACACGGTGCTTGCTGTTGGTAGTTTACCGGTAGTCGCGCTGACCACCACTGCTGCGAAGGCGTTGCGTCTTCCCGGATATCTTGCGGCGTCCACGTAGACTGCCCCGTCATCTGCCTGATGTTGACGGGCCAGCGCCGCTGCTCTCGCCGCTCGCCTGCCCGCATCCCTTTATGGGTCCATGTTCTTTGGCAACGGGTAGACAATGAGCTTCCTCGCTGCCTCATCGCTCAGGGTTATTTGTTCTTCTAGCTCCCCGTCCGGTCCTGCTCCCGGGCGTTATCTAGGAGGTAATAATCCCACCCGATCGAGTAATTCTCTGCGCGCGGCTGTGTCGCTCAGGCGGCTCAGCTGCGAAGCTCTCTGGGCCTCGCTGCTCTCCGAGAGCGTGTTGTGTGTTCCCAGGGACAGTAAGGCCGTTGTCTTTGTGCCTGGTAGGAGCCCAAGAGCCCCTGCGTAAGCCTTCCGGATGGCAGCATTGATCTTGGCTCGTTGCGCGCCAGTCCAGCGGTGAAAGGCCCCCGCATATGCTGCGTGGCTCATAACCAAAGCCTGCAGCAGATGCAGGAGCCCCCTCTCTTTCATGCCCCGGTAGCGGGACGACATTCACTTGACCAGGCACGCTGCGATGCCCATCTTGGTTGTGATGTTCTTGACCGCCGTGGCGTTGGTTTGGGTGCCGTCCACGAACATCCCCATGACTCGAAGCCCCGTACGTGCAGGATCTGCATACCGTCACTGGTGCGCACGATGATGTTCTCGGCCGCCTCTCGACTTGCCTTCTTTCTATGCCTCCCAGGTGGTGGCAGTTTGAGTAGCTGTGATTTTTGTGGCGAACACCGCAAGCCCGTGCCCGAGAGTGTGGACTGCACGGCGTCCACCGCCGCCTGCAGACCCGCCTTGATGTCTCTGTCGCTTCCACCCGTGGCCCAGATGGCTACGTTGTCGGCGTAGAGGCAGCGTCGTATCCCCGGGCCCAGCGCCTCCAGATGCCTGGCCACCTCGATCATGACAATGCTAAACAGGAACGGGGAGATGACCGAGCCCTGTGGGGTCCCGACGCTGCCCAGCTCTCGTTCTTCGAGCTTCGTTCCTCCCACCTCAAGCCTGGCCGTGCGGCGAGAGAGGAAGGCTCTGATGTAGTTGTACGATCTTGCGCCCAAGCTCAGGCGGGACACCTGAGCAGGACCGACGAGTGTCTAACGTTGTCGAAGGCGCTCTGCAGGTGCAGGCCCAAGATTGCTCGGTTGTCATTCTTTGGAGTCCCGCCCGGTGGGTCAAGGACTTCTCGTTGGATCAGGAGCATGGCGTCTTGCGTTCCCAACTTGGCCCGGAAGCCAAGCATTGAGTCCGGGTAGACATGATGCGCTTCCATGTAACGGTTCCAGCGGGTGTTAAGAACGTGCTCCAGGACCTTGCCCACGCAGGACGTGAGTGAGATGAGACACAGGCCCTCTATACCCGGTGGCTTGTTCGGTTTTGGCAGCAGGATCGTCTTTGCTGTCTTCCAGGCCTTGGGCAGCTTGCCGTTACGCCAGCATTCGTTGTAGTAGCGTGTCAGTGATGTGACGGCTGAGTCGCTCAGGTTGCGTAGAGCTTTGTTAGTAACTCTGTCGGGTCCGGCGGCCAAACGACAGTTCAGGTTCTGCGCCGCCTGCCTCACTTCCCATTCCTCTAGATTTCGGTCGAAATGGGGGTTCGGCTGGCCGGCGTAGTCTGGGTGGTCTTCGCGACTGGTGATGGGGAAGTAGCGCTCGTTGAGTCGCTTGAACATCTCCTCTTCGCCCAGTTGACGAGCGGTGGTGTGTAAGATTTGGGCCATGCGGGTTAGTTGGTATTCGCAGCTCTTGGTCTCATCCATCAGTTGCCTGAGGAGTTTGCAAGTGCCGCCGCGGTGAAGCTGCCCATCAGCCTGGCAGCAGAGTGCAAACCACTGCTGTGAGCAGAGCTGCCTGCTGTGTCGCTCGATCTCTCGGCCGAGTTCTGCGATCTTCTTTCGTAGCTTTCTGTTGTGACGTTGCCGCCGCCAACGCTTTTGGAGCGAGCGCCTGGCTTCGAGGAGGTGGGCTAGTCTCGGGTCCATGGTTTCGATTGCTTCAGGTGCATCGATCTCCTCGGTGGCCCCTTCTGTTGCCGCCAGCAGCTTCGCTGACCACTCGTCAATATTGTCGACTTCGCCGAGTTCTGTCTTACGGAACTTGCTCCAGTCGACGAGTTTGGGCTTTGAAGTTTTGCCGCGGTTCGGGTTACCGTTGAGATGAGCCAGTGGTAATTCAATTTCGATTATGAAGTGATCGCTGCCCAGGTTGATTCCTGTATTCCTCCATTTCGCGGTGCCACCTTCGGGCAGCATCGCAAGGGTGAGGTCCGGATTTGTATCCCGGGCAACCGATGTTCCGATCCTTGATGGATGGGCTGGATTGATCAGTAACGTGAACTCGGCTTCGCCGGCATCTTCGAGAAGGTTTCTTCCCTTGGACGTGGTGGTCGTGTAGCTGAGCTCTCGATGTTGGGCGTTCAAATCGCCGCATATTACCGCGGCAGCGTCTCCTCTTTTGGCCAGGTCTTTCTGTGCTTGTGATGTGACGCTCTTGATCTTATGGAAGAGAGTTTCGAATTTCTGCTTTCCATGTCTTGGATTTCTATATATGTTAGCGATGAAGACAGTGGTTGATTTCTTCTTTCTTCCACCCCGGGCTCCTCGTCCTTTGCCGCTAATCGCTAGCTCGGTGACGCACAGCTCGATGGCGGTGTCCCTGCTGCCCAGGAACTGTTGGTGTTTCACGTGGGCGATGCCTTTCCGGATGAACGTGCACGCGCCCTGCGCCGCACCCTTCCCGCATGTGCGAGCGGACGGGGGACAGGCGTGTGCCCGATACCCTGGCAGTGTCGGCGTGTCTTCGGTGTGGGTTTCTTGGACCGCTATTACGTCCGGGCGAGCCGTCGGTGCCAGCGATCTCAAGTACTGTTGTAGGATTGCTTTTCGGCACCAGGAACCCGTTTGCGTTCCAGTGCCAGATCTTGATGTTATTGTTGCTGTCCATTATGAGGGAGAGCCTTTTGTGTTTGGCAGTATTGATGCACCGCTGCACCAATTAGCGGCTGCAACTTCTCGGGGCTCAGGGCCCTCTTTAGCGCTTGCTCGATTTGGAGCAGAATCGTTTGCGCAAGTTGTTGTTGGATGACTTGGCTGCATTTCGTGAGGATTCTCTGCTCGAGGCCCTCAAAGCTCTTGCCCCATTTCTTTATAGCTCTCGCGTTCTGACCGATCTTCTTACTGAAGCTCCCGTAGCCGAGAGGTTTGGTCCTGTCTCCGTTGTTTGTAGTTGCCACCGAGATGACCGAGGCGCTATCATATTCTTCCTCGTTGCTTTCACTTTCTAGTCCTTCTTCAGGTTGTGCTTCGAACCATCTTTCCACTGCAACCATGGATGCCCTTGTCAGAGTCTTCGCTTTGGCGGTGAATTGGTAGGATTTAGGGGTTGTAGTGTTGACAAACTGGTTGCCCGCGATGTTCGTTGGGGCTCCGTTGTCATCCTCATCGGCGTCTGTCGCCAACTTGTTGTTGGCTTCGTTCCTTGATCCCCCCTCTTAAAGCCGTCTAATGGCGTCTCGTTGTTGGTCGATGACGCCTCGTTGTTGTTTGATGGTGAGCTGCGTCACCGCCATCGCCGTCTGGAGTTCTTCCATCGCCTTCTCCATTTTCGTAACGGTAGTTTTCAACTCCCGCGTCTCTTTCTTGCATTGTTCGCTGCAGCCACCGCCGCTTGGCATCTTGCCAGGCTCCTTCAGCGTTGCAGCTGCTGCTCTGTTCGGGGCCCCGTTCGTTTGCGTCATCGCCGCGCGATTGACGTCAGACTTGTTTGTCAGGCTCAGGTGCGCTTGCACCTGCGGCGCCCGGTCTTAGCGGACGCTCTTCTTTCGGTCTTTCGGAGGTGACGTCAGCCCACTTCAAGTCCTCCGGTTCCGCTCTGCTCCTATCGCGGCTCGCCACGCTGTTCTGTTCGTGACGTGTGCCGCTGGCTCTCGGCTCCTGGAAGTCGAATCTTCTAGAAAGCGCAGCCTCCCCGGCGCCATCTCGGTAATAGTTTCGGTGTTTTGTTTTATCATCTGCCGCTGCTTGATTTGTAGCGGCGTTTTGAATTTGTTCTTGCATTTGCCCGCACCCGTGACGTGGGAGCCGCCGCAGAACTTGCATCTTGGTTTGCAGTATTCTGCATGGTCTTCTCCTGGGTTGTTTCTACCGCAAGCGAAGCACAACCTAGCGTTCGGAGTTGGACACACATCTTTCGTGTGCCCTATCTGGCCGCATGTAGTGCAGACCTCACGGTGCTGCCTGTACAGCGTACACTTCGTGACAAAGCCGCCATACTTTACGTAGCGCGGTACTTTGTTTCCTTCAAATAGAATTACCACCGACTCAGAATTTCCGAGCCGGTGTGCGGCCATAACGGTGGGGTTATGCTTGTTCACTAGGAACCGAGTGATCTGTTCCTCGGGTTCCTCTCTGCCCACTCCACTTATTACACCCCGTGAGGTGTTGTCTGGGGTGCTCTTATACGCAAACGTTTCATATGTGCGTTCCTCTAACGTGATATTTCGGATCGATCCTTAGCGAAAAGATCTCGCTTCGCTAGGAGTGCTCAGCACTATAATGTTCTGGGCGGCGTTCGGCGCAAACGGATCGTCCTCCGCTTCTTCGATCTTAATTTTAGCCGCTGTTATGATGGCTGGGCGCAGCGTGGTCATTTTGGTGGCACTCACTACGAGTCCCCCGCGAGGCCTAACAACCACGCGGTGCTCGTCTTTCTTGGCGAAAGTAGGCATGCGGGCTGACTTTGCCATATTAGCGTTAACTTTGGCAACGTATTGCGCTTTCTGTTCGCGCCTACGCTCCTCCTTCAACTTAGCGTTAGAAGCCGAGAAAGACTTGCTCGGCTCCCCTGCGGTTAAATATCCCGCTGCGATGGGCTGCCCGTTTTTTGCCGTTTCTTCTCGCGTCAAGAGGCCACTACAGTCCAACCCGCACACGAGTTCGGCGGGTCACAGTCACTGTTAACCGCGGTAACACACTGTCCGATGCCGGTGGCCGCCGGGAAACCGTCGCCGTTTGTCGTCGAGCAGTCCCCGCTGGCGTCGAGTCGTGATCCGGTCGGTTGTTCGGCGGCTTTCTTCTTCGCGGTGGTTAGGCCTAGCTGACCATGCCGCCTCTTGCGAGCAGAATCCGCACTTATATCCGTGGCCGAGGTGTCCATGGCTTGGAATTCTTCGTAGTGTTGGTCGTTCTCGTCGTTCCGAAGCCTGGCGAGCTCTGGGGAGGCCTCCAAGGCCGCCCCGAGTGCCGCACCGACCGAGCACATGGTCGGAGCGAAGGTAGTCGTCGTTAGGCATAGCGGGGCCTCACCCGCTTCGCACATGAAATCGCTCTAAAACTCCCAAAATTGGATGAAATGGCCCACATTTGGTATTGACGTGGTCCACTCACCAAGTTGATTACTCACGTACCAAAATTACTCCTGTAGGGGTCGATGGTCCCCCGAAAATTAGCATTTCCTATGGAGCCAATGTGAAGCGTGACCAAGTTCGCGTCTCTTATAGGCAGCACTTGTCTTGCGAAGTCGTGAAGAGGTAAGCAATTGATTGGTCCGCCCGCACACACCCACCCACCCACTCACACATACACACACACACACACACACACACACACACACACATATATATATATATATATTTTAATGGAAAGAGGTGTATACCTAAGTGCTCGTTTTTTTTCGTGTTTTGACACAATAATAATGAGAGAGAGAGAATTAACTTTAATAAATGTCCTGAAGGGGACTGGGCACCCCTTACGGGGCCAGCCCGGTGGCTCCGCCCATGTGGGGACTGGGAGTCAGAGCTCGCCAGCCACCTTTTGGGCCTTGTGGACGGCCTGGTGTTGAAGGGCCCTTTGGGGCTCCTGAGGTGGTTGAATCAGTCGTCCTCGGTGGCAGGGGACGCGAAGCTAGCGTTTAGCACGGGATATTGCCACAGCATGTGACTTAAATCACACCTTGAATTTTGGCGATTAGGGCATTCTGGCCTTATATCTGGTAGGTATTTGCTGCAGATATAGGGGCTGGGGTAACTGTGCGTTTGCAGCAGTCGAAGCGTTAATTGTTGTGCTTTATTTAGTGCTGAGTGAGGTGAGGGGGATTCCTTTCTAAATAACTTATAGTGCGAGCAAATTTCATGATATGATAGAAGTGGCTCCCGGTGCGTGTTGGTGTCCCCGGCCAGTGAGCCGGACCGCGACCCCCCGCGGCACGTAAGATCAGTCGCGAGGTTATGGGCCAGCTCATTACCGTTGGGGACCCCTGGTTGAACGTTGATCCCTTCATGACCAGGGAACCAGTGGATATGCTTGTCTACAGTTATCTGAACAGATGCTAGAACTCTTAATGCCGCCTGGCAAATTGTACCGCGGCGGTATTCCAGTGCAGCGGGTTTAGAGTCGGTAAATATTGTGTCGCGCTGAGGGAGTGTTAGAGAAAAAGAAATGGCCACTTGTTCGGCCTCGCAGGCTTTCTGTGTTTTTACGGTAAGAGCATTAGGAGCTTTTCCGTCTGGGGCCACCGCCACAGCTGCAAAGTAGGGTTTGTCCACGTATTTAGCGGTGTCTACGAAAACCACGTCTGTCGCGTGTAGGTTCGCTGCTTTTAGTAAGGATTGAGCTCGTGCCCTTCTTCGAGCCTGATTGTGCACCGGGTGCATGTTCCTGGGGAAGGGTAGCAGTGCGATTTTAGCGTGAAGGTGCTGCGGTAATGGTTCTGGTTCGTTGACTTGATTTGGGATAGGAAGACCTATGTGTGAGAGGAGTTCCTGACCCGCAGCTGTCGAAGACAGGCGTATGAGTTGGGACATTCTTTGTGCTTCGATGATTTCTTGGAACGTGTTATGTACCCCAGTGGATAGCAGGCGCTGCGTGCTTGTGGACATGGGTAGACCAAGTACTCGTTTTGTGTATTTTCAGATGAGGTTGTCTACTTTAGTTTCATCGCCTTTGCTACACGGGTGAGCGGAGGCAACGTAGATAATGTGGCACATTAGGAACGCATGAAAGATGCGTAGTAAGCTTTCTTCTGTGAGTCCTGTGTGTCTATTGGCGGCGCGTCGGGCGAGTTGCATGACTGCCTCAGCTTTTTTGGTAAGATGTGTGATGGTTAAGTCGTTTTTGCCATTCTCCTGTAGGGCAACGCCCAGAATTCGAACCGACGACACTATCGGGTAACCGAGCCATTCATTGTGGAGAGGTGTATGGTAGGTTCGGCTATGGTGCGGCCGTACTGTGGTGGCAGAAGCAGCAACTCGGACTTAGATGCCGATAGTCGGAGGCCCGTGGGCTTTAAAAATATTTGTACTGCAGTGACTGCTTCCTGAAGGCTCGCTTCGATTTGTCCATCGCTCCCTCCAGTACACCGAATAGTAATATCGCCGGCGTAGAGCGCGTGTTCTACACCTTCAATGTGTCTCAGCTTTTGCGAATGTTGCCTGAGGGCTAAATTGAAAAGAAACGGTGAGAGCACCGACCCTTGCGGGGTGCCGCGCGGGCCTAGGTTGTAGGTGTGTGACTTGAGATCCCCAACTTTAGGTGTGGCCGTTCTGGCTCTTAGGAAAGAGCGGACGTATTCGTAGAAGCGGCGGCCTAAGCCTGCCTCCTGAATCTCGTGTAGTATATGAGCGTGGCTTATGGTATCACAAGCTTTCTCTACATCAAGAGCTAGAATTGCTCTGAGGTCTTTGCTCCTTACTCTAACTAACGTCTCCTGCAGCATGAGAGGTACGTCCTGCGTGGCCATAGCCGGCCTGAACCCTACTTGATTGAATAGGAAGAGGTGTTTTCGCTCTGAATATTTTGTGACTCGACAGAGAATGACGTGCTCCATGACCTTACCCACACAGGATGTGAGGGAGATGGGTCGTAGAGAGTCGAGTTCTAGGGGTTTGTTCGGCTTGGGAGTGAGTATGACGGTCGTGGCCCTCCATTCTGGCGGGACGCTCACTTGCTCCCAAACCTCATTCATGTGGGTGGCTAGTGATTCAATGTCATGGTCAGCCAGGTTGCGGAGTAGCTTGTTGGTGACTCTGTCAGGACCCGGGGCTGACTTAGTATTGAGCTCTGCTATTACCGCGCGTATTTCAGCGCTAGTTAGAGCCTGCTCAAATGGGTCGTTGTGATCCCCGCGTAAGGTGGATAGTCTTCATGTGACGTAGGTTCTGTGCATAGATACCGGGCTGCTGTAGCAACTAAAATCTGCGCGTCGGTAAGTTGCCGTCCTCGCGCTTTGTGTAATAGTCTATCTAGAGTTAGTCGTCTGACTTGGTGGGCTTGTCGCCGAGCAGATGCCTGAGAAGGTCCCATTTTAGACCCTTTCTCATGCGTGCGTCAAGCGAATTACACACCTCATTCCACTGATTGCGTGCTAGTGTGTGACTGTACTCTTCCATTTGTCGGTTGAGCAATGCAATTCTTTTTCGTAGCCTACGATTGAGTTTATGCCTTCTCCATCTTTCTTGAAGACTTTTGTGAGCCTCCAGGAGATGTGCGAGGTGGCTGTCCATGTGGTCTATGTTGCGTGTTGTAGAAATATTTTTGGTAGCTTGTTTTACGTCCCACTGTAGTCTCGCAAAGAGTTCAGAGAGTGAAGAGTAATGGTCGGTGTCTTGTTTGCGTATTTGCCTAAAGAAGTTCCAGTCTATTACTTTAAAGTCTCTGGGCTCGAGGCTGCCTATATTGACTGTTGTGCTACAGATAAAGTGATCGCTATTGAGGTTAGCTTGAAGATTAACCCATGTGGGATTCGAAACGTTGCGTACTAGGGTCAGGTCACGGGATGAGTCCCGTGACACTGAGTTACCGATGTGAGTGGGGTAGAGAGGTCGTTAAGTAACATGAGATTGTGTTGAGTGATGTGTGTTTGTAAGTGGCGTCCTTTCTGTGTTGTGTGATTGTAACCCCATTCTACATGGGGGGCGTTGAAGTTCCCCACGATGATGAGGGGATGGTTGCCTGCTATCTGCATCGCTTTAGTTAGTAGTGTGGTGAATTTTTCTGTGCTGTGTGAAGGTGAACTGTACACGTTAAGGATAAATACCGATTGCTTAATGTGAGCGTAGGGGTTGATCTCTATCATCTGATGCTCTATTTTGAGGTCTGGGCGTACTGCATGTGTCGTGTAAGCATAAGGCTTAGCCACACAGGCGGCTATTCCTCGAGCTTTGTTCCCAAAGACGGTCTCGACTCTGTATCCGCGAAGAGCGAATCGGTCGATACGCGTTTCCTGCAGGAGAATGACGGCCGGTCGTTGGGTCATAGAGCCAATGTATTGTTGTAACGTTTCTCTCCGCGTACGAAGGGTACTTGCGTTCCATTGCCAAAGTGTGAATGATTATGACGACGCCACTTTAAGGTCTAGGTATTAGCCCAGCGCGCTTACTGCGTGCCAGGTCCTCCTCCAACACTTTAGTCCTCGCGTCTATTTGGGCTGGCCATGCAGCCAACTCGATAAGTTGTTTCTGCATGCTCTCTAGTTTAGCGATGAAAGTGCTATACTCGGCCGTGGTCTCTGCGCGGTACTGCTCTAGTATCGCGTATATTGGCTGTAAACTGGTCAAATTCGGATTGATTTTCGGCCTGGAGCGTCGGGCCTGCCTGTTTCTTAGCGCCGCGTATCGAGACGGGGCCGCTGATCGAGACGGGAGTCTGTTGTTTTGCTAGCTCTTCTTTAAGCGATTGGATTTCTTTAGCCTGCTCCACATACATGCGTTTTAACTGTGCTAGTTCTGGGTCAGGTTGCTGTAGCGAGTGTCGCTGACGCTGCGCTGCATGGGCCTCACCTTTGCATGCCACCTTGTCGGCCCAGGTAGGCTGGTCAGCGGGAGTAGGATTTGGTGGGCCTAGAGGAGATCCTTGCGGTTCGGTGGTCTTGGCAGGAACCAGGCTGGGTGCTGGGGTGGGTGTTTGCTACTGGGCTTGCTTTCGTCGGCGACGGCGCTGACGACGACGGCGCACCAGGTATGGCAGCTGGTAGTGATGTCGGCATTCGCGGTCGCCCGGGCGGTGTGCTTCGCCGCATAAGGAACACACTGGTTGGTTGCACACGTGTGGGTTGTCCGTTGGTAAGTGACCGCAGTGGTCGTAGACCTTGGATGAAGGAGTGGGGCACACGTCTTGGCGATGGCCCACTCTGCCGCAGGTACGGCAGGTGTCTATTTGGCGCTTGTACAACCTGCAGCGGTAGATGACCTGGCCGCAGTAGACGTAATTGGGCACTTTGAGCCCGTTGAAGGTCAGAATCACAGTTTCAGTGTTGTTGATGCGACGCGCTCCCAGTAGGCTTGAGTTGCGCGGTTGGATTAGCATGCGGTTGAGTGCGGCATCGTCAAAGTCAGTGTCGACGCCGCGAATCACACCTCGGCTCGTGAATCGTGATACCGGCAGGTGAGGGGTAGGCCGTGACCGGGTGTCTCTGGTCGGTGAGAATTATCTCGGTTACTCGACTGTACGCTGCTGCATCAGTAGCACTGGGCGTACTGACGACAAAAATGTTTTGCATCGAGTTGGGACAAATAATGCCCTCCTCCGTTACCGACGGCGCTAGCTGAGCTGCCAAGGTTAGTGCGGCGAGAATTCTGTGTGGGCTGCAGGCTTGCACGTTGAGGCTGCCTCCCGGTCGCACGATGACTCGATTGTGACTACGTGGCATCGCCGGCAGTCGGCTCGCAGCTGCGACGCGTCGTGGAGTAGCGTTAGGCGTCGCTGTCGCGCCTCGTTGCGTTCCAGACTGGCGGGCTGCGTGTGACTTCGCGCGCGATTTTTGCCGTCTTTTTATAACAGAGAACCATCTGTTTCCTTGTAATTCCTCAGAGGTGACGTCGCCCCTTCCATGGCAATCTGCTGCGGCATCTCGCAGCTTGCGTGCGAGCGCCGTAGGCGTGGAGGCTGGCCTAACCTCGCCTAGGCTTAGCTCGCCGGTGCAGCGAAAAGGCCTCTAAAATAATGAAAAACGAGCCCACCTTGGTGAACCAGGTGTCGAAATGTTCAGGTAAACTTCGCGGAAGAGGGTCCGTGCAGCTCAGGAAGATTCGAGGCCGTTGTCTGGTCAGAACTGGCATTCGCAGCGGAGCGCGATGGGTGTGCATCCCAATAATAATGACGCTTAACAGACAGTAATGCCAAGGAATGTATAGGGGAAGTTAAGAGAACCAGTGGAATGTCAATAAGAAGAAAGAAAAGTGCGTGAAGGAATAACCAGCCGTGAGCAGGAATCGAACCTACAACCTTTGAATAAGGCGTTCTATGCTCTAACCACTGAGCTATCACAACAGCCTACCCTCACCCCTCTTTTTTGGGTTTATTAAATTTAGAAGTAGGATTGTCGGTCAGCGCCATATATAAGCCAAGCAGTGAGTAGGAAACACTCTTTTATGCGCGTGTGGGGCGCCACGTAGCACGTGAACTTATTACGAGCGGGCAGCTGACTAATAGTCCCTCGTATACAACCTATTGGCACCAAGTCTGCCAGTACGAGACCCTCGTTAATGAATAAGGGAAAAAGGTGTATACCTAAGGGCTCGTTTTTTCGTGTTTTGGCACAATATTTATGAGATCTAACAGACAGTAATGCCAAGGAATGTATAGGGGAATATAATAGAACATTATATATATATATATATTGTATACGGGAGACTATTCGTCAGTTGCCAGTTAGTACTACGTTCACAAGCTCCGTGACGCCAAACAGGCTCATAAAGAGTGTGCCACACTCGCTGCCATGGCTACTAATGGCGCTGACCGACACTCCCACGTTTAAATTGTTATAGATACCCAATAAAGTGGCTGGGGGGAAAGCTGTCGTGGTAGATCAAGTGGTAGAGCATCGAACGCGTTATTCGAAGGTCGTAGGTTCGGATCCTTCCCACGGCAAGTTATCTTTTCACTCACTTTTATTTCTTCTCATTTACAATACAATTGGCCGAATAACTTCCCCTATACCTTCCTTGGCATTATTGTCTGTTAGATCTCAATAATAATATGTAAAACACGAAAAACAAGCCCTTTAGTATACACTTGTTTCCCTTATTCATTAACGAGGGTCTCGTACTGGCAAACTTGGTGCCTTTAGGTTGTATACGGGAGACTATTCATCAGCTGCCAGTTAGTAATACGTTCAAGAGCTACGTGACGCCAAACAGGCTCATAAAGAGTGTGCCACACTCGCTGCCATGGCTACTAGTGACACTGACCGACACTCCCACGTTCAAATTGTCATAGATACCCAATAAAGTGGCTGGGGGGATAGCTGTCGTGGTAGCTCAAGTGGTAGAGCATTGAACGCGTTATTCGAAGGTCGCAGGTTCGGATTCTGCCCACGGCAAGTTATCTTTTCACCCACTTTTCTTTCTTCTCATTTACACTACAATTGGCCTAATAACTTCCCCTATACCTTCCTTGGCATCATTGTCTGTTATATCTCATTAATAATATGTAAAACACGAAAAACGAGCCCTTAAGTATACACTTGTTTTCCTTATATATATATATATATATATATATATATATATATATATATATATATATATATATATATATATATATATATATATATATATTGTATATATAACTATCTGATCGAACCCGTTGAACAATCTTCGGACATGCGCCGCCGTGGGCGAGACATCGTCAACGTGGAGCGCCTGAAGCCTTATTATGACCCGCTCATAATAACAAGCTGTTAGGTCACCAGGCGGCTCCCTCTTCGACCCCGGGGTAATTGTAGCGAAGCCTCCGAACTATGAAATGGGTCGAACTCTTGAGTACCTTCTAGTGGGGCTACCCAACAAGGACGCCGCTCGCGCTGAGGGCCCGTGCTTGGCTGTGACTGTCGCCATTGTGTATTCTCGCTCGTTGCCGGCTAATAAACGCCTTAACAATATATATATTTCAGAAACCTTTGCTCAACTTCTCATGATTGAGGTTCGACCCATCGAATAACTCGACTTTGTTATTTTTTCTAGTTTGTTTGGTTAATTTCTTTGTGCCGAAAAGGAAGCGGACACACTACATTTCAGTCGAAAGCAATAGAAAATTTCAGGACAGTTACTCGCTTGCTCTTATTCATTAGCATACTTAATTACCAGCCTTAAAAAGTAATTTATTACATTACTGTACCTTCTCCAAGACCTTCTGTACCTTCTCTGACCTTCTCCATGAAAAGTACTTTATCATATGAGAAAAACAAAACACTTGTAATACAGTATGAAAGCAAGTATGGCGCATAGACGATCCTTTTTACGAGCCACAGAAGTAAGGCCTGACGTCATGGTGCGTGGCGGGGAATTGAGAAACTCTCCCTCATACCCATTAAATATGACAACTGAATGCCACACGAATGTCGACTGAGCGAATAAACAGCTATAGGTGAACACATGAAAGGTTAACCATCCCGCGCATGTGTCAGTGAACACCTATAAGCTCGAGATATCGCTGTCGGGATCACACATTACCGACATGTATGTTATATATCTGAGCGTCATGCCTTTTGATAAAGTCTAAACATAACCCACCCGGCGTTAAACGTTGTATTCATTCGGACGAAGCGAGTAATTGCGACTCCGATTTTGTTGTTCATCTGCTGCGCGCGGAGAAGAAACGGCAGAAGGGTTCATAGGCTGGCTAGTTGGTACATCTTTATAATGAAATATTGGGAGTGCAAACTAACGGGACAGAAGAGAGCTCCTGTGTCCCGTTAGTTTGCGCTTCCAATATTTCATTGTGGAGAAGAAACGGATAATTTTAGGAGTGAACTAGTTAATAGAACACATTATTAGAGTTATTCAGTGAATTCGACCGCGGGCCACCTTCTGAATTGGAACGACAACGCCAACACAACGCTTGACGATAATGTTTGACTATCGGGTAAACAAACGAACAAACAAAAAAGGAAATGCAGAGAGGATTGAGAAAATCGGGCAGGCAGGAGGGGGACAAAGAGGCGGATGTCATAACTTTCCTCCATGAGGTCAATACCTAACACATACTGAGAAATACCGTAGAACCGCTCGCCCACTTTCAAGGTAAGGTGAGTTAACCTAAGTTGAGGGCTTGTCCATTTGCAGCAGGGAAAAAAACTAAAATGGCAGGCATGAAAAACTTGGAGACTGCGAGGCTAATATGACTATGGAATCAAAGACAACGTGTTAAATTTACAGTGTGTCACAAATTACTCCAATTTTCGGATCATACGCGGGCCCCATCTTCGAAGGAAGGGTGCTTTTGTGTTGGGAGGACATCGGCGACTAACGACCCAGCGTGGCGCCGGCTCGTCTTCCCTGCACCTGTACCGAAAGGGGCAGGTGCAGGGAAGACTTTTTTTCCAAAAAAAGGACCTCCCGATGGGAGCACGCGTACTTTCCCGAAAAAGTTTGAACTGTATCGGAATAGGCAGTTGACGTACAGCCAAAAAGTGCGGTCGTCGGTGTCGTGAGTCTCGCGTATGCGGCGAGCATGGAGTGACCCGTG
Organism: Rhipicephalus annulatus; assembly: GCA_013436015.1. Taxonomy (NCBI): domain Eukaryota; kingdom Metazoa; phylum Arthropoda; class Arachnida; order Ixodida; family Ixodidae; genus Rhipicephalus; species Rhipicephalus annulatus. The sequence continues at coordinate 323,943 of WOVY01013461.1, forward strand.
CAACGTATTGAGACGGCTGCGATTCCGGGCACCATCGTCGTCTACCAAGCCGGCGAGATCTCCAGCGGCACCCGTCAACTCCCCTACGTGCACCAAGAGCTAGCCTGGTCCGTATGGAACTTTTTATTGAGACTTTTTTTAAACTGTTAAATTATTATAACCAGCCTTTTTTATTATTTGTAGTTATGTGCGCTGCGACGCACGTAGAAATTAAAAGCGCGACCAATGATCATTCTGTAATTATTTCCTTGTAACCCTCTTTTACGATTTCCATCTTGTTATTATTTTATTAATGTTCCGCATATTTGTCTTTAGTTTTTATCTTTTGTAGTGTTTTTTAGCATATTTTGTTATATAGCTGTTCTTTCCATCGCGCGTATCAGTTTCCTCCTTTGTTATTTTTGTTAACTCCTGCCTTTGACCTTGCTTCAATTAAATGCTTGTTCGTTTTGTATAAAATCTCCGTGTCTGCTCTATGAGTGCGTCGGTCAGGCTCATTCATCACCACACGTGCAAATCCGCACGGGTCGACCGACCTGCAAGTAAACTTGAAATGTGCCACTTCGAGGTCTTTCAGGCGTCGCAGGCCGAAGCGCAAAGTGGAAGCCTGCGAGTCTGCCACACGTCGATGTTGGATCGGCGGGACCTCACCCGAAGTGTGTGACACGGTGGTAAGTGGTACACTAGTGCATAACTGGAAACAGAGTGGGCAAAAGAAAGAAGAAAGTGACACGAACACCTTCGTACTCTTGGTCTGACGTTATCGTGCTTTTAAAGTGCTGAAGCTTGAGCGTCTATTCCTTTGAGTCTGAACCCAAGCCCTGTCTTGGGTTCAGACTCAAAAAGCTTTGCGTCAACTGTTTTTCTTTAGGGGGCTGTTCATTGTCACTTTACGTAGTTTTCATCCCCATCGGTCATTCCATTTCATCGCGATGAAAGGGATATACCGGCGATTTCTTACAGAAATCCCGTAGCGGTCGTAGTGGGATGATTATTCCGGATAATTGTGGTGCTTATAGAAAAGGGGTGCGCGCTTAACATATAACTTTCAGAATTCAGAGTTTGGTATAGATCTTAATATTCGGTGATTTTGTGAAACTGGGCGCGTCAACGGTGCGGTATGTGCATATATGTTACGAATAACGACACGTCTCTGTGGTACTTTGGGCAACGAAAAAAAAAGAAATATAGGCCAACAGTATCACTCGGTTCATCAAAGATAACGTTACGTTCTTATGACAACCAACATTACCATCATTTAGCCAATGTCAGCCAAAATTTGTCATAATGTAGCCAGTGTGAGCCAATGCGAAGCAGTGCTGGTAGTACGCAAGAAACAGGGCATAGCTGAAGGCAGACAGTGACTCAAAAAAGCGCTTTCTGGGACCGTACCGTTGTCTCCGGGATTGATTCTTTTACCCTATTCTTCTGAAATAGGACTTAGTTTTCTGTTACATCTTTTGAATTATATTAACATATATTTAACTGCACAGGTACGCTCTTCGGTGTGACCGAAATTGATATATAAAGCATACCTGTTTCACGGCTAACATCTCGCTTTAGCCAATACAAATCACAATGTGACCATTTGCGGAAAATCAGGCGGACGGCCGGTCGTTCGTGGCATTACAGAACTTGGGTGGAGGAGGCGCAATAAGTCACTGTCATATTCGCGAAGTTATAAAATGACACGCTAATCAAACAATGAAAACAATTATTAGAGACGATAGTCTTTCTTGTGGACCTTCGACGCAAAAGTTTCGGTCTGCCTGTCTGTCTGTCTGTCTGTACACTTGCCTGTTTGTCCTCTTTTAACAGCACCGGGTAATTGAAACGGCTGACCCCACGCGCAGCGCTCACCAATGTTGCTCAAGCTTTAGCATTCATACTTGTGCAATTGTCAATTAATAAGCAATTATTGCGCATGTCTGGGGCACCATAACAACACGTATATATTCTGCATGTGCATCTTTCACTAGAGAAGGTATACATAAGTAATTTTAAGGACCGTACCACTTATCACGCTGCGCTGCCCATCCAACGCTCGCACGAAAAGGTGAGTGTTTCCGCCAGTTTGCTAAGACGCGATGGTGGTGGCACCTACCCGTCGCCTTGCGTTCCTCACCTTATCACCTCTGAGACGGGCGTGCACACCCGTCTCAGAGCCATGCGCTTCGTTTTCCAAGAAGGCTGCCAGGTGGCGCTCATGTCTCACGAGTGACGTCTGTCTCATGTTTCACGAGTGACTTTCTCCTTTTCGTAGAGCAGTGCTCGAGTTTTGTGATTATCAAGTGCGACAAGGCATAGGGACAATTGGTGTCGGAAAGACATGGATAAAAAGACTGTAAAATGTTCAGGATGTGGGGTGGCTTTGAAAGTGGACCCAAGTGTAGAAGCGGAAGGAGAAGAGGCTGACGCGAAGTGTAGGCAATGTGAGGTCGAGGAAAAAATGGAGAAAATGATGGTTGCCCAGAGTGACCTGCTGATGAGAATCACAGAGCTCGAGACTGCGTTGGCGAAAGAGCAAGAGAAAACGAGGACTAAGGGAGAAAGGCTGAAGTCCGCCGAGGAAGCACTAGCCAAAGGGAACAGAGGAGCGGCCTACGGAGAGAACAGTAGGGAACCGGCAACCAGAACAGCAGAGAAGAAAGAGCAAGCAAGTTTGAAAAAAAACAGGTTCAGCCGGTTCAATTGTCGCAAGGCCCAGCTTCAGCGAAGTAGTGGTGGGGCTGGGAGGAGACAAATCAGCCGGCGTCACAGGTGCAAGTAACCACCAGGTGCAGGACGCTCCCGCTGAAACGTCACAGCAGGTGATAATCACCGGGGACTCGAATTTAAATCTATGCACAGAAGCTATAAAAAGAGGGTAAGAGGTGACAAGAGGGTTGCAGTAGGGGCGTTCGAAGGGTGCAAGCTGGAAGCAGTCAACAGGCAAGCGAGCGCAAAACTCAAAACTACAGCTGATAGACGAAATCTCGTGATAATTTCAGGCGGTTTAACCGATGTCCTAAATGAAGATACAGCAGGCCTAGCAACCACACTGGCGAAAGGCGTCGATTACATGCGCACCACTTCTCCTCGGGTACAGGTAGTGATACGCACGATACTGGAGGTACCGGTGTGTGATGGCAACCTGCAAAGAGTGGTTGTCATCGCAAACCAAGAGATATGGCGGATGAGTCGAGAGAAAGGCTTTGAGGTTGTGGAAATAAACAGAGAGGTGTTTAGGTGGGGCGGTTTTCAACGAGACAGAATTCACTTCGATGGGCAGCTAGGTCATGAGGTGGGTTGGCGACTTGCAGGACGCGCAGTAGCTTTTTTGAGGGGGCAAGCGGGCCCTTCGGGGTGCAGGATAGCTAGTAACGAGGAAAACAACCAGGGAGACTCTTTGACAGGTGGTATGGACAGATAAGATTCCAAAACGGCGCCAGTATCTAAGATAGGTAGAGTCCGGGGCAGAAATAGACGTAGCCACGAGCGCCGAGCTAATTCAGACATAGGGTATGTTAACATGCAGGGTGGTAGGAACAGGCTGAAGTGGGAAGAGATAGAAAAACAGCTAAGGGAGGAGAGGCCGATGGTACACGGTTTTGTAGAGACACATCTCAGAGACATGGAACAACCTCCTAAAAATGCAGACTATGCGTGGGAATATTGTAATAGAATAGAAGGCAGCAGAAAGGGGGGTGGTATTCGGACATTCATTCATAAAAGTACAAACTTGCAAAAGGTCAAGCAGGAGTGAAAGGAATATTTATGGCTGAAAGGGAAAGCGGCAGGGCAAATGACACTCCTTGGTTTCGTGTAATTATGGACGGGAGCAAAATCCAGAAAGGAAAACCAGGCATTGGTAGAGTGTATATCAAATGACATTCAGGAGTTAGGAGGAGAGTGCGAGATAATTATGCTAGGAGATATGAATGCGCACATAGAAGATATAGATGGGTATACCGACCCGACAGGAAAAATGATCATGGATATGTGTGAAAGGCTTGATTTGATCATTTGCAACAGTACCGATAAGTGTGAAGGGCAAATAACATGGGATGTAGGAAGGCTACAGTCGATGAGAGATTACACACTGATGTCACATAGGATGTATGATAAGCTCAGGGGAATGCACATAGATGAAGGTGGCTGCAGAAGTCTGGGTAGTGATCACAAACGCATCAAGCTAAGTTTTGGAAGAGCAGTGAAAGTGGGAAGGAGACAAGATGAGCAACTAAAGTAAATTTTTTATTCAGAAAGGCAAATTGAAATAGCCAGTAAACAAATTAAGAAAGTAATCACTGAGGATAATAAAACAGTGTGGACATACACGAATCTAATTAGGCTGTTTGAGCTAGAGTTTACTAAGGCACGTGACAAGTCACCCCGGAAAAGAAGACACAAACCCAAAAGTTGGTGGGATGAGGATGTTAAGAGAGCCATAGCAAAACGTCAGGAAGCCTCTAGGAAACACAGATATGCTAAGCAGCGGGGTGAACCGACAGATGATGCTGAAAGAAAATGGGAAATTTTTGTAAGCTGTAGGAGGGATGCACCCCTTCTGATCAATGAAAAGATTAAAAAAAGGGAGCTCAGTGGCTGGCAGATGCACATAAAAAAGATAGAAAGGCAGCTGTGAAATTTTGGAACCATCTAAACTACCTAAGAAATGAGACGAGCCCAGAGCAGAGGTTTATAACTACAGCTCAAGGTGCTAGGCTAGAAGGGGACGAAGCTATTGAATATATAATAACAAGGGTGACAGAAAATTTTTAACAAAGAAGTGCTTTATGCACCACAATAGACACGGATGAATCAAGTGGCGCAATGGCTCCATTTTCACAAAGAGAGTTGGAAAGGGCTGAGAAAAGGGTTCCGTGTAGTACATCAACAGGCCCATATGGCATTCCAATCATGCTGATAAAAACATTAGGTGCGAAGTCTAAGCAGGCTTTGAGAGAGGCAGTGAACAAAATAATAATTGATGGAGAAGTTCCCGATGGATGGAAACTTAGCAGAATGAGCATAATCTATAAAGGAAAGGGGGACAAAGGTGACATAAACAATCAGTGGTCTACAGGCTGGCGATGCAGATTATAAAGGAAAGACTGCAGGCATGAATAGAGGATGAGGGGGTGCTGGGGGAACTACAGAATGGGTTTCGGAAACACAGGAGGTTGGAAGACAATCTATTCTCACTGACGCAGTGCATCGAAATAGCAGAAAAGGAACACAGCTCCTGTGGCTAGCATTTTTGGATACTAAGGGAGCGTACGATCGCGTGGTTCAAGAGGAATTGTAGAGAATAGTGGACACAGTAGGCGTGGAAGATGTAGTCACTAATCTTTTAAAGAATATCTATAAAGGTAACAAGGTAATTATAAATTGGGAAAAACAGGTATCCAAGCCTGCAGAGAAAAAACGGGGGCTTAGGCAGGGGTGTCCCCTGTCACCCTTATTATTCATGATGTACCTACAAGGATTAGAGGCCAAATTAGAGGGAAGTTGACTGGGCTTTAACTTCTGTTCCGTAAAACAAGAAAGACTCATTGAACAGGCACCAGCATTGATGCACGCAGATGATATAGTGCTAACGGCCGACAACAAGGAAGATTTGCAGAGATTGGTGGACATCTGCGGTAATGAGGGAGATAGGTTAGATTTCTGATTCATAAAAGAAATTCAGCAGTCATGATTTTTAATGACAAGGAAGGTAGTAAGCTTAAAATACAGGTGGTCACGCTAGAGATAACAGATAAATACAAATATCTGGGCGTATGGATAAGCATTGGGGCCGAGTACCTAAGGGAACAAGAAACATACGTGAGGACAAAGGTAACAGGAATGCAGCGGTAATAAAAAACAGGGCACTGTGGAAAAACAATAGGTATGATGTTTTGAGAGGAATATGGCAAGGGGTCGTGGTTCCTGGTCTGACGTTCAGCAATGCGGTCTTGTGCATGAGATTAGAAGTTCAAACAAGATTGGAAATAAGCAACGTGGAATAGGTAGGCTTGCCTTAGGAGCTTACAGCTATACACCAAATCAGGGAGTACAAGGTGATATGGGATGGACATCATTTGAGGGCAGGGAAGCTAGCAGCAAGATAAAATTTGAGAAGCGATTGAGAGAAATGGGGGAGGAGTGTTGGGCTAGGAAGGTATTCAGCAACTTGTACATGAAGAATGTCGATACAAAATGGAGGAAGCGAACCACAAAATTGACTGGTAAATACTTTGAAAAGAGCAGGGGGCGAAACCAAAAAGAATTATCGGTTAAGAAGTTGAAGGAAGCTGAGACCAATATGCGGAGAATTGGCATGATTAAGTCCGCACTAGAGATCTATCGAACTTTTAAGCAGGAAATTGCTAAGGAAAGGATCTATGATAATACTAGAGGTAGGTCTCTACTGTTTGAGGCCAGGACAGGAGTAATGCGAACCAAGACATATCGGGCCAAATACGAAGGTGTAGACACGGTATGCAGTGCGTGTGGAGAGGAAGAAGAAACTGCCGAACACTTGATAATGTTCTGTAAAGGGCTTCACCCTATATTTCAGTATGATGACGCAGATTTTTTCAAAGCACTGTGGTTTAGCGACAGAGAGGGCAAAATAGACTTTAAGCATGTAGAATTAACTAGAAGAAGGTTATCTGATTGGTGGCTAAAGTCAAGACACGAGTGAAAATTAAACCCTTCACTGCAAAGTAACAGTCATCAACTTCATTATTTAAAGGAAAAAAAGATAAAACTAGTGGTTAGTTCACTAAGGAAAACAGCTAGATGGCGTTAGCCGCCACCCAATCCAAAGGGTACAGCCACATCTATCCATCTATTCATCCATCCAGCTGTGCTAGCACTTCGGCCGCTTCTACCGATGATTTTTTCGATCTGAGTAGTGCAGACGACTCGAGTGAGGACATTTTAGTTTCGACAATGAAACTCCAGACCAGACGCCTCAGACTTCGACAAGTACAATCAGGTAAGTTTTGTTTTTAACTTCGCGCTGCATATAAAGTAAAAACAGACTTAATATTTGACGACAATGGTATCATTTCTTTGCTTAGGGTCTCAACAACGTACGGCAAGGATGTTTTGCCAAATGCAGCACGCCGTTTTCAGTTTTCACCCGCAAGACAGCCTGGTGCCCATCTTGCAGCAGCGCTACGGAGTGATGTGCGTCACTTCTCAAGGGCGCTTGATTTTTCCCTCTAATTTTTTACGACAGGAATGCTCCAGACGTTATGTGATAACACAAACAAATACGCCTGGATGCATATTTTGGACAGGCAAACCTACGCTCGCCGGGACGGCTCCTGGGAAGAGGTACTGCCACTTGAGATGCTGAGGTTCATCGGACTTATCCTCTGCATGGGTGTTGTTGATGTACCTGACTCCACATGTACTGATGGACGACGGGAATATTTTTAGGCCTTCTCCCTCCAAATATTATGAAACGAAACCGATTCTTTGTGCTGCTAGCTTTCCTAAGCGTAGGTGACCCGGAAGATCTTGCGGCTGCAGCATCTGATGGGAAAACTTGGAGGGTGTCATGGCTCCTGCTACACATAAATTTGCAGTCACGAAGTTTGTTTTAACCATAGCGCAACCTTGAGGTGGATGAATGCATGGTGAAATCGAAAGCCAGGTCAGGAATCGGGCAGTACATTCGGGACAAAGGGACGAAATTTGGATATAAGCTGTGGGTGCTGGCGTTTTCTTTTCTTAAGTTTTCTTTAAAAAAACAATAGTGCACAATTTAATGCACAGTTTTGACATGAACGGATATCGTAATGCATCTGCCTTTAGAAGTGATGCAAAAACCGTCGCCTCCAATGAATGGTAATATTTGTTCTCTTTATTTTTTTTTGGAGAACTTCTGTTATGCGTTACATTAGATGAAGTTTAACGAGGATGAGGGCCGCTAACAGAAACCGGAGGCGAACTCACGAAGCGTGTACGTCGTAAGAACCGTTGCTATAATACCAAAGCCATGCGTGGGGGTGACACGTTTTGTCGACATGAAGGATTAGGAGTTATTTCAGAAAATTATTTATGGTAGAAACTGCTGCAAGAGTAAATGGAGCTTGAATTCGGTCACGTGAGTCAGAGAGATATCAACCGCTTTTAGAGTCTGCGTAGCACCCTGATTTCAAGAGACATTGAGAATTCGGTAGCTGTACCACAAAGTGTCTTGCATGTACTTGCTCGAACTAGGCGTCTCTACAGTGCCACAGATTCAATTCGGATCACGGAAACGGAGTTTCTTTGTTGTTCTCCATACACTCTTCCCCCTACACGGCCTTGTGGGTTTTTTTAGACAAGTGTGAATATACCGATGTATCTCTTAGTGTACTCGCATCATCAAGCGAGTACACCCAGACGGATCAAAACTGATGCGATTCACTGGGTCGCTGCGGTGGCACTGGTTATAGTATACTCGGCTGCTTACCCAAGAGATGCTGGTTTGATTCAGGCCACGGCTATCGCATTCGATGCAGGCGAAATGCTAGATGCCCAGACCCTGTGAGATGTCAGTGCGTGTTCAACGCCGCATCCTAGCTACAAAGAGCCCCCCCCCCCAACCCACTTCGGTGTCTCCTCATAGCCCGAGTCACTTTGGCATGCTAAACGCAGTAAAAGAAAATCAAATAAATTGTATGGCGACAATGTAATAACGCAAAAGACGGATAGGCCTAGTCCGACTCTACAGTAGTGTCTGTATCCGTTCGGGGTTTTTACAATATTTTGTGGAATTTGGAAGCTCAGAACAATAAACTGCCTTCGCTCCACAGTGATGACTGAATGATGGTGGCAGAAACACTTCTTTATTATTAAATGACTTCACCACTGACCTGTGCTCGGTCAATACACAAAATATACGTACGTGTGCGCGCCCGAGATCCACAAAACGGAACTCGAAAGATAGCTCCAGACCATGACCACTGCACGAGCTGAGCCAGCCGGAGGCCGGAGTTGTAATGTGACACAAAAGTGAACCTCCTGTGGCGAGCGCGGGTGTGCGACTGTGCGCGGGTTCGGAGAAAAGGCAGAAGAGGGACGGCTGTGCAACTGGAGAGATGCCGCATTCTCGTCTCTCCAGCGTTTTCATTACTTTACCCTAAATAAACATTGATTTGTTAAAGTAACCGTTGTTTCTTTGCCAGTCCTCTCACTCCCCGTCTCCCGAATCATCAACGTTTTGCATCTAACATACATATATTCTGTGTATTGCCCCCTTACTCATTGCTACCACTGGGGCCCGCAAAGTACCTTGAAATAAATACATCTATTGCGTCATTGCGACGTGACATGCGGGTTGAATAAAGTATCTTAAACGAGGCTGCATTCAGAGTTTTGGTTAAGACCGAAAACCCTTGTTAGGAAGCAAGTCCGGGTCACTGAGAAAACAGGCTCTCATGTTATACTGCCTTATGATGAGGGCCACTTGTTGCCCTCTCGCGAAAGAAGGAAGAGCAAACAAAAACGGGAATGAATTTCTGGCTCAAATCAGCCTAAACAACTATTTTCCCCAGTGGTGTTATTGAGGCTTATGTCTCCCGCCTGATTGAGGATGCGGGCTTGATTGTCAGCCAAGGCAGCGGCACATTGATAGGGCCACTGTGAAAATTATACCCGTTTATTTGGAACTTACCGGCTGGGCCAAATTTTCCTAGAGGAGTCTCTAACTTTGACATGCCTCATAATCATATCGTAGGTTGGGCATGTACGTGAAAGCTAGAGTTCTTAAGGATCAGGCTGAGACTTACAGCTGTAATTCGACCATGGAGCATTCGTGTGACGTTTTTATACAAGTACTAAGATGCTAGCCTTCGTATTTTTCACGTGATTTTCCCGTCCTGACGCCATTTGCTTATTTAGTTAATTTCGATTGGTGTCGGAAAGTTGACACTGCTGTCAAGCGTTGATAGCGTCAAACGCAGCGCTAGAAATATTTTCCTAATAACACATTCCTTACAAAATTTCTTATTAAAAAACAAAGAGAAGTTATTGAGGAGTGACAACAGATGGGGTCAAAAATACTTGACGGTTCAATTAAAATACCGTTGAGAAAATTGTTGACCAGTATTAAAAATTGGCCCATGATTTCAATTGAAAGCCATCAATGAACCTGATATAGATTTATCATTGAGAGAAAATGAAATGGTGATAGCAAATATGTTGTGGATCAATTGAAATATCACAAAGGCAATTATTGACAAGCATTGAAATTTGGCCCACGACTTTCAATTAAAAGCGATAAATGAATTACCAATGCGAAAAAAGATCACTATTTACCGCACTCGAGGACGGTTTCTCGCCTATAATGTGGTAGATATTATGACCCTAGGTAATTAGAAAACCATTATTATCAAAATCACCTACACTTGCAGACCACCGCAGCACTCGAATTAAACTCGGGACCTCATCCACGTGAAACATACGTCTTACCCATTGCACCACAGTGCCTCTATGTCAAGAAAGTCTTTTCGCAATGTATACATCTACCAAGTGGCTTTTTGCAAACCGTCAGCGGAACTTTGAACTTTATTTGTGCATATGCATTTGTTTGCGCATGCATTTGATCAGCGAATAGTTTGCAGGGCTTCATGAACTCGAGGCAACCACGGTGAGCGCTGTCGGCTCCGATTTCGACTCGTGGTGCATCATTCTGCAAGAACGATTAACGCGTGTTCGTGCATCGTTTAAGTGCTTCCTCGTGACCCGCGGGTGTTTCGTTCACCGAAATTCGCGGATACTGGCGAGACGAAGCTGTGTTCGGCTGTTCAGACCTACGTATGTTTCTTGCATGTGCGCGTGCTGTAAGCAATTTCGCTCATTTGTGTCGTGAGGTACACGCGTGTCATTGACAGCAGCCTATTTTGAGCGGTTTGAAGACAATGCGCTTTCGCACGTAAATGTTGCAAGGGTATTTTAGCGTGACTACTTTAACATTTGCACTTCGTTCGCGCGAACTGCCGTGAGCTGCACGCTGGGACAGCAGCGCTTTTTTAGGATTTCGGCGATTACTTATTTCCGCAATTAGAATTTATGTAGATTATTTTGCGATATAGAGTGGTCTTTACTCATTTACAATCTTTAACTGATCTACTCTTTCTTTTATACAGCGTCACACAGCTGTTCAAGTGAATACCGAAACGCACAGGGCGCTCAAGTATGACGTACACAAATTATCGGCAGACAGGTAGGTCATCCGCCAAAGAAATAATGCTTCTGCACATATCTTTCGCGAACGTACTCGTGCAGATGGGGTCAAGAAATGGTGCAGAACGAACCTAACAATTTTTATTGATACTACTTTGAGTTGCTCTTTAGAAAATGGGAATTTTTATAGCTGGTACATAATCTCCACAGCAGTACACTGGTTGTCTTGTTCGTGGTTCACTGCTACAAATCCATGCTGGAATATGAGAACTGTACATAATACTAAAAAGAGTGAGCAAATGTCTGTGGCATAAGCTCTCCTGCTGACTTCTGCACCTGACATCTGTATACATGATGTTGAAATTCATCATCAAATTACGCAACCATTCTTCAAACATCAACCAATTGATCTTCAATTTTAATATTCCTTAGTCTCGTTGCCTTCCGTTTGTTTTTTTCTATGCTTTTTTAAAATCATTAGTTCAGTTTGTTTTCTAGAACACCAGCATCAACATATAGGCTAGTGTTTCTGTACTGTCACGCATGCATTATAGAGCGGCAACCCCGCGAACACGAAACTTATCAGCTTGCGTGGTTCTCGCCTCTGTTTTCGTTTTCTTTTTCCCCCTCCTTCACGCACGCGCGCTGGAGAACATGAGCGGGTGCGCGTCTCAATTTTTCATATGAAGTATATATTCTTACGCAATATTTCGTCCATGGTCTTTTTTATAGAAATGAGACAATAAAGATCTTAATGCAAAGTGCTCAACAGAAATATCGTTTAAAAATACTTTCTCAATGATATTTCATTAAAAAGGGATCATTGACATTTTTATTGCAAAATCCTCAACAGAAATATTGTCGACAAAGTATAGAAGAAAGTCAACGAGTATTGCGGAACCATTTATGATCAATAGAGCCAATCATTCAATCACAGCCCGACAATGAAAAATCAAGTCATTTTCATAAAGGATGTTTGCTCAGACCTTCCTAGTAATCTAAATATATATTAGTTATTCCATTACAAACCCTGATAGCACTCTGAAAATTCTATTTTGTACATTTAAATTTCTTATGTTGGCCTACTGGTTGCAGCTTGGCCTCTCTGGCTTAACAGTACACTCTTTTTATACGTCAACAACAACAACAAAAGATGGTAATGTATAAAGCATATTTTCATGTTAGGTAGAAATGTTTTCTTCACTACAAACAACCAGAAATAAAAATGGCGGGAGTTGGGGGTTCTTCAGTTTTCTTTGTTTCCTTCCTTCTTCCTTTCCTTCTTTTTTCTTTCATGTGATTGCGTGTGTAGTTGGGTCACTGTACGTGCGTGTGCGTGCGTGTGTGGCTGTGTGTGCGCGTGTGTGTGCGCGTGTGTGTGCGTGTGCACAAGTGTGCGTGCGTGCTGGCCTGTGTCTGTGCGCACTGTCCCCCAAAAGAGGCGATACTTTTGTACGCGCACCCTTGCAATCCTCTACGCCTTACTTTTTCAATCTTGCCTGTCGAGTCAGTTGCTATGAACAACTGGTCTCGTAACATATCCCTCGTGACATGTGCCACACGCAATAATGATGCCGCTCCTGACACTCAACCCTCACCACCTCAGTGTATGGCCACAGTTCTTTTTTTCAACGGCTGTTATAATTTCCGCATACGCGTATACCATCGATTGCTAAGCCCCTATGTTCACCCCCACTGCGTCAATTTACTCGATATTGTACAGTGTTATGCGTAATTGCCTGTATTTCGAAGCTTCTATGGATCTCAATGTCCGATGGGTGGAGTTTCTTTGCACCTAGAAGTGCGCAGAAACTTCTCGGTGGATGCGCACCATTGAAACGGCACAAATAGGACGCCATAAGGAAGAGGAGTCGGGGGCAGTATCCACATCAAGGGGTTATTTCCAAATCTATAGATGCGGAAATCAAAGGAAACCTGGCTGGTACCAGCCTATAGACCACGGTGGCCTAGCCAGAGACTGGGCAGAGGGGTAGAAAAAAGTGTGTGAAGTAATTCTAAGGCGGAGGGTAGAGCCGAATCAGCCGCTGATCCCTGGATGACAGCGTTATGAATACAAGTTAGCTGCCGCACCCATCCAATCTCCTAGCAGCGCTTAATGGAGAAACGACGCCCTGTCGCATGATTCAGTCGCGTCGTGCCCGAGTACGCCCTTGGGGAGTGCGGCGTAAGGATGTTTCCTACGTGCCGGATTTAGGGTTCTGACATCTGCAGTGTTGCCGCTGCTTCACAACCTCTAAAAGTCTTTTGTTACTGTGATTTTATTTCTTCCTCTTTCAAGAAATAACATTACATTAGTTTATGTATGACGTTAGCCTGAAAAGTTGGGAATCCACTTCACAGTCGGCATAAAAACTGTTTTTGAAAGTTTTCAGCGTAAGTTAAACGAAATTCTGACGCGCACTAGAGAACGAAGAGTACCTTTGCTAAATCCCCAAGTTTCCATAAATGTGGGAATTGTGATGTTCATTCGCAGTAGAGAAATGCATTGCTCCAGATACGATAAATTTTCTGTACAGTGTCAATTTTTGTGAAAGCGAACACGGGAGCGCGTGGCCTTCGCACTCCAACAGCTCGCAGTTTCTTTTTGCGTCATCTCGCGGTGAGCAAAACAAGCATTCGTTGCTGATATAGAAGAGCAACCTTACAAACCCTCCCCTTTCAAGGCGATTATCAGGTCTCGCGTAATCAACGTGAAGGTGGAAGGGCTCGCAATCTTGCTGCTGGTTTCATATCAGCAACCATTGGTTGTTTTGCTCGGCACGAGATGACGCAAAAAGAAACTGTGGTTTCTATCGCTCCAACTTGAACGCGCTGCCAGCAGTTGTTGAAGTTTGAAGGCCACGCGCTCCCGTGTTCCCTTTCAAAAAAGTGACACTGTGAATTCCATACAGATTGAGTACTAAAGCTGTACCCTGAGGGGCTTGACTCCATCGACTATATAGTGAAATGTGTGCCACCGCTCACTTTTTGTTTCTTGATTAGTGCCTTACTGCATAAATAGTAATAATGGGAACTAACGTGCAATAATGCCAGAGAAAGTATAGGGGTTGTTATTAGAAGTAATTGTAGCGTAAGTAAGAAAAAAAAGAAGTGAACGAAAGATAACTTGCCATCAGCATTATCCGAAACTGCGACCTTCGAATAATGCGTCCGATGCTCCAACACTGAGCTCTACGGTGGCGGTCATCTTTCCGTCCACTTTATAGGCTATATGTGTGCATTTAAACTTAAGGTTGTGTGGAAGGTGGGCGCTTGAGGTGGTATGCAAGGGATGGGATTTTTGTGAGTAGCCATCTTGTCTCAAGATCAACTATTACATGGCACCGAAACAGAAAAAACGAGTGTTCCACGCTCGCTGCATTGGCAACAGGCGGCGCTTGCGAAGCTGCTACGTTGAAATGCACGTATATGCCACGGCCACGGGATATCCCCTTTGGTGCGGCCCACCGAATGCTTCTACCTGCTGTGAGAGTGCTAAATATATATATATATATATATATATATATATATATATATATATATATATATATATATATATATATATACTGTTACATGATATGCCGTGAAAGAAGACAACGACGATCTGTCGGAGCTGCTGCTTGGCTAGTCGGCTCAACGAACCCATTAAACCAAGTTTATCTTAAGAAACGTGACAAGACTGGTGGAGGTGCGGGGTACAACGTCTCACGATCCACACGATGCCCAAGACCCCACCCAGCAGCCGGAACACAAGCCCTGCACCCGTGGACAATCCTGTTCACAGAGTAAGCCGCCGCCAACGAGGCCTACCACCTGAGGCACCAACCACTGACGCAGCGACTATGACTTCGACACAAGATCCCGTGCAAGCTCCGACACCTTCCACGCCGATCTACTGCACCGTCCAAAACCCGCTCATGCCTAGCCCCTTTCATGGAGAGCAGCATGAAGATGTTGACGACTGGCTGAGTGAGTTTGAACGTGTCGCAGCGATAAATTACTGGGATGATGCCGCGAAGCTCCGGAACGTGTACACTTGCTTAAAGGACGGTGCCAAGACGTGGTTTTCTAACAGGGATGATGTTCTGACATCTTGGCGCGAGTTCCAGCGTAGCCTTCTGGAGACCTACAGGAGTCCCGACCACCGCGAATGGGCGGAGCAAGCACTACAATCACGCATCCAGATGCCAAATGAGACCCTCTCGATGTACGTTGAGGACATGACACGGCTTTTCAAGCGAGCGGATCCTGCTATGGCAGAAGAAAAAAAGTTGCGCCACCTCATGCGTGGTGTGAAGGAACAAATTTTCGCTGGTTTGGTGCGTAGCCCCCCCAAGAGTGTTGCTGTCTTCCTTACTGAAGCGGCAACAATGGAGCGAGTACTGCACCAACGGTCTGCCCTGTTTTACCGTCAAGTGAATGCTGCCTCAACTCCCGAAATTTTCGCCACCCCTGGGAGCAAGAGCCCCGAAAGGATTCGCGAGATCATCCGATCTGTCGTCCGGGAAAAAATGGCAAAGATGTACGGGACAAGGCAAATCGATGTTGGTTCTATCACCAGTGTCATCCGTGACGAGGTCCAACAGGTGTTGCACGCCCATCGTTTTCCGCCGATGTCGGTTGATCCGGAAACGGCTCCTCTGTCTACTGACAGTCGCCGTCGTACGTACGCGGAAGCCTTGCGATCTGCCACGCCTCGTTCTGGTGAAGGAGTCCCGACCCAGCCAGTGCCGCACGTTCCGATCCAGACAGTGCCACACGTCCCGATCCAGACAGTGCCACACGTTCTGCTTCAGACAGTGCCATACGTCCCAATCCAGACTATGATGCCGTCAGTCGCGATTCAGTCGGCGCCCGCTGGTTTGGACATTAATGGTCGCCGTGCACCGACGCGCAAGTCTGATCTCTGGCGTACGCCGGACAGACGACCCCTCTGCTATCATTTCGGTGAGGCTGGTCACATTTACCGCGAATGCCCATACCGGCAACTTGGCCTGGGTGGATTTTCCGTCAATTCACTTCGTCCCCGAATTGGTCAAAGGCCGAGGGATATCCAAGAGTATTTCGCACAACAGCGTGCACCCTTTACACGACGGCAATCGCGGTCACCATCTCCGAGGAGACCCGCAGCCACTGGGTCACGTTTCGAGGGGACGGCACGGGAACGCTCTCCAAGCCCTCGTCGGGAAAACTGAAGTCAGCGGCCTTCGGGGGCAAGGTCGCGGGGACTCAAAGTGCGGAAGACCTCCCACCGACGCTTGCACGCAACACGGAAAACATTCAATCAGAGAATTATCGCAGTACCGAGGGAACGCCAAAATCCACATCTGAACCCAGTGACCACGTGTCACTTGACATACCTGTGCTGATTGACGGTTTTCAGGTCAATGCATTGATAGACACTGGTGCAGACTATTCAATTATCAGCAGGAGGCTAGCAAAAGATCTCAGGAAAGCAATTACGCCATGGAATGAAACGCGAATTCGAACTGCTGGAGGACACGTTGTAACACCACTGGGTCGCTGTACGGCAAGAGTGAAAATTCGTGCGTCAACGTTTGTGCTCAGCTGCCTCGTTCTGCGCGACTGTTCACGTCAGCTGATTATCGGCATGGACTTCCTTCGGGACTACGGTGCCATCATAAATCTTCGTGAGTGCATTGTGACCTTCTCGACTCAAGGCGCAACAGATCGAGACGCTGATAACTGCCGTAGACCTGCGCTGCGTGTTCCTGACGACAGTGTGACGCTGCCGCTTCGAGTGACTGTTCCCATCGAAGTCATTTGTGAAGACCTCCGGGACGGTGACGTGGTGGCTGAAAGCAACCTATCACTTCTTCTACGCCAAGGTGTATGTGCCGCCGAAGTGTCCGACCATCCGGCAGCAGCCTTATCGCGTTTCTTCCAAAGAACGTGCGGCTATTCAAACACAAGTAAAAGATATGCTCGATGACGGGATTACTCAATCATGCAACAGCCCTTGGTCCTCGCCAGTCGTTCTAGTGAAGAAAAAAGACGGTACGCTGCGATTTTATATTGACTACAGGAAGCCTAATAGCGTCACAAAAAAAGACGTTTACCCGCTTCCACGGGTCGACGACTCTCTCGACAGATTATGACGCGCGAAGTATTTTTCGTCCATCGATCTAAAGAGTGGCTATTGGCAAATTGAAGTGGATGAACGAGGCCGAGAAAAAACCGCGTTTGTAACTCCAGACGGACTTTACGAATCCCGTGTACTTCCCGTCGGCCTGTGTTCTGCCCCAGCTACTTTTCCGAGGATCATGGACACAGTTCTCGCTGGCTTGAAGTTGCAAAGCTGCCTTGTCTACCTCGATGTTGTGGTCATCTTTTCCGAGAGCTTCGAAGAACATCTGAAGCGTCTGAGAAAGGTTCTGGACGCCATTCGCACAGCTAAACTCACGCTGATACCCCAAAAATGCCACTTCGGCTACGAAGAGCTGAAATTTCTACGACATGTCATTAGTGCGGATGGAGTGCGACCTGATCCAGACAAAACCGCTGCTGTCGCCGCCTTCCCTGTTCCATCAGATAAAAGAGCAGTACGCCGTTTCCTTGGCTTGTGCGCGTATTATCGCCGATTTATCGCCAACTTCCCGAAGATAGCTGAACCTCTTACGCGACTCACCCGAGATGACGTGCCTTTTACTTGGAGCACAGAACAACATGCAGCGTTCACAGAGCTACGGCAGAGAATGCAAACAGCCCCTGTTCTTGCCCATTTTGATGAGGACGCTGCTACAGAAATTCATACAGATGCCAGCAACGTCGGACTTGGCGCAGTCCTTGTACAACGACATGGTGGCGTTGAACACGTAATAGCTTACGCCAGTCGTACTC
Source organism: Rhipicephalus annulatus (assembly GCA_013436015.1). Classification (NCBI taxonomy): domain Eukaryota; kingdom Metazoa; phylum Arthropoda; class Arachnida; order Ixodida; family Ixodidae; genus Rhipicephalus; species Rhipicephalus annulatus. The sequence goes on from WOVY01013461.1 coordinate 341,958, forward strand.
TTTCTCGAGCCGAGACCAACTATTCTACATCGGAAAAAGAATGCCTCACAGTCATGTGGGTGACGACTAAGTTTCGGCCTTACCTCCACGGTCGTCCCTTCAAAGTTGTGACTGACCACCACTCGCTCTGCTGGCTGGCAAATCTCAGAGATTCTTCCGGCCGTCTCACTCGGTAGAGTTTGCGTTTGCAGGAGTTCAATATTACGATTGTTTGCAGGTGAGGCCGCAAACATGAAGATGCCGACGCACTTTCTCGAGCGCCTGTGGGGCACGCTGTCAGGGGCTCCGAGGATGAAGATGCCTTTCTCAGAGCAGTCAGCGATTCCGAATTTATGTCAAAACAGCGGGCAGACGACAAATTACGCCCAGCTATTGATTCACTGGAAGGCCATAACTCTCAGGTCCCTCGGCACATTGTTCGCGAACTGTCCTTTGTTTGTCTAAAAAGAGGCATTCTTTGCAAGAAAAACGCCCGTGGTAGCGACAAAGCCTTCATACTCGTTGGTCCTACCAAAATGCGTGACGAGATCCTCCTTGCGTGCCACGACGAGCCCACGTCAGGAAATTTGGGCTATTCGCGAACTCTCGCCAGAGTACGCAAACAGTATTACTGGCCGCGACTATCAACTAGTGTACATCGATACGTGAAAGGCTGCCGTGAGTGCCAGCGTCGCAAGACAACGCCTGTGAGATTCGCAGGCCTGCTCCAGCCAATCGCACCACCACAGACACTGTTTGACCTCGTGGGAATGGACCTTCTTGGACCCTTCCCTTTGTCGTCCTCTGGGAACACATGGATTATAGTTGCGACAGATTATCTTACTCGTTATGCTGAAACAAAAGCTTTATCCCGTGGTACATCCTCTGAAGTCGCGCAGTTCTTCGTGCACCAAATCGTCCTACGGCATGGTGCCCCGCATGCGTGATTACGGACAGAGGGACGTCATTTACAGCACGAATGATGGAGGACATTTTTAAATTGAGGTGCACAAGTCATCGAAAAATTACGACTTATCCCCCGCAATCAAATGGACTGACAGAGAGGCTTAACAAGACCATAGCGGACATGCTGTCAATGTACGTGGACGTACAACACAAAACCTGGGACGAAATTCTTCCATACATCACGTTTGCATACAATACGGCAACGCAAGAAACAACGCGATTTCCACCTTTCTGACTCGTTTACGGACGCAACGTGTGAACCATGCTCGATGCTATGCTTCCGTGTGACCAAAGCAATGAAATCGCTCCAGACGCTGAGCAATACACTCAATACGCCGAAGAAGCTCGTCAGATAGCTCGCATAAACACCAGTCACCAACAAGATAAAGACGCACGACGTTACAACCTCCGCCATCTAAACGTCACCTATCACCCTGGGGACCGAGTGTGGGTGTGGACCGCTGTCTGGTGACCAGGCTTATCCGAAAATCTCTTAAGCCGTTATTTTGGACCGTACAAGGTTCTTAGACGTGTCACAGACCTTACCTACGAGGTATTTTCGGACGGCGCAGTGTCTTCTCGTCGACAGCTTCGGCTGGAAATCGTGCATGTCGTTAGGCTGAAGCCCTACTTCACACAGTAGCCCTTGTGGTTCACGTGTTGCGACAAGCCGTGACATTGTGCTGCTGCTGCTGTTCGTGTTCTCCTGTGTTTTTATGCCTTTTCTTTTTGCGCTTGGCGCAAGCATTGGTGAAAATTCCTCATTTGCGCTGCGAGTACTGGCACTCTCCCTCTTTTAGTTATCTGTATCTGCGTGTGTATGCCTTCATTTTTTTTCTTTACGAGCATCGAGTCGATGCTTTCTAAGGGGGGACTATTGCCACATGATATGCTTGGTTGAGATCCAGGAGTGAAAGAAGAGAACGACGATCTGTCTGAGCTGCTGCTTGGCTAGTCGACTCAACGAACCCATTAAACCAAGTTTGTCTTAAGAAACGTGACAATATATATATATATATATATATATATATATATATATATATATATATAGGTCAGTCCCTGGCTGAAACTTGGGAAAAATAAAAATTTTTTTGTTGTGCCCTTACTCTACTTCTTGATATATATATATATATATATATATATATATATATATATATATATATATATATATATATATATGTTCGTGTGTGTGTGGGACGTAAGAAGGCTGGGATGGTTAAGAGAAGTAGGTGAGGAAGAAGTGCTTTGTAATAAACATGGCGTATATTTCCTAATAACGCCAAACAATCGGCACATAGGTAGTTAAATGACCAGTTAGCAGATTATCTAGCTCAACTAGAGTTAAGCAATATCATTGCGACTGATGCATCAGTGTCAAAAGAAAAGGCTGGGGTTTGCATCTTCTCTCCTTCTTTTGACTGGTCCTATTCGATTCGTCTCCCAGATTATACCCCTGTATTCATTGCAGAAATATTGGCTATTGTTCTTGCCCTACGCGAAATGCCCCCAAGCGAATCATCAGCAGTTACCATTACAGATTCGTTATCAGTATGTATTGCCATTTCTGCTGCAGCAAATGCAAGGCTGATGAATACGTTTCGGCATTTAGTACCGGAAAACGTAAAAAAACTGCAATTGCTATGGGTACCAGGCCACCACAAATTATATTTGAACGAAATGGCGGACTCTTTATCAGCAGTATCCCTGAGTGGGCCCACCACATCAGTTTTGCCAGATACAGCCTACTTGACAGCGCAAGGGTTCCAAAATGCTTGTTTGCAATTTGCAATGGGGAATAGGTAATTTGGATAAATTTAAAGATTTCGAGCATTTAGGGGTATTGCTGGAATAAGCAGTGGTGTGTATCTCGCCCGTTAGAGGTCACTTACATCAGATTGCGCTGTACAGTTCCAAAATAAATTATTACCTTAACAAAGCTTGACTCAAGGCATCACCGCTGTGCATTTTTTGTAACGAAATTGAAACAATTAAACATTTCTTTTCATTCTGTCTTTACTCTTATCAGAGAAAAAGAGTTTTAGTAGCCTCATTAAAAAGCTAGGAGTACAAGTAAATCTATCAGTACTTTTATCACTTAGCGGCACTTCATTTAGATACTGCCACAGTGATATAAGCTCTAGTGTGTGTGATTAGATCAACACAACTAAAAGATTAGGTGCTAGTGAACCCTAAACTTTTCAGATCTTCAGTTTATAATTCATAGCCATGTCTGTCTGGAACAAGAGATGGTTTGACTGCTTGCTCAGCAAACATTTTGGTTTATTGGCAGTATTATTTCTAAACTAACTTTGCATAATGGCTTTAATTTCATTTAGTTTCATTCAAGTATCCTGGCGCCCGGTTCTTAGCCTATACACCTCTGTGGTTGAGCGTCATCCATCTGAGGTCATCAGCATCAGCATCGACATGACGTATGAGCCAGCCCACGTCTGCTATTTATCTAGCGTCATACGAGTCGACAGGATGAAGACCTGGCTGCTACTTTATCAACCGGCCATCATTATCGAACACCTCAGCAAGCCGCAGTGACCAAACGTGGAGCACACAAGTGCATCCCAACTGTACACCAGGACCAGCGTCATGACAGCATTATCAGCTGACCTTAACATCCCCAAGTACACCGGATCAGCAGACGATGGACCCGTACAGGACTGGTTCAACCTATTCGAGCTCCACGCCTCCGCCGCATCCTGGTCGAAACGCGAGATAGTCATCAACTTTACCGACTACGTCTCCGGTGAGGCTTTTAAATTCTACCTCACGCACATATTTCAAAATGACGAGTCATGGAAACAAAGATTAAAGAAGAAATCACTATCCGATTTCAGGAATACATTGGCGACTATGACGAAGACTCGCTTATAGCCAACCATCAACAGATAATCGCACTCCGTTGTTGATTTCACAAGCAGTTTTCAAGCTTACGAACGCCCAGCATGAATCGACCACTGCCACAATACAAAGTAGAACATGAGTACACTCACAGGCGACCAAGCGTATTTTGGGAAAAATGCAACCACCGAGCGGGCCTCCCTTATGCACAAAATTTGACAATTCCGAAATCATCGCTTCAGCTTATGACACGAAACGTTGCACAACCACCTGATTCCCTTCACTCGTCGTCTCGAATACGTAATCCACCACCTGGGTTTTCGTCAAGCGGTTCTTCAAGCACTCCTAACGCTCACCACTTGACTTATAAGGACGCCGTATTTATGGAAGATGACCTGGCGTATCGGGAAAATACCCTGTCAAGCCATTCGTCTTCCCTATGGTTTCATGCATCACCGTCCGGTGCACACAACCTCGGCAGTCCAAACAAAACAGAAGGCTCAGACGCATCGAACGTCGCACGCTATCAGGCGCGAGAACCACTCGCAGTGAACAGCGAAGAAGAAGCCTCTGAAGAGCTTCGAGTTATTTCTACGGCGCCGCAGACTTGCCGAAATCTGCATCTCAAACCTGCTAATGCCATGTCACCTGCGGTACCCTCATACAGAACTCACCAATTCAAGAATCGAACAAATTCAGAAGTACATCATACATCAAACCTCGTAGACAGTAGTCTTTCAGAAGTGTCTGTAATTAACCACGCCAACGAAGTCTCTGAATAGCATGCTAGCAGTAATGACGTATTACCAACTATGCCCGACAAACAAGACGCCAGCTCATTATGCATCAGCTGTCTACAGGACGCATCAAACCTCGAAGGAATTGAATGCCCAATTCCGGATGGGGCACCACTACAGCCATCTTCTGAGCAGCCTCAGCAATGCAAGCAAAGCCGGGACCACAAACTCATGCTACAACGAGAGAGACTGCAACGAGGGCATTGACGAACGCGAAATTCAATGGAAGCGTACTCACCAGTTGAAAAACATAGGAAAATAAGATCTCTAAACTAAAGACCAGTTCAAGACGTCGGGCACTTTCGCACAAAGAAAAGTCACCAGACACTCCCTGCACCTGCTATTATACCGACTGCACCACCACAGAAAACGCCGAGAAAGACGCGGAAGCACTGCTTGCACACTGCAAGCTCTCAGGCACTTTGTCCCAGTCTGTCAAAAAGCACGAAAGAAAGAAGCACCGGAGTTGCACCATTCACGACAAAAAATACAACCCTGACGACATCCGAGCTGCCGATGCAACAATGCATTCCAACCTTGCTCAGTCCTCAGAACAGTTCAAGCGGTATTGTCAGTATCCATGTGTATCCCACTTTGTCCGGAACGCAACCGTCAAGCTCGTCCACCAGAGTCATCATAAAAATCACCGGACTGCTACCTCGGCCTTGAAGATGTAGTGATATTGTGGAACTCTGTCGGGACGTGAAACTGTGAATTTGGCCATTATTTTGTTTATACTCTTCTTCACTTTGTTGTATTTAGTAACTGGTGCCATCTGTTGGGGGGAGGGAGAATCCTTGACGTAAGAGGCTGGGATGGTTAGGAGAAGTAGATGAGAAAGAAGTGCTTTGGAGTAAACATGGCGTATGGGCCAGGCCACGTCTGCCATTCATCATGGCGTCACACACACACACACACACACACACACACACACACATACATATATATATATATATGTATAAGATAGAGAGAGAGAGAATAGGCACACCTTAGTCGTTGTCTATTTTATTTGCAAGGGTTGTTTCGACCATTGTACCGGTCTTCAGCAGGGTTTGTGATTATTCACAAACCTTGACGAAGACCGGTCCAACGGTCGAAACTGTTGGAAATGAAACTAAGACAACCGCTAAGTTGTGCCTCTTCTCAAGTATGTTTGGCAGATTGGAAAAACTTCTTCAGTATATATATATATATATATATATATATATATATATATATATATATATATATATATATATATATATATATATATATATATCCCGTTGCATCAGCCATGGCACTTGCTATCAGCGACGCAGGTGTTTTTAAAGTTGATAGTCTTTTTTGGGGACCTTCGACGCAAAAAATTTCGTTTGTCTGTCTGTCTGTTTGTCCACCCTTAACGGTACCCTAAACGGCACCAAAGTGACAAAATGATATTCCAAACTACCGACTCCATTCGGAACGCCCACCAATATTGCTCAAGGTGTTGTGTTCATACGTGTGCGATTGTGAATCAAAAGCAATTATTGCGCATATCTGAGGCATCATAACAACACGTCAATCTTATTCATGTGTAATTTTAACTAGAAAAGGCAAACATGAGTAATCTTAAGGATCATAGGCTTTATAACGCTGCACTGGCCATGCAACGCTTGCACGAAACGGCAAAAGTTTTCAACGCTTTCCTAAGACGACACGGTGGTGGCACCTACCCATCGTCTTGCGTTCTTCACCTTATCACATCAAAGATGGGCGCACATGGCGCACGCCTCGTTTTCCAGGATATTGCCACGCCGCGGTGGTCTAGTGGCTAAGGTACTCGGCTGCTGACCCGCAGGTCGCGGGTTCAATTCCCGGCTGCGGCGGCTGCATTTCCGATGGAGGCGGAAATGATGTAGGCCCGTGTACTCAGATTTGGGTGCACGTTAAAGAACCCCAGGTGGTCAAAATTTCCGGAGCCCTCCACTACGGCGTCTCTCATAATGAAATGGTGGTTTTCGGACGTTAAACCGCACGAATCAATCAATCGTTTTCCAGGATAACTGCCAGATAGCGCTCATGTCTCACGTGTGACGTGACTTGATTGGCTCGTTCGTCTCCACTGCACGTTCGATGTACTTTAGTGCCTCCAGAATATCATTCACCGATTTTTTTTTGCGCAGAACATCAAATAAACGTGGAAATATATAAGCGCACAAGGTAAAAGGACAACCACTTGATAGGAAAGACGCTGACAGGGGACGTCTTTCCTGTCAAGTGCTTTTCCTTCTACCTTGTGCGCTCATATATTTCCACAGTATGTTGTACCAACTGGCCCAGCATTCCACTTTATTGAACATCACATAAACGTTTTGTTCACTCGACGGCATTTGCGATGTAACATGCAGATACGGGGCCACTTTTTTCGCAAAGTTCCCTTCAGCCACAAAGTGGTATTTGTGCCGGCCGTTTCACGTGCTTCTGCGCAGTGTTTCCCTTGCTCTCATGAACAGGCTGCATCATATTAGTTGGATTAGTGGCTGATGACCTACTGACACATATCATCCCAAGGAATACGACAAACACAGGAAAGAAGACGATCCCGGCCGTGGTGGTTAAAGCCCGTGCGATGTCACTGCAAGAAATAGGCCTCTCACCAGGCTTGAAGTATACAAAAAAAAACGAGCGAAATACTATCTTTTGATATTTTTGTCGTCCTTGCGTACTTCTATAACGCACACAGTGGTTTTCGCGACGTCTGTACCGTATACGCTCTGGCTTAGTCTATATACACCAAATATCGAATTTGCTTTGTCTCTTGCACTGGTTTGTCATGCAGCCACTCATCCGCTATTCCTTGTTTCACAGCAATGCCGTGAACAATCAACCGATGACACTTCATTTTGTGTGTTCACAACTGCGCAAGCGGCGATACCAGCGTGCATCCGAGTAGCGCGAAATCCTGATATGCTGTAGCGCTTACTGCCGACATTGTTCACGTGCTTTTAAGACCTAAGGGGCGAGAAAGATGCATCACATGTGCGAAAGGCAGTGAAGGAAAGGAGAAAACTACACCCTCGTCTTTGAACGTGGGGTGGTGAGTGGCCTTTTATAGAACACCAATTGGTGGACAATTTTCTAAGCCCACCATTTCGGCGTGGTTCGTAATTATGTCTTGGTTATGGCACATAAAAGCTCAGATAATATTATTCTAAAAAAATGATGATGTGTTTTGTATCTAAATTGTATATTCACTGTGACTTAGACTTTTTTGCAAGCTAATTCAAGCCCAGCGATACCCAAATATACCCCTGAATACCGGCAATACATTTTAACCACAATATAAATTTTTAAGCAATTTGGTGATATATGGGCACGCTGGTGAAAAATTGTTTGAGCAAGCCCATTCATATTGTCAGTAGCCAAAAAGCTGCGTTTTATTTTTCAGTTTCTTTCTCGAAAAGAAAAAGAAAAACTCCACAAGCTTATTACATGTGCGCCGTTACACAGGTCTTGCGCATGAAAGGAAACAAGGTTTAGTATGCTTGCGGCTATATGTAAAAGCCAGTTATGCACAACCTACTAGCCCGTCGTGCATAACTGGACAGTTGCTGGTAGATGGCTTTCCAACAGTTGTAGGTAGATGGTTTTCCAAAATGCACTCATATAATAATAAATACACGTGGCGAGTTTGGCTGTCCGAGTGAAGCAATAAGGAAGCAAAATATCATCGTCTTGATCTCGCTGATACAACTCAACTTTGCATCAGTAATGTTATTGTGAGCGATCAAAACGTAGAGGCTTCAAATTTAACGTTAACTAAATAGCCCACGTTAATATGCGTATATGCATATTTATTTGCGAGTCCTCACTTTATTATTTCCGTCACGTATACCTGGTTATATAGTGAATCGGAATGACCAGTATTATTCTTTTTATAAAGGTATATCGAGTGCTATAATTTGCGCGTCTGGACGAATTTCCCTTCGCGACATAGATGTAGCTGTAATGTCAATCAGAAACTTATTAGTACAATGATTCTTCGTAAGCAGTCTCACATATGGCCGGATACGACCCACAGTATACGGAGGATAAGTGGAATTACACAATTGTGGGACTCTGCAAGCAGGTTCAAGGACAGTTACTTCGCTAATGCTTCACCGATGTGCAGCGCCTTGACTTTCCGTCATGGCCGGTCAGTCAATTTTAGGTTTTACACGCGCTCTTTTATTCGGAAGACGACTCGGCAAGCCGCACCAAAGCGAGGAAGTCAAGCGGCCGCGTATACGTAATGTGCACTGAGGAATGACCGCCACCGTCGCTCAGTGGTAGAGCATCGAGCTGGGTATTCGAAAATCGCAAGTTCGGATCCTGCTAGTGGTAAGTTATCTTTTTGTCCACTTTTCTTCTTTCGAATTTGCCTTACACTTATAATAACAACACCTACACGTTTCCTGGCATAATTATGTGTTAGTTCCTATTATTCTTGTGTCTCACAAAAAAAACGGCCTTTATATTTATATTTTGCTTGATTCATAGTGAGGGTCTCATTCTGGCAGACTTGATGCCGTGAGGTGGTATGCGAGAGATTATTCATCAATTGTCATCTCGTAATGCAGTCTCGTAGTGACGCCACAACATGCCAGAAGGGTATTCCACACTCGCCGCAGCGGTATCAGGTGGTGCTGACTGAAGATCTCGCGTTTAAATGCACATACCATATAAATCTGAACTGATGCATGCCAGTTACCGTAGCCCAGCATCGGACGCGTTATTCGGAGGTCGCAGGCTCAGACCCTCCCGGTGGCAAGCCATTCTTTAGTTCACTTTTAAATGAGAAACATTTCTTAGCGAACTTCGGTGACTTTGTGGTTATCTATCTATCTATCTATCTATCTATCTATCTATCTATCTATCTATCTATCTATCTATCTATCTATCTATCTATCAATCTATCTATCTATCCGCCTACGACTTTTAGCTCTGCTGGCCATTTCGATAATGATATCGATACCAAAATTGGTGTGGCATAACATGACTGTATGACGAGTATTCGTGACTAACCATATCATGAAAATTATGACATGCGTGTCATGAATGTGGTCATTAACAATCCATGGTCTTACTGTTCTTGTGGTGGTTTCGTTCACATGACATGTTGCGAAATTAATATGGTATGACATGACTGCATGGCGAACACAATTGATAGACCCTAAGGCGAAAATCATGACATGCAGGTCATGTAACAACATGACTTCTACCCACGCTCATGATGCGCTTTGGGTCGTTTTGTTACCTTCACCTATGAAAAATTTGGTATTATGGGACGTGAATAGATGGCGAAAGACTGACTGGTGCAAACATGATAATCATGAGATGCGTGTCATTTAACAACATGACTACGTTACACGCTTATGATGCGTTCGCGGCAGTTTCGCTAGCTTCACATATACCAAATTTGGTATTACGTGACGCGAACAGACGATGAAACAAATGACACGTCCAAACAATATATTCATGACATACGTGTCATGTATCAGCATGCCTACATACCACACTCATGATGCGCTCGCGGCCATTTCGCTAGCTTCACATATACCAAACTCGATATTACGTGACGAGAGTGGATGACGAAGTTATGTGACTGGTACAAGCATGATAATCAGGAAATGCGTGTCACGTAACAACATGACTACATGGCACGCTGATGATGTGCTCGTGGCCGTTTCGCTAGCTTCGCATTTACCAAATTTAGTACTACGTGACGCGAACGGACGATGGAGGTAAATGACATGTCCAAACATGATAATCATGACATGCGTGTCATGTAAAACATGACTGCATGCTATGCTCATAGCGCGCTCTTGGCCATTTTGTTACTTCACATATACCAAATTTTGTATTACGAGACGTGAATTGATGACGAAGGTATGTGACTCGTGCATACATGACACTGAGGAGATGCGTGTTATGTGACAACATTACTATATACATGCCGCACTCATGATGCACACACTGACATTTCGCTATCTTCACATATACCAAATTCCGTATTACATGGCACGAACGAATGATGAAAGTAAATGACATGTCCTAACGTGATAATTATAGCATGCGTGTCATGTAAGACATGACTTCATGCTACGCTCATAGCGCGCTCGCATCCGTTTCGCTAGCTCCAGATATACCAAATTTGATATCACTTTACTTGAATAGACCACGAGGGTAAATGGCACGTCCAAAGGTAATAATCATGATATGGAAGTCATGTACGACCTAATTGACTTCCACCTAGTAATGTTGTGCTGCTTTAGAGGTGACATATCATTATTCCTCATTCGTGCTTTGCATATCATCGATTCCCACTGTATCTGCCATTTTTTTTCTTCACATTTACAATACAATTGGTTTTATTAAGAACCCCTATATTTTCTCTGACTTTATCGCTTCCTAGTTTTTTATAGTACTGCGTCTGTGTCAGACAAGGGTGATATCCTCCCTTGGAAGGAAAGCAGCCGTCTTGCTGTGCCATGTGCCAACTTTGTACTTCGGAGGAGCAAGGCGCCCTATTTGGGGTAACTGCGCAGTTACTCTGAAAAACTTTTTAGAGTGTGCGACGCATGCCTGATTATGTAATGCTCTAGCAACATCAAATGAAAGGCGAACAGTGGAGTGCGTAGATCAAGCCCCAGCAAAGGTGCAGTGAGCACAGTCTAGTCATCATCACTGACAGGAGCACGCACAGGGTTTGGCAGCACTGAGCATTCCACCTACTGTCCGATATTTTCATATCTTTCCTAGTTTTGATATTGAAAATGAAGTGAACGTAAATCCAATAAAAAAGAGCAGCAGCCAAAGGAGTGCACTAAGCCCACGCCGGTGACCATTATCATTACATCAGAACGGAAACACCGGTGAAAAGTACGCAGTGCCGCCGAGCCCGATGTGCGCGACTTCCAGTCAAGATAACTGGACGGTGTGCACTACAGCGTTGATAATGCTTAATGCATGGGCTCCACTATGCGCGTTTTGTTTGATGCCGATTGTACTATTGTGAGCAATATAGTTCGAACGCGCGAGTGCGGACCAAGAGCCTCAAAATACAGATAACATGATACGAGGATGGCGCTGGCGTAACTGGAGTGGAAAGGAGGGCGCTCTTCCGCTGACTGTTGGCACTCCCGCATCACCATACCCACATGATCGTTGCTGTGAAACGGCAGTTTATCGCGTGCCTTCGGCCGCTAGCAATCATAACACAAAAATAAATAAAAAGGTTACCGAAAACAATGATGCGTATTAAAATGCTCAGCGAACACCATCTAGATGTAATAAAAGCACGGCCTGTGCATCGTTGCCGGCTACGTCATAGCCAACATTTTTGTAGCTGCATAGCCTGCTAGGTCAACTAGTTGTGGCTGTGCGCGTTGATGTGAATTCATGTAAGCGACAGCAGCCACTAGCAGCTGAGACGCTGTAGGCTGCGTTTTGCGGCAATGATATCGAAGAGGGAGTGTCAACAGCTAGCGTAAGCCCGCCGCCTTTCCACTTTGTTTCCCACAGCGGCCGCTGCAAATCAGCCGATGTAGGGTTCGAGGCTATTCGACACGCGCTCACGTGTTCGAGTACAGTGTCTAGAAATATAGTGCCTCTTGTGCCGAGCGCGCGTGTTCCGTATGAGAGAGGGTGGCCCCGCATGTGATGACTGCACTCAGATGCCACAAGCCGCACTGCGTGTCGAGAGGGTGCACGAACGCGCAAATTTCCTCTCGTCCTGTTGCTGCCGGAGCCTCACCACGTTAAAAATAAGTGTGTGACAGCTGCCTTATGATTTACTGTGACATTCGATGGTGCTATATGTACACTGCAACACGCTGAGATGTTAAAAGTTAAGCGGCAATCCAAAGAAAGGACGTGTATTGTGCCGCTGTGTCCAAAAAATTATCGGTCTTACAAGGAAAAGGTGTCCTGTTTCCCGCACTAACTGATCCAGCTTGGTTTCCTGAATGAACAAGTAGGATCAAGAGGGCAGACAAAAGGCTGTATCCGAAGGCTGTCGTGTGAGAAAGCATTCTGAGAGTGACTCCATCGAACTATCTTTTCCGATTAGGGTGAACGGTGTCGTTTAGGCATAATTTCAAATATCAATATTTATCAAAAAAATTCAAAATACCCTTTAATTTCATTCACACAGTTTTTCTCCAATTTCAACGTCGGACTCCCATTCCAACAACGTTTTGAGCACCATATGTGGCGGGTGTCCCATTGTTCATGGGCATGTTATCAATCTTTGTTTTCACTTGAATCCTAATGAAATGCAGGCTAGGAGGGAAAGGATTTTGGGTTTTCTGTGATAATTCTTGCTCTCAAGAACAAAGCACATTAAAAAAATAACGCTGGTGGTTATACTGCCAATGGTTTTTAAAATTAACTTCTTTGCGTACTGCAACCACTTTGAGCACCTATCTATCTATCTATCTATCTATCTATCTATCTATCTATCTATCTATCTATCTATCTATCTATCTATCTATCTATCTATCAAAGTCAGGCTGTGTCGTAGACTTGCGCCAGTTGTTTGGCACTACTCAAGTAAATCTGCTTTCCAGACCTTTACCGATTGCCTCTAATGTAGTAGTCATTTCTTGCGCCGACAGATTATCACAAGCTGCATTAACTGGTGATGGCAAGATTTTCTGAGCTCTCATATATCGGAACAGTGCTTTCATATGTTTAGGCTTCGACAGGTATTCATAATGTCTTCTGTCATAACCTTGTTTAGCTTGAGCTACCGTTCTCTTAAAGCCCGCTGCAATGAATTTAAAATAGGCCCAGTTTTGGGGGGATTGATTATGTAAGAGCTGCTTCCAAGCTGCCTGACGTCGTCGGTGCTCTCTCGTACAGTCATCATTCCACCATCGGCTATATACTCTTTTTGTGGATTCAACAGTAAATTCAGCTCTTTTGTAGGATCTTTTAATGACTGCGTTTATCTTCAGTGCTTTTGTATCATCACTCTCTTCCGA
>WOVY01013462.1:0-27500 GCA_013436015.1 Rhipicephalus annulatus
AAAAAAAAAAGCGGACCCAGACGCGCTTCTCATCATCCATACACTTAGTAGCACACTTCACCGTGTTAGTTTGAGGGCAGAATGACAAATCTGCGCCCGCACGACAAGTGTGGCGCTAGTGTAGCAAACGATGCAAGTTACAAAGTAATTTTTATTCAGTGTTTATGTTTACTAGCACTAAATAAAAATTACACTAAATTTTTTATATTTAATTATAAGTTTTAGTGTACCTCAGTTTTTTTTTTCATAAATGTATTAGGAGAACACACTGAAAGCATTGCGCTGACGCCTGTGCTGCCACTGCTCGACGTTTTTTTTTTTTTCGGCGCAACTGAGTTTCGCGTTCGCACTACTGATATACATATGGTCTGTGGTCGGCGAGCACATGGACGTGCGAGCTTATGAGCTATGTTTTGATCGCGGTGTGTGTGTCGCAGATTTGCGTTTCTACTTATTCGTGATGAAGGTTAGTGTATATTTATCTTTATGGAGCGCGAAGTAGTTGTGGATTTTGCTGCTGGGTGGAACAAACACATCGTAAACACGTCTTCAGCTATCTGCAAGCCTGTTCGCTCGTCGGACAAAGGACTGTGCATGCATCAGCGTGCAGGTGAGTGGCATTTCCAGCAACATTTATTGCTCTTACAATACATTGTTGAGTGGTTTGCGCTATTGAAAGAGAAATGATTTGCTCTTATTCACCGTATCCATTGCTAGCCGTATCGGACTAAATTACCTCTATTACCGCCTGCATACCCTCTTGCTTCCACTGTCGCCACTGCAGTGCCAGTGTACTTTTGCAGTTAAAAGTTCATTTCCGCAACACTACTTCGCTTGAAAAAACATTGGGGCGGGGTTGTAGCTGCATTCATACTGGTACTTTTCTACCATTGGCTTTATGTAATGTTAACGGCTGAGTGTCGGGGCCCTTGGGCCGCATTTTTTAGAGCTGTAAAGTGTACGTAAATCAGTAAGTGAACAAATCATTGTCGCATCACTTCACTGGCATAGCCAGGCGGTTGCGCACAGAATTTTTTAGGCCGGGCGTAGGGAGCCCAAATTGACCATATTCGCTTGCCCGGCCTATTCAGATAAGTGGACCCCCCCCCCCCCTCCCCGCACGCCTAAAAAAAAAAAAATCTGCCCACATCACTGCGTCACTTGCTTCACCTCTGCGCTGAACGTACTATTTTATAAGCGCACCATCAAGCGATCAGTTTACATATGGACAGAACAATTGGAGGAGGAATGACCCGAATCTTTCCGATTTCTTTAGTGATGCAAAACCTTAGCAAAACTGAATATTGTAACAGACAATCATAAATGCTGTATGTTCTCGTTAGCGTTGTCATTATTCTGCATCATGAAATCTTTATGCGCTGTGAAAACTTGGCATGCCGTTGAAATCACATATCGACGTTAATACCAATCGACGAAAATTTCGACAACCTCAATAACGCCGTTTGGGATTTGCCGCATGCACATAATTAGGCTGATTCCCACTTGACTGTTCTTAACCTTACTTCACTGCCACCAAATGAAACAATATTTGATGCATGTCTTTTAATACTTTTTTTTCAGGGATATGACGCATATTTGGTTATACTGCAGATAAAGATGCTCCCAACGATGCTTAAGTACAGAAAGCAAGTGAATTTTGGTAAGTGCAGACTTTTTGTACTACGTATATGAAAGCATCGCTTTTTAGGGGCAAACTGTGCATGTGTTGGCCAGAGAATAGTTCATTATGCTACATGGTTACACTGGCACTGACAATTCGACATGGCTTCGCTGGCCCGTGTGTGTGCTCACACTGTTACCGTTAAGATAAAATGTTTGTTTTCATTGCAGGGATGGCTGTTTGTACTAAAAAGCCAACTGCCAAGGTTTGTTTACGCTGGTACTCCTAAAAGTGCGCTTTCCCTATTTACATAGATTTTGGCTTGCACAAAGCATAACACTTGGGCCTAGATTCACAAAGCTGTCCATGCGCAGGCCTTCATAACAGCGTTTCTTGACTTGCCTTTACCCTGTTTTCTGCAGATGTTTCGTGTGTTTAAAAGTGCCACAGCATGTTGACCTCCCCCACTCTGAATTATTCGCGTTGAAAGTTCCGCAAGAGTGGGCTTAACTTTCTTGTGCACCTCCTTGCTAGTCCAAGATACTGAAGTGTTATGCTCTTACTAGAGGTGGCAGTGTTTCTAATGTTTATATTTCCATCACATTGACCAAGTATGCAATCTTGGCTTGACTGGTAGCACATCCTCAACAAATGTCTTTGTGGCACATGTAGAAGGCAGTACAAAATAAATAGGCAGACATTCACACTGGGAGCTAACTTCTATTAATGCTTTTTTTTGAAAACCACGGTGCGCTTATTCCAATTTGTCTAACAAAGCAGTAACCTGTTTGGCTGTGAACCAACAAGACGTTAAACTAATAGAAGCTTCACATCTTCTTGCTCTCAAATATATATGTATTGGCAAGCTATCTGTGACACTGTAAAACAATGAATCAGAATATCTGTGCATGCCTTAAGATATATTGCTTCGTTCACATATCTCGTGGCTGTGACTCGACAACCGAGTGAACAAATGCACCCTAGTTTACTAAATTTAAAGCATTTTTTGAAGGTATCACGGTCTACATTTTTTGTCTATAGTTTTGTCCAGCCGTTTGCATCAGGTACAAAGAAATATACTGAAGATTATCATGTAGCCTCTGCAAATGGTTGCTTTCAAGCAGGCTTTGCATGCTTGGCTTGTGCCTACATGCAGGTATTGCACAATTCAAGACGCAGCAGCGTATGATAGAAAAGTAGAATCGAGAGCAACTATGTGCACGAGCTAAATAAGTATTTTAACATGAGCGGACGGTGCGTGTTATTTGCCACACACATGATCTTACTTAGAATGCCCATTGGTGAATGGGCTCATAGAAATGTCACTCAGCTGTGTATAGGAAACAAGTTAACTGAACCTAAGGGTATCCTTAACTACTACAAATATGCCTTGTTGAAATGCTGCACATTTTCTTCCAGAATATTGCTGTCTGAGACATCATGTGAAGAGCGTCTACCACATCAGCATTTATATGGCTTGCCAAGTAACGTTTGGCCGAACCTTTCTTTTTTTCACATTTCGTTTTGCAGTAGACATCCTAGAATGTAAGCGCTGCTGCAGTGTGTGTGACTCATTGTTATGAATGGATTCTGGCATGTTTAACCTCACACTTCTGTTTTTTTTCTTGCAGCAATGAGATGCTTCACATATGCCTGCGGTGACGTTCCGCTGCGCTAGCCTGATGGAAACACCAGCTGCGATACTTGAGTTCTTTAGAATTGGAGAAGTTGCCCTTCTCTCACCAATGATGACACAGACTGCCCTATGCTAGAAATTCAGGATTGTTTTTCCACGGATGACGCATAAAACCTTTGATGTATTATGGTGTTTGTTTAGTGCTGGCTGTGGTGTGGCGAAGTCTACTTTTACGCGTGCTCACGCGTCGCCTCATAAAAAGAACAATAAAGCATTTATTTTCCTTTCAATATTGTACACTTTTTTGTGTTAGAAGCACCCAAGCAGTGCTCTTCCAAGGAGCTCTCGCCATGTGTTAAGCGTGTGACAAGCATTCTCGAGATAAATACTCATTTCCCCAAGGAGTAACTGGAAGCATGTGCAGTTGGTTTTCAGAGAGTAACTGCGAACACGTGGGAGGAACGGTAAAGAGTAACTGTTGCTCTTAGAAGAGCAACTGGTGGGAGTAATGGTCGGTCCGCAGGGAGCAACTGGCGGGAGTAACTGTTGGTCTGCAGGGAGGAACTAGAGGGAGTAACTGTTCATCCCCCGAAAGAGGAACCGAAAGGAGAGCAACAGTTCCTCCCTCTGCAGTTACTCCTTTTAGGGGAGTAATGGGAGTGGCAATGCAATTGCTCCCTGAAAGGAGCAACCCCTATACCCCTGTTGCTCCCTTTTGGCTTAGAGTGTACACCTACGAGTCGCACAAACGCCTCTTATTTCCTTTTTTCCCCCTAGCCACCGATGCCGTTCCGCGTAAACGTTGCGTGACGTCTGCTGCACCAGGAGATTGTGTGGTTCATCTTTTTTTATATATATATAGCCTCTGCTTCCCGCTTTCCCAATGATGATGTTTACCCGCAGCTCACGCACTCACTTTGTACCGAACACGCTTAGTCTGGACGTAGGTGATTCTGTGATAGCCCGAATACGCATGCGGCACCAGAGGACGCTGAGCAAGCATGAAATGGGGCACGATGATTCGAACGACTCCTCGAATGCCGACGTCACAGTTCAGTCTACGATGCATCGACACTTAGATCTTTCGACTTCTTGTAGCGCACGGTGTAAGAGACCTTCTGAAAATACTTTCTGGCGCAACTTCGATGATTCAGAGCACCATATATACTCCATCCAAGGCAGACGCCTTGCGCGTTCGTGTACGTGGTCAGTTCTCGTATTTTGATCGTAGTGCACCTGTGATCGTGCACGAGCATGAAACTCTCGAAGGCCTGCCTCACTGAAGTAGCAAGCGTGACATTCAACCTGGGGTGACATATGACCACTTCGCCATCTTGTAGGGACTCATCCTGGGAATGTAGGAGACTCGGGAGCCTGTACACCATGTCATCTTCCGACGAATTCACCGGAGCTGGTATAAAATGAATGCACAAGGAACAATTAGACACTATTGCTATTGTGAATCCCTTCTAGCGTCTCTCACCTGTTTTCCGGAAAGACAATAAAAGGCTCTTAAAGCTGAAGATTTTGACGGAATTGCCTGCCTAACCTGTTCTTTGTAGTAGCCTTTTGAAAGTTAACACGAAATGCAGCTGACATCAGTGCTGGAGAGGAAATAAACTACCTTGTTCCTCATAAATGTTCTGCACAGGGCATCAGTGATGCCACACTGAGAAGACTTGCTTATCAAACATTTTTTTTTCTTTATGGTGATTATAGAACGCTACGGCGCAACGAGGTTGCTCCTCGTTCCCCTATACAGGCTTTTCCAGGGGCCAAATTTTACGTAAAGTACGGTGCGGAAAGTGGTTATAGGCATACGATAAATAGAGAGTGCTGTTATTTAATTGTACATGTGAAGCCAGCCTTCTTCATGTTTGTTCAGATTCGATTTGATACCAGAGGCGCGTATAGGGTTTCCGCACTCTCGTTGTAAGGTAGTATTCTGTGTTGTCATACACATAAGTCCACATGCATATGTGATCGGCACGCCGTAGTATGCTGTTGGCTAGTGCATCGTGTGTACAGGGAATCAACCGGTGAACATGCCTCTCCCACCATCCATGGCAACAGCCTTAGTAGCGTTCGTAAGCGTGAGGTTATTGAGACTTGCACAGCGGGTGATCTGGCTGGCGGAAGCATGCTTCAAGGAGTGAAATATTACCTGTGGCCTAATGGCTGCGAACAGTCGAAAAAAAAAAGAGAGAGACGGTACAGGCTCCTGATAGGTATCGACGATTCTAAGGCACGGCATTGGAGGCCTTCTCGACCCGGCAAACACTGCGGGTGGTGACGGTGGTCGATCGGTTTCTTCTGTCCTGTCTGCGACCTCACAGCGAGAGCAGAGACATCAGATAGTGCCGCAGAGTTCTAAAGTTTCGTCTGTTTTATACCCTTCTGATGCTATGCCGAAATGCACCACAAGTTGCATTAAAGCAAGAACTACATATCTCGCTGAAAGCTTGCTGCTGTCGAGACTTGTCTGCTGATAGGTGGTGCGTGCAGGTTGATCGTGTGTTAAATTTCTGACAATTGAAAAACACGCCGTCGGAAATGACAATGTAACACAAAAGCTCATACAAAACTCATATAAAAAATTATGAGTGATCAAAGTATAGCTTCTACACACACACACACACGCACACACACACACACACAAACACGTAGTAATATATATATATATATATATATATATATATATATATATATATATATATATATATATATATATGAGATATAACAGACAGTAATGTCAAGGAATGTACAGGGGAAGTTATTAGAACCAATGGAATGTAAATAAGAAGAAAGAAAAGTGGATGAAAAAATAACCAGTCGTAGGTTCGTTTCCTGCTCACGGCTGGTTATTTTTCATCCACTTTTCTTTCTTCTTATTTACATTCCATTGGTTCTATATAACTTCCCTGTACATTCCTTCGCCCGTGTGCTCAGATTTGGGTGCACGTTAAAGAACCCCAGGTGGTCAAAATTTCCGGAGCCCTCCACTACGGCGTCTCTCATAATCATATGGTGGTTTCGGGACGTTAAACACCACATATCAATCAATCTGTACATTCCTTGACATTACTGTCTTTTAGATCTCATTAATATTGTGTTAAAACACGAAAAAACGAGCCCTTAGGTATACACTTCTTTCCCTTATTTCATTAAACGAGGGTCTCGTACTGGCAGACTTGGTGTCATTAGGTTGTATACGAGGGTCTATTAATCAGCTGCCAGCTCATAAAAAGTTCACGTGCTACGTGACGCCACACATGCGCATAAAAGAGTGTTTTCACACTCGTCGCTTGTCTTATAGATGGCGCTGACTGTCACTCCTACTTCTAAATTCACATATAAACCCAAAAAAGTGGATGGAGGGAAGGCCGCTGTGGTAGCTCAGTGGTTAGAGCATCGAACGCGTTATTCGCAGGTCGTAGGTTCGTTTCCTGCTCACGGCTGGTTATTTTTTCATCCACTTTTCTTTCTTCTTATTTACATTCCATTGGTTCTAATAACTTCCCCTGTACATTCCTTGACATTACTGTCTGTTAGATCTCATTAATATTGTGTTAAAACACGGAAAAACGAGCCCTTAGGTATACACTTCTTTCCCTTATATATATATATATATATATATATATATATATATATATATATATATATATATATATATATATATATATATCTTAGAAATCTCAGGTGCATGCAGCAAAAAATAATAACCATAATTCATTTGACCGTTTGACCGGGAGAAAGCTCCCGGACGAAACCTCCAACAAGCGTCGTTTTCGTTTGTTTTTTTTTCCTTTTTTCACGTGCGCTTACACTTCTTACACATATTTTCTCTGAGAGAAATCGTAGAGGTATCCCACATGCGCGTCTTATATATACGTACATTCTACAAACTTGCATAGAAGTTGAGAGAAGCATGCCAATGTATTTAGCATAATCACAGCGAAATACCTTCCTGTAAGTGCACATGTGGGCAACGTATACCTGACGCTGCGCTATACTTACCACGCCTGCCCCCGTAAATTATGTAGCCGATATCATTTCATTTGGTGGGGCCATTCGCAGATTACGTGTGTTGCTGAAATTGGGCCTAATTTCCTGTTTTTATCGATGCCCGCTATTGTATATACCGGCCGACCCGTGAAAACGCGGAATCTTTTACTCTTCAGGCGTTGCGTACACAGCTGAATTGCCAGTCTTCTGCGAAAACGGCTTCGGGATAATCATAGATGCCGAAACGTCAGTGCATGCTCAAAACCTGCTCCCTGCGGACGCCATTCCTTCTATCTGGATGGGGAAGCTTTTCTTTGCATATACATGTATAGCCAGCACACACCTTCCCATATATAAGTGTGAATGTTCATATAAAAGTGCTTATACCGAATGAATTTAGAATGAGAGGTCGCTAGTTGCAAGAAAATAATGTGTCGGCTGGCTAAGGTCGCGCATGTTGCTCCTCGCAACTTTACCGGGTGAGCCATTTAAGGCGGCTGGTCGTAATTCCTAATTATATCAAGGTGTTTCTAGCGCGCTTAAGGCGCCGAGGTTTCAACCGTTTAAAGCAGAACACCATCCCTTGCTGCCCTACCCTCGCGTATATACATGAAAATCATAAGGTCATTATATGGTGATCCTGGTGCAATGAACTCTCTTCTCACTTTTAAGGACAACTGCGCTTCGGCTTATACAAACCTTGGTTACACCCATAGGTGGGCAAATGAAATATATTTTGTGCTTGCTCTCTCGGACTCAGACTCGCTGAAATTCTTTGCGATTGGGCTCTTTCAAACTCAAGCTCTTCAAAGTGTTAACTCACTCGGACTCACTCAGATTCATACTCACGTCTTGAACTGAGTCTGAGCGAGTCTGAACAAGCTGACTCACGAGTTTGTTAACATTTATTTAGCTTTCTAGATCATGCTGTCGCAGCTCCTTAACACCAATGTCTCGCTTATTCGGAGCTCCATACATACATTTTGATCTCGCGCCTTGAAACTCGTATTATCAGTACTTGCAATCAAGTAAGGACAATTACATTGAAGGAGATGACTCACACGATCTATTTTCATCATTATCGAGTTCCCGTAAACTAGATTGCCCCTTTCGTCACGCTTGCCTCTGGTCAACAAATATTGAACCTGCGTAGACAAACGCTATAGCTCGTTTAAATATGTGTGAGTGCACGTTAGCATAAATGTTAGGTGGCATAAGGCTTATCATTTCCGAATATGAGTACATAGGACCATATGTCGGCAAAAAAGGCGGAGCTCACTCAGACTCGCTCACGAAATACGTTTTTCACTTAGGATTCACTCGGACTGGGACTCAGTGAACTATTATTCACTCGAGGTCACTCAGACTTCGACTCACGCCTCAATCTGAGCGACTCTGTGTGAGTTGACTGATAAGTGAGTATAGTTGCACCAATGCCCACATTCTAGTTCTTCATAATTTACAACTATGTGCAAATAAACAGTGTTCTAACACGGCTTGCGACCGTCTGAAGACAATTTTTTGGTAAGCATGTAAACGTCAGGGGACCTTAGCGTCTCCGTGGTATACAAGTGGCCTATATGCATGGTCCTGAAGTCACGCGTTCGATCTTGGTGGCGGTGGTCTCATCTTGCTCAAGGTGAAAGGGCCGTTGCACTGTGCGGTGTCAGTGCACATTAAATAATACTAGGTGGTCGAAACTTCCGGAGCCCACCACTATGCGTATCGTGACGATATCGTGGTTATAGTGCGTAAAAGCTCAAAAAGATTATTGTTATTCGCTGCCCAGTGGGTCACTGTGGATTACCGTAGGTAATATCCTGCCTTAATCTGCTGCTGATTGCTTCACCTTCTTTAATCTCACGAAGCTGTGCCTCGGTTTTAAGAACGCTCGACATGTGTACAAGTGCGCACTCACAAATGTAAGGCGTGATGATAAGAACCTGTTAGATAAAGAAAGCTCAGTCAAATGAGAAGAATTATCGGCCCTCCCTCTTTATCCATGTGTAAGCGTTTCTGAAACGAACAAATAAATTGTAATGTAAAAACACACGTCACTACTTTTGGTGCTTTTTTTTAATTAGCTAAATGAAAAGCTTGGCGCTCCATATTGCTTCCTTTTCGACATTTCCATCTTACGCCATTTTCATTTTGCGCTTCTTCAAACTATTTCGCTATCTAAGAATTTTCTTCACAGCCGAAACAAAGAGAAAAAAAAAATGAGCCAAACGAGCAACGACGCCAATGGTAGAATGCGCCCTGGAGTGACTTTCTCGCCGCGATTATCATCATCACGATGATTTTTCTCCCGCCTCGTGTGGGTGATCACGAGCACCACCACCTGTGATGCGCATCCGACGCCCGTGAAAACCAGTCCGACGCGTGTGTGAATATAAAAACGAACGCAAGAAGCAAGCAAGCAAGCCCTGAAGCTAAGAGAACGACGACAAAAAAAAAAACAAAAAAAACCACCCGAGTCGGCAAGGCAAAAGCGCGGGCTTGCGTGGCGTAATTGCAGAGTCGCCGCTGGGCGCGCGCAGTCTCTGTTGCGAGAGAGAGAGAGAGAGAGAGAGAGAGAGAGTGCTTTGTCTTAAGCCAAAGGAAACACCATCGCAATTCGCGTTCCTCCTCCTCCGTGTGCGCCAGACGGGGTTCCTGTTGAGGGCCGCTGCGTAGAGGCGCGGCTCTGGTGTGCGGGCCTCCTGAGGATCCATGGCTTCCTTCCACACCGTCGGTGGGCGTGGCCTGTGCCAGGACCTTGCCTGTAGCTTCTCGGTGGAGAGCGCGGCTCATTTAAATTGTTTCCTTCCAGAGGTTGTTGATCCACCCCGTGGGGCTCAGCGTGGCGCGCGGAACCGCCGGTCTACCTGCCGTCGCTGGCACGCTTGTAAACGAGAAAAACAAACACGAAAAAGTAGCTCTAGACGAGTGCATACCTGCACCTCTGGACACACCGCGGTGCCACAGAGGCAAGAAAATGCGTTTTGAAATGAAAGATTTGAAGCTATGCGAAAAATGAAAGCTACTAGTGAAGAGGCATGCGTACTGCTCTATTCCAATAAGTTGGATGGCGCTCCGCATTCCGCATGTGGGTTTCTGCAGTGATGTGTAGACACCGAAAAAAACTTTTGTTCCGGATGTTTTCAGCTGCACGAGAACTGGTACGTGTATGAAAGATTACGTGTTTTCAGTGATTCTCATATACCGTTATGATCAGTGATGCTAACGTCCCACCTGACGGGCGTGTGACTGTTACCAATAGCTGGGCACTTCGAGCAAACGAAGAAAGGAAGTATACACTCTTAAAAAAAGGGAGCGAGAATGGAGAAACGGGCTCCGTTCCTCCTTCGGCGCAGCGACTTCCTCCCTTTCGGACGCTTTACCCGTCGCGCCCTCTCGCGGCAAGGACAGAAGGAGAAACGTTCCTCCTTCAGCGTTCTAGTTTCTCCTCAATCACGGGGGTCTTGCTCGCGCGCATGCGCACGCCAAGCCTATAGCCGCCCGCGGCCAGTCGCGAGCGATTGCTTTCACCTAAGATTGTTGTAAGCAATGCAGGAATGGCGTTTTCTTTTGTTTTATTAGTATAGAGTAAAAGCCTCTCTTTTTTTTTTATCGTCAGGCACTCGCACGATGCTCCGCACACTTCCATGTGTGTCTCGTGTTGTTTCATACTACCAATTTGTCACGAATACAAGGAGCTCTGCTTCCCAAGCAGTCTTGCTTTATCGATTACCTTAGAGTGTAAAAAAAAATAATGATTTTTTTCGGTTGTCGACATACTTGGTAAGCCCACGCATTTTTAGTTTCGCACGGCACCAACAGCACTCATGAATTCAACGAGGCGCGCAAAAAAGCATCACACTTATTTTTTCAATAGTGTAGGAAACCTGATACCACTCTACAGTCCATGCGTGAAAGTACGATCATATACAATTGATAGAGTTATACGTGCCACTACCACCATATGGATGTTCTTTGCAGTTTACCCCCATTCGAATACGGCCGCCGTGGCCGGAAGTCGAACCTGCGTCCATCAGCATAGTCACACGACACCCAATAAGGCTATGCTACCCCGGCAGGTGAAAGCACAAAGGGAAACAGGCTGCGAAGTTTCACCGAGCGTTTATTCGCCAGACTAGATTACAACCATCAGAAACTTTTTAAACATCATCATAACTAAACTTTTGTGAAAAGTGAACCAATGACTTCTGTAGGTTAAACCAAATTCTCAATCGCATTCGTTTTGAATTGCCCATGCCAGCACTGAGAAGTAGGAAAGAATTATGCACGCGAGCAGTATGTCTTTCTCGTCCATGATTCTCCTTTGTCGTGAGAAACTCAACACAAAATGCACTTCTAGTAGCAGCTGTGCACAGCAAGTAAGTACTAATGCTCACTCACCTTTGTGAAAAGAGTATTCCGAATCCAGAGTAATAACCATCACAGCCACAGCGCTAACAACAAAATTGTGGCACGCACCTATGATTGCAAGTTGACACGCGAGGCGAATCGCGAGAGGCATCTGAAGCGGAAAAGTATGCAGGCACAACATTCTATAAAGTTATAGTAAACTTGCGCACTGCAGCGATAGTTCCTACACTCAAGTATGAGAGCTGCCGCGGCGCCAACAGCCACTGTCGTGGCTCACGAAAAAATACCGTCGGATGCGAGGTCATCGCTTATTTATCTCGCAAGACCAGCGTTGTAACGTACGTATACACTGCTAGGACGGTCAATACCGCATCAAAAACATTGTCATTGAAGGGCTAATGGTGTACTATATCCATGGCTAACGGCCACACTTGTGGTACGCACGTAAAAATAATATAAGCAAACGTTAAGACGAAACAACTAAACGATGTCGACGTGACCACAGAACACCTACCACGACGGAGACAAAGTTTGGTCTGCATGCTGCGCCCTCTCCAAGTAAGAAGAAGATACAAAAACGTGACCTCCAAAATGCCTAACGCGCGGCGAGTGTTTGCACTCTCAAAGGCTTCAAGAAAAAAAAAAGTAACTGTGGCAGTGCTCGACAGATGGCGCAGCGTTCGAATTGCCGTGGGCATTCTAAGCACGGCTTGGGGCATCCGCCTTCGTGAAAACCTGATAAGCTCTAGTAATTATTCCGTTCATTATTGTGCAACAATTTATTAACTAAGCTTTACCTAAGCATCAGATACAATATATTTACGTGTGCGCATGTTGTGGTATTGATAAAAAACGTAAAAAAACGTGTAAGAAAACCTACTTGTAACCTGTGCCGCTCATGTCAGTCGAAATTCATCGCTATATAAGCTGGCGCGCTTTCATAGTAGAGTGTGAGTAAACACGTCGAGGTGTGAGCCGCTGGTTTTGAATGGTTGATTGTGCTCTTGTTGCGTACTTGTTAGCGTATACGCTAGTGTACTTGTTGCGTACTATTTGTGTTACTATGTGACCATGTGTGCATGTGTAGCTATATGAATTGCATCAGCACATAATAGGCCTTCGGTGCCCGTAAGTGGTCTTGAATGGGTTGATGCGTAAACAATCCTCAAGGGAGCCGTGATAGTGGGTAATAACGTCAAAAAGTTGACTGCCGCAACGTTTTTTTTTTAACTTTGTCCAATCCCTCCAGATGGCGCCACCTACCACCACCTACTTCATTGCTATGACGCTCTCACACCTCCAGCCATTTATATATCGTTGAACATCTATCTATCAAAGCTGCACTACGGATTCGGAATGGTTTCGCTGCGATCGAGTGTACGGTTCGGAGGCACATCTCGTGACCTGCGGACCCGTAAGCGCATGGATAACGTCGCTACACTATGTGAATCTGCGAGAAATAAATACAGCAAGCCTAGCATGCACTCTTCAGGTGAGGGCTCTGCAGAAACCGTGTCTTTCGAAGTGAACGTGGCTACGCTGACCGAACGAAACGTACTTGCTCCGTCGTTCTCTTTCGCGATGTGTTCACCGCCACAGGTTCGTCTGCTTGTTTTTATAATAATTTCGTTCAATATCAAGCTCAGCGGGACCGTTTTTTGTAACTTTCAGTGCCGTGTACTCCTTACCAGTCGAGAATCGTTGCATTTGCTAAGCCTACTCGCTTCGCCGGGGGGCAGCCATGTTGATTTTCATAAGGAGGAACGTGTTTCTCCGTGGATGAGGGAGCAACGTTTCTCTATTTGAAGACGAACATTGGGGACATCGCCGTTCCTCCCTAAATGGAGAGTACGTCACTCCATTTTTTTTAAGAGTGTACGCGTCTTGATACGTATCGTGCCTGTGAAACGAGCAACTCTATAGTGCGCGAATGACGGGTGATACGTTAGCCCACGCTGAAGCTTTGGTTCCATCCTTACGTGTATGGTTTCATGGGCCATCTAACGTCAATCGCAGGCGTCACCTGTAGGTGGCTCTGCCGACCGGTCAACTTGAGGGTGCCGCGTGCAAATGTCCCCGCAGGGTGCGTGATGGCTGCCGATGATTTCCGAGCCTAGTCTTTTTTTTTGCATAATATACGGAATAACGACTTGGGTTTCCTACCGGTCTACCGGTTGATGAGGCCTGTGCATGCTGCCGCCGGTACCAAGCCGCCGTAATTATTCGCTGACGAGTGCTTCAGATGTGCACACGTGCTCGATTAATTACACGATTGCGGCGACAACGCCGCGAGTCCCCCTCCCGAGATGCATGCCTGCCTAAGTTAGTCGGCGGTTAGGTTAAGTTTCGGCACAGCGTTCGTTGCCCCCTTCGCCACTGGCGGCGTGGTTGCCAGGGCCACGTGATAGGCTGGGTATTTATGAGGCGGGCGGCAAACTTCCTTCGCCCTGCTGCCTTAGCCGCTTGACCACCGCGTTATAATAACTATAACTATACGCGGCCGAAAAATTATCCGAGTGCGCATAGGAGCACAGCGTTGAAATAAATTGCGCTGCTGAACGCAAGAGATAAATGGATGAAATGGGATCTCTTGAGATATGACCTTCTTCAATTTGGTTTTTTTTCTTTCTGGGACTACGAAACGCCATCCGAATTTTTTTAGCAGTTCAGTTTACTTCAAGCGCGTGTACTTGATGAAGTACTTGGTGGCACTTGTATAACTAAACCGACCACGTGTAAGGTTTGCATTAAAATGAAGCATCGTGCACGATTCAACCTGCAAGGGTGCAGTGGTGAGGAATGGTATAAGCATTAGCGTTATGGTTGCGTAGAGCGAGTTTTTTGTGCTGCCCACCCATGCGTGTTAAGTGAGCTCATGATTCACTTCAGTTCCCCCATATGTTCCGCGATTTAGATAAGCGAAAACAGACCATGGCGGCCGCGTGTAGCCTTATTATGTTGAAATGATGACCTCGCTGTAGGCAAAGATGATCTTTACATTGTGGTCTCGCCACTCGGATTATCTATGTAACAGCAAAATTGATTCAATTTACTAAACGGCACACCTTATATATGTGCGGCTGATAGCTTTTGAACGTAACTTGTTTATATTCGTGCTGAGTGTATCAATTTATGGCAGATTTTTTTTTACATTCAAATGAAATTGGTTCGCGTGCCCTTCGTTGATTCGGCGCAGTCGCTGACATTGTTGATGAGAACTTGAATACATTTCAGTGGCATTGTTTGTGAAAATCTCACCCACCATATTGTGTAGTGCGTTATTGTCTCTCAGGAACAAATTCGCATGGTGTTCCTATTTTGCCCAATAACATTAATTCACAATGTAGGATTCTGAACCTCTTGCCAATTTTGCAATTTATATATGGTTTTTTCCGCTTCATTATGCCACTTTTGAGAGAGCCAGTTTTAGCATAATGCCTAAAGTTAAAGCTACAAAGAAATTTTGACAGCTCTATGCGAGCAGTATGGCAATATTGCTCGAAATGGAAATGTGTATATAAAGAAGATGATTAGGTATTAAAGTTTGTTTTTACACAGAGTTTCTTTCCTTCTCGCTTTTATGTTATCCATTTATTATGACCACCAATCTTTATGGCCGTGTATTTATTTCGTAGGATGACTCTAATAATTATTGCTTTTTGCGTCATGCGGCAAATCGAGTGTAATCTTTGCATTGATTCCTTTATTTGCGCCACAATAATAAGGCCTGTTTTGCTTATATAGATGCTATATCTTTTTACATCGGAGGCATGCGCCTAATTGGGCTTTAATGACCGACCACGGCGGTTATTATAGTCCTAAATTTATTATTTCAGATTCCAAGTGTGCATCATAATAGGTTCTACAATTTTCGTGAAGAATACAAAATTGGATGGATCGACAGCTAGAGCCTATGCAGGCAACCTGCACAGCAATGCGTGGGCATCTTGAAATTTAGTTAAAGCAACCATCCTTTGCGTCGGAACATGGCTTTCCACAGCTGTAATTTAGTTGCCATGGCTGCGTCATTTATTTGCACTGAATGCAGGAATGCAACAACCGACAAATTTACTTATTTGTAGCAATTACGCGCCTTTGCTAGTCATTGGTAAGTGTGTATTAAATGAATAAGTTTGTTTTCTTGGCTAAAACTGATCACACTGCGCGTCACTGACTATGTCAGTACATCCCCTCATAAGTGTCCTTGACTAAGGCCTTACTCAGAATACGTAACCTGTGAAAAACAGATCACTGGGCTGTTCCCACGTGTATAATACACCAACAGCCCCCCCCCCCCCCGCCGCTTAATACTAAGTACTATCCTTTTAAATATATCCTATTGTAGAATATATGGCGATGAGACGCATAAGCGTGCTGTGTTATATGCCTGCAACACTTCCTTCTACATAGCATGTACCGATTGTTCTCCATATCTGATGGTTTGATGGTATAGTATTTTTAACACCGAGAACCACAGTATCAGCTCAAATGTCTGTAAGTTGTTGCGCCGAGCTAGAGAACGGCAACAAAAGAAATAGGCATAGGAGGCCGTGGAAGTTGGGGAGGATGATGTGCTTCACTTGGTGAAACCCTTCAGGCTACATGGCGGGACATACTCATACAGCATTCTTTTTTTTTCTGTAAGAGTTCGAAAAATTCGCTCGTTACCATCGCTATTGCCTATATGTGCCGTTTAAATTTTGCCAAAAAGATTTGTTTGTAAGTACAATTGTAGCGCGAGGTGTTTCGGCAGTGAGAATGCTTCGAGTTGAAAAGAATGTCACTCCCGTTTTTTTCCATCGCTGCCGGCAGGAATGCCTTTTTGGTAAGCTTTTCAAATTTATGTTGGTTCTCTTTTCATTACATCTCCACACGTCAAAAAGAACCTGTTTATGGAACCTTAGTTGTTGTTTATATGCAAATGCACACTCTGTCTCGGGCTATTCATGTTCCATTTGCTCAAGGCATTGAGAGCATTCAGTGCGTTTATAGCTAAGCGTGCTGGCATATCCACGCAACATAATATTAGTGCATCTGGATTAACCCGCAACCACACGGAACTCATACCGACCGTGATTACAGGGTATACTCATCGAGGAGAGCGGTACAGTCTCGGGCGACACCTTGCTGAACCACGTGAAGCAATGTATCGCCTATTCGTGCGGCGGATTTTATACTGGCAAAAAAGCTTTTGTTTCACATTACAAACAATGGTATAGACAGCTGTATAAAAGGCAAGGCGTATACGTCATGACAAATCCATGAGATAGTTGGATGATTTTATTGTTTTTTTCAATTGGAAGCTTCTGCAAACCAAGGGCATCATTCGTATTGGTTAGTGTGAGAATGATCTGCGTTCTTCTAGCGTGCGCTATTTTCGTGGTAACTGACTTTTGAACAAACAGAATGCGCAGTATAACGTCATTTTACATTACACATAGAATCGTTAGTGCCAGCTAAACCTACTCAAACTTTTGAAAGCAGCAGTTCGTGCTTTTTTTTGTGAAGTTTCTGCCTCTGTTCGTAGGCAAGGGGAAATTTCACACATCTTGGCTGCTAGCTTGTCGTGACGGAGCAATTGTGCACTTGCCACGCGTTTCCGTTCGCCACGCACTGCTGACTCTGCTGAGAGCTTGTTGCGCATCCGTCGCATACGTAGGGGACGCCTCGGCTTGTGCGGCGTGTTTGAGAGACCATTTTATGTGCCACCTGTCGGGCGCAGCTCCATGGCATGGCCACAGCTGCGTGACGAAGCTTACTTCGTTCAGTCGTTGTTTGGTTCGTTTACGACGGAGAGCCAAAACATCACAAAACAAGTTCGGAAACACCGAAGTCAACGATCACTGGAGAACGTGTTCGCCGCGGTAGGGTTGAGCCACTACACACTGCCTTGACGCAAGGTGGCTTCTGCTGCACGCCGCCTTGGCCGAAGGGGAAGAGAGCGCGGAAGGCAGGGCGATGACAGGGGCGAACCGTCCATCAGCTCTGCCCTCCTCCAAATCTATCAGAGGAGCAGCTCAGTGTCGCGTTGGAAGGCTCGGTCGCCAGCGTCGCACAGACGCACGCACATACAAGGCATCTCCTAGTAGCCTTCTTTCTCTTATCATCGCCATCCTTCGTTCCATCTCGGGAAAAACTCCCCCAGAGACGCGCAGCGATTGGCCGGCGTCCCGTCACGTGGTGAGGCGCTTCCGCGGGCGCGGCATCTGCACCCTGCAAGCCGCCCTCCCCGCAGCGCAAACGCTCCTTCCGAGGTGGTGGAGTAGCGGGGGGGAGCGGGGGTTGAAGAACGCTCCGCCAATGCTGGTCGGGCTGCCCCGGCGCCGCCGAATTCGATTATTAGAGCGCCGCCGCTGCCGCCACGCCACGGCTCTCCCCCGGCGACGACGGGGCGCGATAGAACGAGCGCGTCAGCGAGCGAGCGAAGGAGGCTGTTGGGCGAGGAAAGAGGTTCCGCTCCTTTCCGCGCGGCGTTGCCCGTGAGCTGCAGTCGCAGAAGCGGCATGGCCTGGCGCGGCGCGGCGCGTCTCCACCGCACCGGCGTCGGCACATCAACGAGAGCCACAGCGACTGGCGGCGCAGCGCCGACAACGTCGACCACCGCGCCGCATGCCCGTCGCCGCAATCGGCCACTTCTTGGATTACAATGTTGTCCTGACGTCGCACCAGTGTGCCCCTTCGTCGTGGACGGCCTCCTCCGCCCTGTCACTGTCGTCACGGTAGGTGGCCCTATCAAACTCTCCCCACGATCATCTCCCTCTCTTCCGTGCTTCCGCGGCCTTCGTGCACGCTACGCGAAACGCGCGCTTCATTCCGGCTCGCCACCTACTCTGGTTCCGCCTTGGGATTTTTTTTTTTTTCGTTTATGGCTGGTCGGTCCCGTCAAGCGGAGATATTTGTGAGCATCACGCAAACGACGACTTGCTCTCTACCGAAACGGCCTCACGTTGCGACGACCCCATTTGTCGCGAGGCGACACTCCGCGCTCACTGCGAAGCAGCAGTTGATGACGTGCTCTGTGTTTTTGTATGTGCCCAGGTTAGCTCGATAACAACATCGTCGTTTTTCCGGTTTTCCGCCGTTTCTTCTCGCCAATAGCATTTTCTTCTCCGTTGCTTTACTGTTGCCATTTGCTTTGACATACTATACAACGTCCACTAGCGAATCACCCGTATTTCATACTTACCCACCTGGAAGTGTGGAAGTACTTCATACTTACCCACCTGGCTTCCGTCCTGTTCTTACATTTTAGTGCTACATGGTCTAACACTCTCCCTTTACACCCGTCCACCTCAGTGTATCCTCATCGCAAGTTCATTGCTGCCAAGGCAGTCTCAGCGACTCGCAGCTTAACCTTCACTTGTATTGGTTAGACTCGGTCCTTTCTCCACCGAAGGATGGGATTTTTTTTTTTCGTTTTCACTGTGACGCTGCCTTGATAACTTATATTTCTGGCGGAAATAGTTTCGAAACTCTTACGTTTATCTGGTATTAATATGTCAAAAACGGAACTTAAGCAAAATAGGAGAGTACTGTGACAACTTGGCTATGGTGACAGCCGCATAAAGAAACACATGTTTAACACGAACGCTGACCTCTGCGAGAGGGCAATCCACCACCCCACTCTTTATGCTCTCAGGCCCTGTTGCCTGCCTAAATTTCTCCTGTGTGGCTTCCTAGTTCAACCCTTCTTCTGACTTTACTTTTCAATTCAGGTCATAATAAACAATAAAACAAACGCATTTTCTTCACATAAAAAAGGCGTATACATGAAGTTAGGTGAAAGCAGTTGGGCCTGAATTCAAAGATATGTGCGTTTTGGTATTTCCCTTTACGAATATGGAAAACAAAGTAATATCTGGTATGGGCTGTACGCATGTAGGCTGCTAAAGACTGCTTTCAGTTTTTGTACTCGGATTTCAGAGGGCATTCCATACGTGTTATTAGCCCACCCCAAATGTGCGAATTTTTTCGGCGGTCAGGGAACGTTGCCAAATAAACACACGTAATCTTAATTGTTGGAGTTCAATGTCCCGAGACCACGATGTGATTATGGAGACGCCGTAGTGGAGTAATCCGAAAATTTTGGCCCCCTACTTTGACTTTCATCTAAATCAAAGCACGAAGCCCGCGCTGGCGTCTTGTCTCAGTCGAAATGCGGCCTCCGCGGCCGAAATTCGATCCCGTGACCTTCGGGTTAGTGGTCGTGCACTATGAACTTTAGATTATCGCGAGGGGTGAAGAAGCAAAGGTAAAAGGGAAATTCGCTGCGCGCAGCCGCAATCGCGACTCTCTCTCCTTTTACGATATCTTCATTTACCGCACGGGGCTGAAAACCCGCTGTATCATTTTTTTTTGTGATTGAATGGCCGTCGATAACGCATTCTAAATGGCGAGGACCCGCGACCTCGACTGGTCGCTATGTTATGAGAGTAAATTATACGTTCTTGCCTTCAGTACAACGCTCGTCGAGCAATTAATGTTGCCACGCTAATTAGATTGCCGCCGCATAATCAAGTTCGAAAGCATTCGCGGCTAGCTATAGGCCAAACGACTAAAGCCACTGTCTCCGGATATACGGCTAAACTATGAAGAGAAGGTTAGACATAAATGTGGATGTATGTTTGCTAACCCGTTTAATATATGAAGGGTGTAGTTTATGCCGTTTCTGTAATTATGGTGAATAATAAAAATTTTGTAGATTGCTCTCGAGGCAATTAGAAGCACGCAAACACGTGAATATCGCTGCACAGAAAATGAAAATTTGACGTGTATCCTCCCCAAAGCGATCGTTGCTCATTGGTAAAAGGGCTTTGCTGATGATGTGCTCGGCATCCGGATTGACTGATATTTTCACTTACGAACAATGCTATAGCTTGAGACGTCTTTTATGAGAAGCGCCATAATCGGGTGTGACCGCTGCCACGAGTATCGACACCGATGAAATTGGGAAATGAGTTACCGGAGGATTAGTATATGCGTATACCCTTATAGCTAAGTGAACATTACAGTATAATCAATGCGCGAAGGCATGGTACTTAACATTTGTCTTCCACAGCGGAGACCTGTAGAGTGTGCATCAAGGCACCTAATACATCGACGAAGGAAGTAAACGAAATGCCGTTGCATTTTGTTTTTCGAATCAATGCAGTCATTCAAGAAGATACTAAGTTTATAAATCACAACAGCGTGTATTAGTAATATGTAAACTTATGTGAACTTGAGCTTTTTAATGGTGTCTAGTATGTAAAAATTTTAATTCTACTACATCAACTGCTTCGATTTATGACTCTGGAGGCGTCAACATTATACTGCATTTCATTCTTCTGTTTTAAATGTGCGCTCATTTATACAATTGCACAGTAGCACACGGCACAGCCCTCTTACGCGCAGTTGTACACACCTCATGCACTAAAAGCATGCACCAAAAGGGCTTGCGTGTACTCTTGCGTGTAGTGATAGTGCCTGATTTGATTCTATCATCGACAATTTTTCTTAACTCTAACAAAGGAGTATACATACACCCCATTCAGGTATAGGCCTGTCGCACATCCTCTAGAAGTGTGACAGCATTTAAAGAATCGAGTGCAACGTATACTCTCTTCAAGCAGCTATCACCATTGTTCTCAGAATAGGCTTAAACACACTATAGTAATCCGTCATGGTGTTGTAGTGGTTACGGAACCCAACTGCTGGCCCACCGGTCACGGAATTGGAACCCCGTTACAACGGCCGCATTTTGGGTGGAGGCGAAAATGCTCCAGGTCCGTGCAGTTATAGTCAGGTTCACCTTAAAGATCGGCAAGTGGTCAGAATTTCTATTGCCCTCTGCTGCAGTGTCCTTCGTAATCATACCGTGGTTTTGGTACGTTAAACCACATCCGTGGAACACAGATAGCTCAGAACGAATTTCTTACCCATTCTGAAGCTCATCTTCATTACCACGATTTCAACTTTTCTTATCAGTTTCGAGACGTACAACCAGTTACAGGGGCGTAGCCCAGGGGTAGCACCACCGGGCCCGTGTGCATAGAGAGTGAAAAATCACCATTTCAAGGGGGTGCCCCTCCAGAAATCAAGAATGCGCCCCCCCCCCCTCCTCCATCGGAAAACATTTCTGGTTAAGCCCCTGATTAGGTATCACTTATCACTACTTCCAACGCTTCAAAAAGTTTTTCTCATCATTGCTGTGGCAGTAGTGGATGTTGATAGATATCCGTGCCCTTGCTAACAGTGTTCTTCTAATTGCACTGCTTTCGGTCAACAGAACTAGTGTCCCGAGTCTATATGGTAAGCGAAAATAGGCCAGTGGCCGTTCATTGCTTTTACCGTAAAGACCGCGCCCACGTTTATTCGTGGCTCGCGCAAGTGCATGGACTGATTGCGCTCAGTAATGAGATAGAACCAAACGGTGGCGTACAGGCCAGACCACACCTATTCAATGTGGTTCCCAGATCACTGGCTATATTAATTCCCTCAATATTTAGAACACGTTGCACACTCGGTCACACGAGCACATGCAACTAGTACCAGTAGGATACACATGTAACTATAGTACGTTTTCTAACTGATTCATCTCTTTCCGCCTACGAATGTCTCCCTCCCCACGTTTTTTATCGAATGCGTTTAAAGAAAAAGTGATGTCCTGGTGTGGTACCAGCTACTATTGTTTCCTTGCATAATAGTTTTCATACGTTAGTAATCAACTAACGGTACAATACTGATTCACCTACGGATATTCACAAACATATTCCCAATACTGAAATGCAATTGCACAAGCAACAGCGATGTTCACACGTCATGAATTTTCACACTCATAGAAAGTCCACGATTCATTGTGAATTTTTTCCTGCCGAACACTTCAGATGGTACTGGTATTTTTTCATCACTTTCTGACAGCAAGAAGCCTATATAAGCATACTAGCTGATGTAGCATTGTGTATTGCTACATACAGCAGCAGCATGTGCAGAATTATTGTGCAGCGACGCCTGTTGAATGAAATGTTCGAGGCGAACAAGGCACTATTTAATACCTTTGTACTATAGGTATATACTCGCTTAAATGCCTCACCCCATAAATCTCACGTTATATCGATTAGAACTTGGTGAAAGCTGAGATTTATTGTGAAGTCTGCATCTGAAGCAAAGAAAGTTTAAAACCCGCGTAAGGCTATTACTAATGACGTTTCTTTATTTTAATTTTACTATTCACTCTTAACTTAGACGGGAATAGTAATATATCTGTTTCAAGTAAGTTAACGCATAAGATATGCTCATATACTTTAAAACATCAGCTGCATCTTTGTAGATGAGTTACAAGAAACGAAGAAAACGCGAAAGCCGTTATTTCGAAGTTAAGCATATAGAGATAAACATGTATACTAATACGAATAAATCAGATAAAAAAACAAACAAAGGACAACACTTTACAGAGATCAGGAATCTATGCAATCTGATCAGGTTTGTTTTGTCGTTTGATAGAAATGCTCAATAAACAAATGAAGTACGTAGTGAAAGATACTGCCACAAAATCTGGTTTATAAGAAATTGAGGTGATATTGAAATATATGCAAGCATGAGATGGGAATGGGGGCTTACGGCAGACTATTACAATGTTTTGGTGTGGGAAAACAAGCAATGAAGATTCCGAACTAGCACTAAGGTTTAAAAGGTACAAGAAGCGTGGGAGATTCAGATTTTGTCTACGTTTTGAAATTTAATGGGAGGAACGCTAGAAAATATGGGACCAGAAGAGACAACGTAGCGCTAATAAAAGCTCACAAGATTTCCATGTGATAGGCGTGTTTGTGCACATGAATGTGCATATACGAATGTTCTTGGCTATTGGTATCGAGAAAGTCTGATCGCTAGATTACGTAACAAGGAAGGCAGGAGGTAAAATATGTATTACAGTTCTATGTACGTAAAAAATCCCGCATCATGGTGAATCTGCTCACAAGCTTATCCGTGTCTTCATTATCTTCGCTTTTTTTTTCGCACCCGTCTCTGTACTTCGCTAACTCTTCAGTAGCTATATAGTTCTGCGTGTTAAGAAAAGAAAGACAAAAAGGTAAAGGAAACAATTCTAGGTTGACCAGTGGAAATATCCGGTTGGCAACCCTGGGCGTTGGAAATAAAAATAGAGTGTTGAAGATTGAAAATCCAGAGGGGACACTATTCAACTCACTCACTTCCGTAAGCAAGATGAATTTCGCAACGAATTCTTCTGGGTATCCGGATGTCAGACCTGGCGTTTTGTGCTGATCTTACGCATTATATACAGGCGTTGTTTCGCCTAGTTTTAACTCTGTTATATCGTATAAATATTACGCCAACATGGCAACTGTGAGTGAGTTTTCGCGTCACAAGGAGCTAGTGCTGCGTCACACGCCTTTGCCCCTAAGAAAACTGTTGAAGAAATGCTTCTCAAACAGAACCTTCGTGGCTTGTCTCCAAGCCCTTCTCAAATATGCGACGGCATGTGCAGACCTCCAGACCGTTGTTTCTGCATACGGGACGTGCATTCTCTGTGACGAGTGCGATGCACTGTACATATGTGTACAGTGCATCGCTCCTGGGGATGGTCTCTCGCGTTGGTCGACGTATATCCGCGAAGGAATCTCTCACGCCTTCTGACTTTGCCACGTGGACGAGGGGCTTTAGGCGCGCATATTCAGGGCCGCCATAAAGAAGATTTACGCCCGCTCAATGGACGAAGGGAGGACTGGCTTTATGACCCGAGCCGGCGGCTTGCGCTCGCGGCATCTAAGGCCTCGATACATAGCGGGCCACGCTAAGCACGCCTTGTTTGTTTATGCGTGGCGGGAAGGGCCGAATTAACGGTCGACCATGACCCTTTTGCATGTCGCGTAAGCTGGCACGCAATGCTCCCGTATAAGTGTCGAGGATACCAAAGCCGCGAATTATGCATTGCGTTCAAGTTACCTGCTCAGGTAGTATTGGGCGGATATTTGACAGTCGATAACATCAGTATACGCTACCGAATAAGCATATAAAAGACTTAAACGTTTGCAGGCCAATCAGCTTACTTTCGGTGGTATACAATTGACTAACGACGGTAATTTGAAGCTGGAGAAGGGAAACACTTGTAAAATTTCCTTGGTTTGGGTGAGTTGGCCCGTATACTGCAAGGACACTTGCATTGGGTTGGGGGAACACTTGCCTCCAAGCAACCCAGAAAAAGAATCAAGCAAAGTAAAGAGGTGGAAAAACTTGCCATAAAAAGGGCTTCAATGAAGAACAAGACTGCGCAATTCCTCTGTCTCGGCTGGACAACCAAAATATTGCAATGTACGAAGTTCTGTGGGGAGGGGATTTATTAGCATTTAATCAAAGCAAGCATTACGTTATGAAGTCGAGTCAAAAGGACAATTTTCAATAGCGTCAGGTTTTCCACGACACATAGGCACGTTACTTCACGGACTTCGAATCGAAGCAGCGTATACAGTTTCCTTCACAGTATACACCCATCCAACTCACCGGAATGATACTGCGGTCATGAAGATGAGAATTGGGACACATTCTTTTGGAAGGTGTAAAGCAAATGAAATGAAAAACTTGGAAAAAAAACTAGCAAATTATGCCACATGCCTTCTTTTATCATGAAAATCACTTGGAGTGTGGCTTGAAAAACATCTTCATAAAAGGCGAACATCTTCCTAAAAAAATCCTTACTACACACTGGTCTGGTTAAGCACTTGTGGTGAACAGCTACGTCTTGCCATACACAAAAACATGTGTTAGTCCGTGAGCAGAATTTAAATGTGCGAGCACTCTATTGTATGTGAACTTTTGCATACGAACTGTACATTACCTTGTTATTCTATACCTTGTTTCACCTTTCCCTATGTTTGTTTATTTACTTGTTCGTTTTTTTTTCTTCGGTCAACAACTTTTTTCTTTTCTTCTTCTTTTTTGAAGGGCTTAAGAAAATGGAGTAGCCGAAGTGATATAGCCGAAATTTCAACGTCTCCTCAGCAAGAGAGTTGAAACATAACAGAACACAACGGAGAACATTGGGGCTATAGTTAGCACTAACCAGCGAAAGCCCGAGTACAACACATCTCGCGAAAAAACAAAAAAAAACATATCAGCCTATCGGAATCTAGGGGATAACGTATTTCCACCCGTAACACCATTATAATAAACTGGAACGATTCCACGTCACTTGTTTGTAATAGAAAACGAATAAAAAAAACTTACGCTGACGCCACGTTGGCTATGAGTTCTGCCCTTGGCTGTACCCATAAATCTTTCGGCGCGTGTCTTTTCAGGGGTTTTTTTTCTCTCTCTTTTTTGTTTGTGCCATAATTTCACAAATGCTTTTCTGCCTCATTCATCTTCCTTGAAAAACGCGCATATATTCATAAAGCGGGTCACCTTTCTCAACAGTCAAAAACAAATGTAAAAGGTTATTAATCAGTTTCACAAAGTTGTACTTTTTGCAGCAG
Organism: Rhipicephalus annulatus; assembly: GCA_013436015.1. Classification (NCBI taxonomy): domain Eukaryota; kingdom Metazoa; phylum Arthropoda; class Arachnida; order Ixodida; family Ixodidae; genus Rhipicephalus; species Rhipicephalus annulatus. The sequence goes on from WOVY01013462.1 coordinate 26,105, forward strand.
GTGTGGAGGTGGCGCCTTCGGCGAATTTACGTTTAGTAGGCTGTTCGACCTCCTTTTTGACAGTTGTATGACTGAAATGATGACGTTCGCGCGTATGGTTCGAGAATTAATGCGATTTTTTTTCCTTCTTCTGTCGATGTAGCATTTATTAATTGGATGTTGTTCAGGTGTCCTACTCAAGGGCAGTAACTTCAGAGGACATTATTCAACGTCGTGCCTTGTTTGTGGATGCTACTTGATAGACCGAAATTGGGACTCCTCAGGCACGCAAGGGGGCGCCAGCGTAAGAGTTTGGACACCCTAGCTGGGACGAACGTTCGGGCAAGCGTTCGATTCACATCGTCCACAGTAAATGCCATTCATGTCATGCGGCAAATATCTGAATGATAACACGCTAGAACGGATGCCACTACGACGCTCGAAGGCAGCAGCAACACTTCGGGTGTACTATCCCGATACGTCATGCTTACTTGCATTGACGAAGTGTACATAAGAACAGGCTGCATTGAATAACTGGGACTAACTGCGTGAGTGTCCTACACTGTAAACAAAAGTTAGCCGAGATGGGAGTTTCTCCAGCACATGAGCCCACAAAACTCCCCTGCCCCAATTATTTACTCCCTGGTAGGGAGTGAACTCGGCACATGTCATCGTAAAACGCCCCCTCCTTAATCACAGAGTTTATGAACGACATGACCTTGTTAAACTCTCCAGAGAGTTTCAGGTCACGTGGTTACAAACTCCCTATAGGAGCTTTAAAAACCCTCTTTGGGCGTGACGTGTGTGTGCGTGTGCGTGCGTGCGTGTGTGTGTGTGTGTGTGTGTGTGTGTGTGTGTGTGTGTGTGTGTGTGTGTGTGTGTGTGTGTGTGTGTGTGTGTGTGTGTGTGTACGGGCATATGTTTGCACGTCGGTGTGAAACACGTGTGATTTGTGTGGCTAACCGTGTAAGCATCTGTCCACAGGCAACGAAATTATAAGTGCAGCGAAGAATAGCAACGACCGGTTGGTATTTACTGGGAACATTTCAATATATTTCGCACCTTAAACCACGCTGCACATCGGTCCGATTCCTCAACGAAACGTCCTGAATGCCACGCTTCAAAGGGCCGAGTAACAAAAAACTTCGAAGAATAAATTAATGGTAGCAAAAGTAAGCTGTTACGATCGTCAGCTGCTGCTCCTGGAGTTTCACCATCAGAAACTTCGAAGTGGTCTGAAGTAGGCTTCGCTCGACTACGGCAGGCTGGCCGGCAACCGGTCTGAGAGTTGCGCCGGCGACGCGCTCGCCCCGTCTCTGCCAATAGTGGCTTCTCGGAGTGTCACCGGTATTTCACCGGCTGTAACATCTAAGTGGTAAGAAGGCCTCGCTATGACGTCGGTATCAAGCCGGCATCG
>WOVY01013462.1:32500-80315 GCA_013436015.1 Rhipicephalus annulatus
ACCCTCATTCAGAAGTAACTGTTAAAAGTAGTTGCATGCGTGTTTACATCCTACTCCAACGAAAGAATGACAAAAAAATCTGGGTTGACGTTGACGATAAGTACAGCCGGCCAAAAGCTTTTACCTATCACGTGCAGCGACGACTTTTCTGTCTGTCAGCAGCATATGAGGAAACAAAGTTGGCAAAAAGTTTAATTGGGTCATATGACGAAGATATACAGAAACTGCCACTTGTGCACGATATAGTTGAAGGTTTGGGCGACTGTACATAGAAGGAAAACTAGGAGGACTGTCGAGACTCGCTTTAAGGGCAGAACGTGATAGCGTATAACCAGGCCCATTGTGCATCGCCTTCTAAATTATGCCTTGCTTCGGCCCTCGCTGCTGCCTGCCTCAACCGTGCCCCAAGAAAACGAAAAACTGTGAGCATAACGTTGGCCGTTTTGAACTTTCCTAGAATTCCTGCTTCAAGTATAGTTGAGAATCGCCCACTTTACCTTAGCTATTCATTTTCCTGGTCAGTGTATTATAGGGCCAACTATACACGCCCGAGAGTCAACAATGAGCCTACGCAACTATTCACTTGGTCGATGCTCTTTTTTTCTGCTGCTGATGATTAAATTAGTCTGGGGTGGGGGGGGGAGAGGAACAACAAGAGAGAAGGCAGAGAGAGAGAGAGAGATAAAGATGCAAGGAAAGGCAGAGAGGTTAACCAGACGCACATCTGGTTTGCTACCCTGCACTGGGGAAGGGATAAAGGGGAGAAAAGAGGTTGCAGAAAGATGAGAAGGTACACACAATCACGAGCACACTCGGGGAGCACACACAGTTTACAGGCGGTCACTCAGGTTTGTTGACTTAAGGTAAAGTAGCAGTGCTTTAGTTGCTTTCTGCGCAACTGAGGCAGATGCCCAAGGTCCTAGTATCTTCTGCACACAAAATGGTCCGGGGTCAAGTCGATTCAAAACCATCCGTAGCTGGCATCGCTGTGTGTCGTAGCAAGCGCAGCTGCACAGGACGTGTTTTGATGGTCTCTTCATCTCCGCAGTAGTCACATGAAGGAGTGTCTGCCATACCAATGCGAAAGGAGTACGCCTTTGTGAATGCAACACCCAACCAAAGGCGGCATAACAGTGTCGCATCGGAGCGGGAAAGGTGTGATGGTAGCTTTAGCTTGAGCGAAGGATCCAGTTCATAAAATTGACACCTTTGGAAGCTGGTAGACGACCAGAACGTGCGTGTGAGATCTCGAGCCAGCAGGTAAAGTTGTCTTGCTGCATCATTCCTTGATAGAGGAATCGGGACTACACGGGTTTCTTCATGGGCTGAGCGGGCTGCATCATCGGCTAATTGATTTCCGGTAATACCGGTATGTCCAGGAAGCCATTGATATATAATATCATGCCCTCGTGCTAGAGCTTCATGATGGCAATGTCTTATTTCTTCTACCAGTTGGTCATGGCTCCTCCTACGCATGGTAGACTGCAAACTCTGAAGCGCTGCCTTCGAATCACAGAATATGACCCATTTTCCTGGACGTTCTTGAACGAGATATTGTAAAGCAGCCCTTATAGCAGCAAGCTCTGATGCCGTAGATGTAGTCATATGCGACAACTTAAACTTGATTGTCATTTCTGCAGCCGGAATTACAGCGGCACCTGATGAGCTGCTGGATGAGACGGACCCATCAGTGTATATCTGCGTTCGGTCTAAGTACAACTCATGTAATAATAGCAGTGTTGCTTGCTTCAATGCTACTCTGGAGTGACTGCTTTTCTTTTTGATTCCCGGAATTTCTAGACGTACTTGCGGCTGGTCGAGGCACCACAAAGGGCATGCCGTTCTCGCAGCTGGCGTATATCCTGATGGAATGCTGTTTAGGTGCTTGGCTATGACGTCTGAAAACGTAGCACGTGGTCTTCCGGAAGGTAGAAGGGCCAAGTGGTGGTCGGGGACACGGCTAGCATGTCGAATGTGCGCTCTGAGACAATCCACAACTATATATGTCCTGACCGGATGGTCTTTGGCAAGCATGATTGTGGCATAAGTAGAAGCGCATCGGGGCAGTCCTAGGCAGATACGCAGTGCCTGACCCTGCAAACTCTCCAATGAATGAGTATTCGATTTGCAAGTGTTAGTCAGCACCGGCAAGCTGTAGCGCAATAGACCCAGAAATAGGGCCCTGTACAGCTGTAGCATGGAGGCCACAGAAGTTCCCCATGCTTTACCGCACAAGAATTTCATGATATGCACAATAGATAGCAGTCTCTTCTTCAAGTACGCACAATGTGGGCTCCACGAAAGACTTCTGTCGATAATTATGCCCAGGAAACGATGCGTCCGTGCATATTTGACACTCTGCCCATTGATGTAAACAGGGTATGGCGTCATTGGTTTGCGTGTAAACGCCATCAACGCGCACTTCACAGTTGATATATTTAGGCCTTGTTTCTGAAGGTAGGCTGTTGTGAGGGTTGCTGCCCGCTGTATTCGTGCACGCACCTGAGGGCGAGTAACTGCAGCACTCCAGAGGCAAATATCATCGCCGTATATGGATAGGCACACCGACTTTGGCAGAACCTTCACCGGACCAATGAGGGCCACATTGAACAATGTGGGGCTTAAAACACCTCCCTGAGGTACTCCGCAGTAGGTGTAATGTTCAGCAGTTTTACCCTCATCTGTTTGCACAAAGAAACCCCTGCCAGTTATATAGTCATTTATCCATTGAAACATTCGTCCACCAATGCCCATTGCTGCGAGAGAAGTGAGGATGGAATCGTGAGCTACATTATCATATGCACCCTTCACGTCAAGAAAGAGTGCCACTGATATGCGCTTGCGACTTTTTTCTTGTTGAACAAATGTCGATAAATCAATGACACAGTCAATGGAGGAGCGGCCCCGACGAAAGCCTGCCATGCAAGAAGGGTATTTGGTGTATCGTTCCAAGTACCACTCGAGACGAAATAGAACCATTCTTTCCATCACTTTTCCGAGGCAGCTTGCGAGGGCAATAGAGCGATACGCTGTCAAGTCCAATGGTGATTTTCCCGATTTCAAAAGTGGTATTAATCGACTTATTTTCCATTCTCTGGGAACACTGCCGCTGAGCCAGGAGTTGTTGAAGCATGTTAAAAGTTCTTTTCTAGCTTTTTGTCCAAGGTGTCCCAACGCACTATAAGTAATACCATCAGGACCTGGCGATGACATGCGCTTAGAAGCGACTAACGCACCTTCCAGTTCTTCCATGGTGAACGGAGCGTCCATTTCTGGTAATCGCGTCTCAGGAATGAGCACGGCGTCGATGCTCTCATTCATAATATTCCCGGCAACTCTCGTGCAAAATTCTTCAGCCACCTCGAGTTCTGTTTTTCCATGATGGAGTGCCAAAGCTTTAAAAGGGTGCCGTTGTTGTGGAGAGGAGCGAAGACCACGAACTGTTCTCCAGATATATGACAGCGGTTTATGGGGGTCTAGAGATTCGCAGAATGCTTTCCAGCGTTCGCTCTCCAGTTTGTAAATGCGTCGTTGAATCTTTTTCTGGAGCCGCCTTGCTTCCCTCAGATCGTAAATTGATCTTGTGCGTCTGTATCGTCGTTCCGCACGCCTTCGTATAGCTCGTAATTTTTTCAGTTCGATGTCAAACTGTGTTACTTTAGACGAAAATGGTAATTTGCGTTTGGACGCTTGCATAGCTTCCACTATGGTATTTTCCAGGCTGCAGGCGAGGCCTTCTTGGCAAGCGTTCTCAACACGCGATGCAAACATCGACCAGTCAGTGCCAATTGCAACACCGGAAGAGAATTTTTTTATGATACCATCGATCGTCACGTAGGTGGGTATGTGATCACTCCCATGAGTCTCAATATCGCAAAACCACTTAACTTTGTGAGAGAAGCACCGTGACACCAATGTCAGGTCAAGGCAACTGCCATACGTGAGACCCCGCAGATATGTGGGGGTACCATCGTTCATGATGTTTAGTGAGGAAGGCAAGAGAGGAAGGCAAGAGAGAAGGCAGGGAGGGTGGCAAACCAAGCACATGCCTAGTTTGCTACCCTACGCCGGGGGGATGGGAAGGTGGTATAAAGATGAAAAAGAGAGGAAAGAGAAGAGAAAGAGAGAGAAAAAAAGATTGTCAGTCAATGGGCTGACGCGTATGCAGTTGTGGCACTACACAAAAGTTAAAGGTGGTCACGTAGGCCTGTAGTCCTGAAAAGCACAAGACAGCTTTAACTGCCTTTTGAGCCGACGAAAGGCGAGGACGGTGTTCCAGTAGCATCTGCACAGAGAGTGGCCGATCGTCCAATTGTCGCAATGCGTCCGAAAGCTTCTGTCTTTCAAAGGCAAATCGAGGGCAATAGCATATCAGATTCTCAGCAGACGTCGCATTCCGCATTGTCGGTCAATCCGATGAGGGTTAAATGTGCTTTTGTGAAGGCAACGCCGAACCAAAGGCGACAAAGAAGCGAAGCTTCAAGTCGACGGAGTCCGGATTGAGGTCGAAGTTCCAGTCGAGGAATTATCTGGTAGAGTCTCGTATGTCTTATGCTTGGGGTGTTCCACTCTATAGCAGACACAGACTACGTGCCAGGTGCCGAAGTTTCTTTGCAGCGTCAATCCTTGACAATGGAATCGGAAGGGTGTGCTCTTCTTGCTGCGATCTGCGAGCCGTGTTGTCTGCGGAATCATTGCGACTGATCCCACAATGGCCAGGTAGCCACTGAAAATTGACCTCGTGGCCTGTTTCTGTGACGTGGTGAAGAAGCTTGACAACCTCGTAAGTTAACTGTTCATAGCAACCTCGTCGAAGGACTGACTGCATGCTCTGTAGGGCCGGTTTCGAGTCGCCAAACACAGCCCATTTACTCGGTCTTTGGGATTTGATGTACTCGAGGGCGCCACGTAAAGCCGCTAGTTCTGGCGCCGTAGACGTAGTGACGTGTGACAGCTCGATTCGCAGGGTGAGTACCTCGGAATGGGTGGGCCTTCAAAACACCCACTAGTTGCGCCATTCGCATCTTTTGACACTTGGCGGGATCGCTACGCATCTGTCGCAATTTTTGGAACTGAATTAAGGACAACTTCCGCATGACATTCATATATAGTGTTTTCTTCTGGAGTCGAAGCCACATGTGGTACTTACTCGTAGAACACGGCCCAAGGAGAGTGGGTATGAGCCACAGGTGATTGAGAGTTTTTATCGAGCCGCGTCGGACGAGAACTCAGCGGTAGAACCCCTGCTTGCCACGTAGACGGCTTGTGTTCGGTTGTCACTTGAAGCGAATATTTTTATCATTTATTGCTTTTACGTTTTCTCGACTTTTCGGCGGCCGATAACGCTGATTTTTCGCCTACAACCAACGACGATGACACCGACGCCGACAACGGGATTTCCGCATTTTTAACGGTGTTGGGTTAAAAAAAAAGCTTGTACCGAGCTTTCCCGGGACTTGATCCGATAACCGTGTTGAAGAAGGTGTGTCTTACCGCTTTTCGTGCAGGGCCAACAACAAACGAATCATCGGAGTGTTCAGCGCTAGATGCGACCATCATTCCTGCCAGTTGCCACTTCAGTTGAAGCAGGAGAACAGTGATAGTGTAATTGGCGTAAAGAATGTATTATTGTTGAAAATATTGAACGAAACAAGCAAACCACGCAGGTTATGGATTGTGAAAATGCAAATATATTTCACGCGTGATAAGGATTTACGAGTGCAAGGCATTGTCCTAACTTTACGATGTGTTGTGCATCTGATTTGCTTCCTCACTAAACAGCTTTAAAGATATGTCGAGTTTTTTTTTTTCGCTCCACAAGTACGTATGTGCGTGTGATCTTATAAATGTGGAAATAAGTATTGAATATGAAAGGCTTGGATGAAAAACTCAAGCTTAATTGATTGACATGTGGTGTTTAGCGTCCGCAAACCACCATAAGAATATGAGAGACGCCGTAGTGGAGGGCCTCGGAAATTTCGACCACCTGGGGTTCTTTAACGTGCACCCAAATCTGAGCACACGGGCCTACAACATTTCCGCCTCCACCGAAAATGCAGCCGCCGCCGCAGGGATTCGATCCCACGACCTGCGGGTCTGCAACCGAGTACATTAGCCACTACAACACCGAGGGCAGGGTAGAAATCAAAGCTGTATGATTTTTTGTTTTCAATTTTTAGCGGCAATTTTTTTATTAATTCACTTAGTTAACTGCATGCTCTGTGACTGACATGCTCTGCCAGTCTGTCTGTCTGTCCGTCCATGCGTCCGTCCGTGCTTCCATCTAGAGAACACTCGAAGTACCGCCATAAGACATACGAGACTATACCAAATAAACCCTCGACTGGAACTTCGACCTCCATCCGGACTTCGTCGACGTGAAGCTTCACTTCTTTGTCGCCTTTGGTTGGGGGTTGCCTTCACAAAAGCATATAGAACCCTCATCGGATTGACCGACAATGCGGAATGCGACGTCTGCTGCACCAAAGAAGACATCGACCATCTGATATGCCATTGCCCTCGATTTGCCTCTGAAAGACAGAAGCTTTCGGACGCATTACAACAATTGGACGATCGGCCATTCTCTATGCAGATGCTACTGGAACACCGTCATCGCCTTTCGTCGGCTCAAAAAGCAGTCAAAGCTGTCTTGTGCTTTTTGAGGACTACAGGCCTATGTGACCATCTTTAACGTTTGTGTAGTGCCACCGCTGCATACGCGCCAACTGATTGACTGAGAATCCTTTTTTTTCTTTTTTTTTGTTCTCTCTCTCTCCCTTTCTCCTCCTTTCCTCTCTCTCTCATCTTTATGCCCCCTTCCTATTCCCCCAGCGTAGGGTAGCAAACCGGGCATGTGCCTGGTTAACCTCCCAGCCTTCCCTCTTGTTGTTTACCCCCCCCCCCCACTTAGTTGTGCCTGGGAGTTAACTCGAGGTTTTTAAGCACTGAATGAGCGTTGCAGACGGTACTTTCTGTGAACTTTTAATAACTATTTTTAGTAATAATTAATAATAACCTAAATAGTTATGCTACTTGATGTGCTTATCTTTTCTCCTTATATGGCGCAGTGAGCCGGTGTCTGAGAAAAAAAAACGTAGTGTTCAGAGTTAAAATAACAAGAAAGGCACCGAAAGTTTACTTTAAATCGCGGCATTTCGGAGCATGACTGCATGCATACTCTCTTCTTCAAGAGTGATGAGGTGTCCAGTGTAGGAATCCTCATTGTTTGTTCGCAGCCTATTGGGAAGTATGAACTGTTTCATCGCGCATGTGCCTCATTTTGCGTTGCGTTGCCTGTACGCCTTAATACAGCCATGTTAAATACATGTAGTGCAATTGCCCGAAACGACAGGTTAACGCCACAAAATCAGCCTTATCTGAGCATTCTTCTTGTCAAATCTACAGGAGGCGTGTGGTGGGTAAATGCTACGCGGGTACATGACCAAGACGTGGCTTCCTTCTTATTTCATCGAATCCTGACTTGTAGCATATTCAGAGGACCATTCGGACAGATTTGTTGACAATTTCTCCACATAAAGAAATAGTCTGAGCAAAAAAAAAAAAAAACAAGATGGAAACAGTAGAGAACTACCCCGAGTATTATCATAAATCCTTTCCTTGGCATTTTCATACACAAGCCTCTTCCGGGAACTACCAACTGTTTAATTACTTTTCTCAAATTTAGCTTATAACGAATGTGGTTAGAGGAGGAGTCTGTTGTTCTCAGAATTGCAATCTGTAGAGTTCTCTTCATAAATTCAATTCAAGGGTTTCGGCAGAACCCTAATGGTTTTGTACTTGGTCATATACAACGACTGCTTCAATGTAACGCGAGATGAAAGTATATATATCAGGTTGCACCGATACTTTACACGACGATATATTAAAGCTGTTTTTTTTTTTTGTAAATTGGCAAAACCAAAGCCGGAGCGTACACGAGAATGCTATTCGGCGTTACGCGACAGCATAACCTGGGTGCTATATGCATACGCTGGTCTTTTTTTTTTGTGTTGAACGCCGTCGCTAAAGCCTGTTCTATGAACTGTTAAATCCAGTAATATATTTGCAATACGTGAGTTATACCGTGTTTTCACACAACTGCACGAATTACTCGCCTTCAGAAAGCCTCAGATTAGTAAAGGTTAATACACGCGGAATGAGCTTATAGTCATGGTCGAAACATCACATTTATTACTCTTTAACGTTGATCGGAATAAATTCGAAGAAACGAAAAAAAATGGGTTGCACCTGTAAGTTTAAATTCGAAGGTTACACCCTGTACGCAAGAGTGCCTTGACCGTGGCACACGGCGGGCATTCAACTGCCGTTGAATAATCGAAGTTGTGAGGTTATATCCGATGTCGTCCCGAAAATGGATCGCAGGCATGGCAGCGAGCTCTAACGCCTTTGATGCTGTTCTAAGCCCGTTATGAATCGGGTTATACTTCGACTCTGGTAAATGAATGGCTCGCGGCAGGAAACGCGTTGAGTTTTTACGTGCACCGGCTTTTCTGGTGGTTTTTTTTTTTTTAGCTCACGCGACGCTTTACCACCTGCGCGGGCGGTTTAGGATCATCGTTGAGCAGGCAGCGGCGGATGTTACCTGGGGTGCGTGGGCGTGTGGCAGGCGTGCAAACGAGATTGGTTTGGTTTTGCTGTGGCTGCTAAACGGAGCAGCCATAGATCGTTCAATTCAATTCAACTTTTATCTTACCGAAGACAACTGACGGATGACTGGGCCGTGAACAGCTTTCAATTCCAACCACCTGGGGTTCATTACCGTGCACCCAAGTCTGAGCACACGGGCCTACAACATTTCCGCCTCCACCGGAAATGCAGCAGCCGCAGCCGGGATTCGATCCCGCAACCTGAGGGTCAGCAGCCGAGAGAGAGAATAAAACATTTATTTGCGACCGAGGAAAGAATGTCGGTGAGTGGGATCCTTAGTCCGGGATCCCTTTGGCACGGGCCGCTGTCCTCGCTCGTCTCACGAGGGCCTATTGGGTCTTCGGATCCGAGCTGGACAGAGCTGCCTCCCACCCTACAGTGTTGTGCTGTGCTCTGGGTTGTAGATGTGGATTGTGTAGGCTTTCCCATACCATGTGGTACGGGGTGGCTGTTTTATTGACGCAGAACTTGCACTGTGGTGCGTATGTGTCGAGATCTATCTTGCAAATTTTGCATGGTATGGGGTAAGACAAGGTCTGCAGGCGACGCCACGGTAACTGTGATTCTTTGCTGAGCTTTGGCCCCCGGGGCGGGAGTTTCCGTCTTTCGTGTCTTTGATGCTATAGAATATCTGTGTATGTTAGGATCGGGTCCATACGTCGAGTACTTTAGCCACTAGACCACCGCAACAAACCATCTGTTGTTTTGTAACTAGGTTGTTCAATTATCAAACACATGATTCCACTGCAACAAAATTCGCTAAATCTGAAAGAAGGCTGCATGAACGCCATCCTTATCTTGTGGTAGCGACTGCTTTGCTCTGTATTTGCTTTAACTGAAAACATCACAAGCTTTTGTGATGAGGCGCTAGCATTCAAGGACGCTGTTGGTGCATGCGTGTCCTCTCTCAATGTTCCTATATGGTGGAGGGTGTGATGTGACTCCAAGCCCACTCAGCCCTGCAGTGGTGAAGCAGGTGATGCGATACTGGCATTGAAAAATGTCAATATAGTTTGGTTATAGATGGCACTATACTCCACAGTTCTATGCATAATTAGAAAATCTCACTACTAGGCACGGCACACGTGTGTGAAGTGGTGACTTTTTAGGCAAAATTTCAAAAAAAATGGCGACTTTCGGCGACTGGCTTGCTCGTCATGTGGCGAATTTCACTCTAAAGTCTGTGGCGACCCTGCCGATAGCTTTGGTAGGTCGCACAGTGGCACACACCCGTTCAGACGATGATAGTTTTCCGGTGGGTTAAAAGTGGCATGCACATGCCCGTTTTGAGATGATGAAAGTTTTCTGGTGGGTGCAAAGTTGCACATACCGTTAATTAGGATGATGTGAGTTTTTTTATGGGTGTGAAGTGGCGCATACCCGTTTTAATTTGGTTAGAGTTTTGATTGATTGATTGATTGATTGGTTGATTGATTGATATGTGGGGTTTATCGTCCCTAAAACCACCATATGATTATGAGAGACGCCGTAGTGGAGGGCTCCGGAAATTCCGACCACCTGGGGTTCTTTAACGTGCACCCAAATCTGAGCACACGGGCCTACAACATTTCCGCCTCCATCGGAAATGCAGCCGCCGCAGTCGGGATTTGAACCCGCGACCTGCGGGTCAGCAGCCGAGTACCTTAGCCACCAGACCACCGCGGCGTGGCAGGTGAGAGTTTTTGGGTGGGTGCAAAGTGGCACATACCCGTTAAGACGATGAGAGTTTTCTGGTGGTTAAAAAGTGGCACATACCCGTTAATTAGGATGATGTTAATTGTCTGATGGTTCCAAAGTGGCACGTACCCGTTAAGATGATGAGAGTTTTCTGGTGGGTGCAAAGTGACACATACAATTTTTTGATTATGATAGCTTTCTGCGATTGACTCACAAGGAAAGACCTCCTGAGCAGCTTGGCTGCTAGAAAAAAATAAAGAGGCTAACGGGGAGACGAAATAAACTCTTGCCTATTTGGCACGTAATCCTCTTGTGAGTAACTCGGAAGGCTACACATAAGTTAGGTCCGCAATCTTGTCCGTCACTCTTCAATGTACTGCATTAGTATACCAGCTGATGTGTGTGCAGGCAAGTTGCCTTCTGTGTGATCTTAACCACTGGTATTTTCACGCACATCGATGTGTCAGTGACCCACCGTGAAGCAGAACCCGTGTGGCATCGTTCGAAGACGCGGGTTCGAATGGCTGTCGATTCGAACGGCGCTGATACGGCGACGAGTTCGAACGGCGCCGATATGCAAGAACGCAGGTGTATACTTTGATAAAGGTGCGCATAAATTTCGCTTCACTATAATGTAACCACAGCTGGTTAAAATGCATCTGGATACCCCCTCTACAGCCTGACTGATACTCGTAGCGTTCTTTTGGTGAATAGCACAGCAAATATTGTATAAATGAAAATAATAATTATAGAGCCAATGCGTTTACGTTGAGGCATGCTACCATAGCGACGCACAGTGCGACTACAGTTATTTTTAATAAGCATCATGAGAGTCATTGTAATACCATTCGGTCTGAATAACTGCACTAAATTCATGTTAGCCACACCGCGGCATCTGAATGCAATTTTTCGTGCCTGTTTGCTTACCCCCCCCCCCCCCCCGAATCTATGCTAACGTTTGCGCGGTCCGTTTCTCCTTTAAGATATCGGCCAATTCTAACACTAAACGAGATGTCAGCCAGCATAAAGTGTAAAAAACACTGACACTTTTTTTTAGTTTGTTCCGCGTGGTGATATGTATTTCGACGAGCGCACACTCTGATTTTTAGCTCGTTGCAGCGCCTGTTGCGAGTAAAAGAAGTTTAGTTCAGGTTTACGGGCTCCCGGTGACAGCCTCCGGGGCCTCGTTAACACTGGTTTCTTCTTTCACGCCGCGAAGCATTGCCGAAATACGTTGTTCTCCTTCGAATGTATGCGCGCGCTAAGTTTATGTCATGCCAGCACCTGTCTCGTTCCATTCGCGTGTTTCGTTGTACATCTTGCCGTATACGTCCCAGGATGGTCCTATAGCTGTTAAGACGAACATGCTCGTTGGCTACATGCATCGATTGCTATCGCATGTGGAATTAACAAAGTCCAGCAGTCTCGCGCCGTACGTATGGCTCCCTGGTGATTTATGGACACAGGCAGATATACCTTGAAAGAACGGCGCACCTCTTGTAAGGACAATAATCTTAATACTCCCAGCAAACAAAAAAACAAAACAACAAACACGTGCTTTCCTTTTCTTTAGTGTACATTGCAAAGCGCAATATTTCAGCTGTATTACCGAAACCTGATATTCGTCAAGATGTGGCATAGCTTTTGGGCACATTATAGAGCGCAAAACCAGGCATTCACAAGAACTTCCTGTGGCTCTCGTTGTTTTGGATGTCTGCCTCTGCTTCCTAATGTCCCCAAAACGGTCAACCAAGCCTTCTTCTTCTTTTTTTTTTCTTTTTCACGGTTGCAAATTCTGAAGTACTGTGAGGTAGAACGTCGATGTGTTTTTATAGTTCGAGGAATTTCATAGCTGGGCGTCGTAGTTTCGCGCGTTTTCAAACCGGCACACCATGCATCACGCGAGCTCGTAGCTCACAGCACTGACGCGCAGCTGGTAGGGCAAGGCTTTTTAGCAACTGCACCTGCATGTCGCAAGCTCTCAACTCATAGTCGCGGCAATTTATGTGCACTTTTTTCTCTTTTTTTGCAGAACCACGTGAAAAGGGATGTTTTCCTTTCGAGCTTCTTCCTCGCTTGCTTCCATGGCACTGACTCGAATGATACGTATGCCAATTGTCTCGGGTCGCGAGAGTGGGAACAGCTGAAATGATGATGCTGCCTCGTTGGCCTTGGCACATAGGCTGCTCATTCGGCTGCGTTCCCGTTTCGACAGTGTGGCATACTTGCCTGACAATATCAGATTAGGTTGGGTATTATATTTTAAGGTTTTGTATCGATTGTCGGGCATTTACGGTTGGGTTGCTCAATGGTAAGCATAACTCACCGTTGCTGCTGGATGTATTTGCGGGATGCGTTGCTAGATGTTTTTTTTTTGTTATACACAACGTTGTGCGTTCTCTTTGATAATGAGAGAAGTGGTATAGCCGTGACAATACAATCAGCTCCGCTTCGCAAACAACGGTGAAACGGCAAAGCTGGTGGTGTTCCCTTTGTCAGGTTGATGCATTTTTGCGCTTTGCAAGCCTTTAAGATATGGCGCTTCACTGATCTTCATGAAACACTTTTTGTTAAGCTCTGAGGTGGTGGTACATATATATTGCATCTTGTGCGCACTGATCTTATACACAGATTTATAAACAAGCCTTCGCTTAAGATGATCCGATGTCTTGTATACCACTGATCTGTATGAATCACCGTTGGTTCAGATTTTAGTCGGTCGCATAGCCAAGACTTCAATGTAGAGCGTCGTATAAATTGCGTGACAAATATCGCTGGCAATACTTCATTCTTCGGGTTAAGTTGTCAATTTCATTAAGGCTCAATTATTTTTCGCCCTGCAGCTGTGGAAACGAGTTGTGCACAACCCTGTCCTGTACGACGTAATATCTGTCACAGCAAACGCGATGCCCTACATGATCGATCACACACAGCCACACACTGCCATGACGACATAAGCGATGCGCAGTTGTGGTTTCGTATAGTGCAGCTGACACTGGCGTATACGGTGTTGCGTCGAACTGATGGCAATGACAATTATGGCGCAATCAGCTTCATGGTTGTTAAGGTACTTTGATGGCACAGTACCTATTCGCTTCTTGCTACAAGTTCATCTATGTGCCAATGAATTAGTTATTTATTTGCTGTATCGTAATTAACCATTCATCTCTCTCCCGCTCTATATAACCCTCATATGTTCGTTTTGCTACTTTTGCGTAAGCTTCATTCATTTCTTACTGATAATTTTCAGTTGCGAATTTCTCAGGAAAGCATTTAGGAAGTAACCTTCGGGTGAACGCGTGTTTATTTGTTTATTCATTTATTTACCCTCCTTTCAATGCCCAAAAGCATTGCAGTAAGGCGTACGAGAAAAAAAGTGGCGTAGTTATTAACAAAACGCTACAAGCCGTTTTCTAATGTGACACTGAATTTCTGATCGTAAGTTATACTACATAGAGATTGTCACAAGAGTGTCTTGCTGACTGAGTTGGTTCAGCTTTATAATAGACTCTTTAGCGCAGAAACAAGAGGGGGCGGGGACAATGAAAGAACCCCACGAACACGGTACAAACTGTTACCTTTGATAGGCATTGTGGCGGGAAAACGCTCCCATGCGATGCTCGTTCTAGAAACAAGAAGCTCGTGACGCAGCTTTGTCCAATAAAAGTGTAGACACACTTGATAACGATTGGCCTTAGGCGATGTGTAACAATAGGACGAAATATAACGTCCTTCATATTGTTGCTCAATTATTGATTTTGTGAAAAAAATTATGGTTACATGATTTTCTATGCACCCCGCGGCAGTAGTCTAGTGGCTAAGGTACTCGGCTGCTGACCGGCAGGTCGCGGGATTGAATCCCGGCTGGGGTGACTGCATTTTCGATGGAGGGTGAAATGCTGTAGACCTGTGTGCTCATCAGACTTGAGTGCACGGTGAAAAATTCCAGGTGGTCAAAATTTTCGGAGCCCTCCACAGCGGTGTCTCTCATAATCATATGATGGTTATGGGACGTTAAACGCCACATATCAATCAATTAATCATTTTCGGTGCTATGAAAGGTCAGGCAAGTTTGGGCTTTTTCGAACGCAGCCAGTCATCGTGAACCGGGTAGCTGTCGCTTTATTCTGCCTTGAGGCTACAGCGTGTAACGTTGCGGTAGCATGGAGGAAAGATTTGTGCAAACGAACTTCGTGAAAGCACATAGAGCGAGCGATTAGAATTAAAGAAGGTCGTTCGCGAAGCCGCAGCTCTCCGAGGTTGGCAACGGCTCGATTTATTCGCGTTGCTCCACGATTACGGCCTAATCCCCAACTACCCGGAAGGTCGACCGTGAAATGCAGATCGTAAGAACGCTTTGCTAAGTGGTTACACGAAGTCAAACACAAGCTTTTTTTGTTTCCGCGTCTTGGCAAAGCAAGCGAAGCACCGTACAGATTGGTGTTAATTTATTTCCACTATTGTTAAGGTTGGGTGCCTGATTTACAAACCTCCCCTCTCTCAAGCAAAGGCTCCTGCTGTGCGCTGCTTCTGCATTGTCTTTGTTTACGTTGCGCGTCGACACACATTTCAAGGTATACATAGACTGGTAGTGAAAGCTCCATATAAGCCAATACGTTCAGAAATTGGTGGCTGATCGAGTGATCATGGGGCCCAGCGCCATCTCTGTGAGGAGGGAACTCTTTCGGTGGATTAAAAAAAGTAAAGCGGATGTGACGAAATAGTTGGTAAACAAGTGATGCCATTTTGTGTGCATTAGCGCGATATTTGATCTCAAATTACCTTTTACGGAGTCCTGATTGCTAAGGACACGCGCCAAGGCGATCGCCGGTGAGTCGACCACGAGTGCACTTTAAGTGAACGCCAGCTAATCTAATGTGGACTCATGGCTAAATAGTCATGTTTAACTCTACTATACCGTTCACTATGCCTCGGTTTTACAAGCTTATTCTTCGAACATTTATTTGCTGTTCGTGGCATTTTTCGCCGATGGCTTAAGGCAAAGAACAGCGTAACAGCGTATACATGTGATATCTGCAGCGTGGTCTATTTGTTTCACTGATATGCAGGTTTGTTACCATGCACAATGATAATAAAATGATATTACTTCAGTTTTATTTAATGGTCACAATAACTCAAATTTAAAACACTGCTCAAAACAGTAACGAAAAAGAAAATGACCCGAATCTACATGTTACAAAGTAAATGTCGTCGAAAGACGATAGTCTTGCGTCTGGAGAGAGTGAACAAAAAGTTTATTTGATGTTCTGCGCGAGAAAATTGGTGAATGGTATTCTGAAGGCGCTACGTTAGAGTGCCTCGAGCGTGTAGCGGAGGCCAACAAGTGCATCTAGGCACGTTAGACACGAGCGTCATCTAGCCGTTATCTTCGAAAACGAAGGCGTGCGTGACCGCGGAGAAAGATGCGCGCCAGTCTCGGAGGTGCTAAGGTGTAGAATTCAAAGCGACGGGCAGATGCCACCACCGTGACGTCGTAGCAAAGCGTTGGAAACACCTTCTTGAGCATCGGGTTGATTGCGGATCCCGTCTAGCTGCGTTGTTCGCTCCTGAATGATCCGCTTCTTAACGTGTCTTTCTGGTGTCAGCGCAGCGCGATAAACGCTACAGTCTTAAGAGTTGCTTGTGTTTGCCTCTTCTAGTATAAAGGCAGACATACAAAACATAGACGTGTTGTTATGGCGCCTCAGGTATGCGCAATATTTGCTTTTTTTAATTGAAAATCACACAACTATGAACGCTAAACCTTGATCAATATTAGTGGGCACTGCGGGTGGGGTTGGCCGTTTGGTGCCGTTTGAGGTATCGTTAGGATGGAAAAACAGACAAATGTACAGACGGACGGACAGACAGACAGACAGACAGACAGACAGACAGACAGACAGACAGACAGACAGACAGACAGACAGACAGACAGACAGACAGACAGACAGACAGACAGACAGACAGACAGACCAAAAGTTTTCCCTCGAAGGTCCCCAAAGACTATCGTCTTTAAAAAAAAAATCGGCGGACACTCCTTGCGTTATGTTTTTCTGTTTTTTTTCGCATGATGCTCTGATAAATTACTGTTATGTATAC
This sequence comes from Rhipicephalus annulatus, assembly GCA_013436015.1. NCBI lineage: Eukaryota > Metazoa > Arthropoda > Arachnida > Ixodida > Ixodidae > Rhipicephalus > Rhipicephalus annulatus. Next base: position 48,944 of record WOVY01013462.1, read on the forward strand.
GAGAATAAAGACATGGGAACTGTACCGTGATAGATAAGTTGGCGATATGCTCACCGATAACGCGAATAGTAGACACTGCTCGCATACTCAGAAGAAAACCGGGCTGCAGGAATACTCATGGATGAAAGTCCAGGGAGCAGTGCATTCCGAACCATTGTCCATGTTTCCTATCTAGAAGACATGGGTCTCCAGGCATACGTTTGGTGCTACTGCGTCCTTGCGCAGCACATCGTTTCCGCAGCTACCGACGAAAGCACTCCGCGTTAAATGTAATTCTCATCGTTTTTCTGCCCGTTGGACACTGTACTGAAGACGTTCACCACCGGTAAAACCCACTAAACAATTTCGCGCACAACAGAGAACGCAAGCAAGTGCAGAACACTAAAACACGTGAATGGGCGCGTCTTCGCAGACAAATTTTACAGGTGGGCCTTGCCATGTATACCCATCTAGTGTGAGGGCTACACTGAGTAATAATAGCGCGGGCAGAGAGCGCTAGAAATAATTTTCGCAATAGTAAAAGTAAAAACCATCATAATTTCTTTCCTCATTACACCTACATAATATTGTTGGGGAAAATAAATCTCGTTTGTGTAACCTATTGATTGCTTCAACTTTGAATCGAACTTGGTTTTTTCACTATTAGTGTTTGTTCTCTCCACACATAGTCGTGCTTCAATCGCAGCTCCCATTACTCTCCAAGCTGATGTCGCTGGCAATAGCTCCTGAACCGCTTTGCGCCCGAGCCTTCGCGACCCATTTAAATAGACCTTGCACATTTCTTCAGAAATGTTCCCGCATGAGCACGCTCTATCGATAACACGGTAGCTTTCTATAACTTTATTAAGCGTTGTTTTGTATAGAAGAGAAGAGCTAAATATGTCGTGTCTTCAGCGTCCACCAGTGCAAGCTGGTCTTGCGTGCGAAAAAGTTTGTGAACATGACATCCGCGCTACTATCTGTTGAAACACTAAAGTGGAATTTCGCCGCATAACTGTCGTGATTCTCGCAAGAAAGAACCATGGTCGCACACATAAGATGACGCTCAAGCTATAGGAAGACTTAAATCACAAGCATTCGCCAGTTAGTTACATGTATGAGCAGAGATGAGCGCTTTTAAACATGCATTTGCATTTTGAACGCGCACAAGGTTATGCGTTTATATAATGTTTTTTTTTTCTTTGTAGATTGCTCAAAACACGCATAAGTCAGACAACGGTATCACCAATATAGGAAGCTATGACCAAACACTGTGCCCTTCCTCTGCGAAATACTTAGCACAGTTTCCTGCCCGTGCCATAGCATGCCAATGGAACGCGGATGTTATAAATTCGGAGAACATTCGTTGCGAGATACCTGGCTCATTGTTATCAAACACGTTGCTTTGGCTATTCAGCTTTGGAGTAATATGCCGCATGCAGAGTACTATTTTCAGGATTAAAAAGTGATTCCAAAACAAACACTCATTCTCGTCACAAGCTTTGCTTGCTTTGCTTAAAATGACACTAAAGAGACAAACGCTTTTTAATAATTCCGAATTCCTCGCACTTGCAACGAGAAGACGCTAGGTGAGCAAGAAAGTGCGCTAAAAGAATGTACAAGTGGCGATGCCACCTCAAAGTTCCCACAACCACACATGCCATGCATTTCTTCTACGAGGTCTTGCCTAGTTTTTAATCAGTACAAAAGAATTACGCTGCCCACTGAGAGGTACATATACATAACTTACCAAGGTATGGGAAATTTCATATCACCAATGACGCCAGAATATGAACAATACAATTTAATATCTGTGACGTTACGCGCGGACATCTTGGCACAATTTAAAAATAAAAATATAATATTGATTTTCTTCTCTGCTATTGAACCTATGATTGCGATATAAAAGTTCTCATAGTATAATTTATAAACGGAAACACATTCATTGTTTTATTTTAGCGTTCCTTTGAAAGCTCCTTTAACAATATGAGGTTGTGAAGGTTTCTCACCTCAGCATTTGTATCAGTGTTGCCTGCATGCAGATCCCGTCTAGCTCAATAAAGGTCAATAAAGCTACAGAACATTATAGAAGCCTTCCTGAGCTGGCTCGTATTGCACATGTCGTTCCCTCTTCAAATACTACATTGTTTGTTACCACCCAAACAGCGTCTTTAATACGCTTGAAGTAACAAGCAATATGTCACGCGAGTTTCCTGTACGGTAGGGCTTTCAGTTCATTTCATTGGGCAGCCTTCCGACGTCAGAGGGTGAGAAAAACAGGTAAGGTGACCCCTCGAGAGTCGAATTTAGAGTAGGCACCCATTTCATTGTATTTAGATATTTCTACGCTAAATACCTTTGCACTGTGTGGCCCTTTTGCTGCCGTTTTTGTGTCACTTATCTCTTAAGCCGTCAGTGTACGCAACCAGCTAGAAAAACCTGTAAAACTATGAAGTCGTGAAAAGTGTTAGAGGGCCCCTTTACTACCTTCACCACTCGAACATTTCGTTCGGATGATTAACCAGCAAAGCTTAAACATGTGGCCTCCAAGAACTTTAATCCTCCTTGGTGGCCTCGGTGTTTAGAACGAGTTGTGATCTGTCGAAGTGTGTTCTGTTGTAGCTTTTCCATTTTTCGATCACTATTTTTTAGAAATGTGCACTTCACACTTTGCATTCGGTGATGTTAGCTTCAAAGGTATTAAGGACATACTAAGGCTTTTTAGGAGCCGGTCTTAATACTCCAGTTGGTATTATCCTAATTTATATATGTGGACAAAACCTTAAGAAAGGAATAGTGCAAGTGCTATAGCTTCTATCATCCAAAGCACGGAAGGACGCGGCAGTTCACCGCCATTGTGAGACATTAAAGGAATTCTACAGCAGCACTTGACTATGAGCAAGGAGCGTCGCCCCTAAAACCCTTTGATGACGTTCTAAGGTCATTTTTCGGGGCCTCATCAAGTGTGAGGACCACGGGACGGCTTCGTGCTCTCCCATAGTAGAGTACCTCTAGTACTCTAAACCGTTACCCACTTTTTCTAAACACAGCACTTGTCTAAATCGTTACCCCCTTTTTTCTAAACACTTGTTTGTGATACGGGACGGCTTCATGCTCTCCCATCGTTTAGTACTAGTACTCTAAATCGTTACCCACTATTTCTAAACACATATATGTTTGAATCTATCATGATGTCGCATGAGTTCTTATGTATACACGCACGGCCGCTGTACATGTATGCCAACATTGTCATGTATATTAGAGCAATGATGTCTTGTGATGTTGGTCGTACATAGATGTGCCGAAGTGCATGTGCCCTATTACTGATATGTTATGAAACCTTTGTTTTTTTGTACATAGAGTAAATATATTTTTTTTCTAAACACATATATGTTTATTCAGGCCGGGCCCGGCCGGGCGTAATTTTCGCCGATGCGGTCTCATCAAGTGTAGGGCGCAAGGGTCGACTTTGATCTCTCCCATAGTATACAACCGAGTAATAAATCGTTAACAACGTTTTCAAAGCACAGTTCCCATATTATGACTGTTCGGGCTGGCATTCCAACTTGTCGTCAAGGTGGCCCGACACAACAGCTATAGTGGCAGTCAATATAAAGTGCCCTATATAGCCTGCAGCTCCCGTATAATTTTCGCTGCGTCTCATTAAACTATATACGGGCACATATTGCTCATTACAGAACTGCAACCGCCGTATAGCTGTGAGCTAAACCAGCTTTCCCGGGCTCAGAACTAGGGTGGCATACCTATCAAGTCATAGTTAAGGTTTACAAAAAGAGTTACCTTAAGCGAAGGAGCCATGAACAAGACTGTGTTTAGATTAACTTGCCGTGGTGGTTATGTGGCGAAGGCACTACTGACCCGAAGGCCGCGTGATCGAATACTGGTCACGGAGGCTGTGTTTTCGATAGAGGAGAAAATTCTCAAGTTGAGGCCTGTGTGCTTAGATTTAGGTGCATAGTAAAGAACCCCAGGTGGCCGAAATTTCCGAAGAAGCCCCAGCAACGCCGTCTCCGTGAATTATATAGGTGTTTTGAGACGTTAAAATTCCAACAATTATTAGAATTACTGTGTACAGGATAAATTGTGAACGTTTTAAAGCAATATATGGACTTTACTGTGGGAGTGGCATAAGATATCCCGTACGCAACGTTATGGACAGTGAGGTGTCGGAGGTCAAGCCTGTGTGTTTGGAAAAGTGTTCAACGATCTCAAATATGAGAGAGCGGAAAGCCCAGAGTATATATATATATATATATATATATATATATATATATATATATATATATATATATATATATATATATATATATATATATATATATATATATATATATATATATATATATATATATATATCTCTATATATATCTATATATATATATATATATATTGAATGTGAGGGTAAGGGTTACCGCTAGAGGACTAGTTTTCAGGCACAGTTAGTCTTTGTGCACAGTGTCTCAAACCTCTCAGAAACTTCATTCTTATTTTTCGGGAGCGTTCTGTTTTGCACGTTCCACAGCCTTGTTGTTAGCATTATTCACGTCGAGTGAATAAAAAAAATATAACTGAAATATATAACTAAAATGTATAACTGAAATATGTATCACCATTGCTGTAATCCTTTTCTGTTTCTCTTCCGTCTCGGCCTTTTTTTTTGTTAATTCATTCAAGCTGAGCTGCCCTAAAGATAATATCAAGCCTTACCACACTCTGCCGTCATTTTATATGGCGTGTTTCCTGTCAATTTTCCCTCGTCAGAATCCTTATCACAGACGCGTAAGCATGTCCACACGGTTAGAGAGAGAGATTAAAAAAAGAAAATCGAAATCAGCCGTAATTGGTCGTGACGTGATGGTGTTCTTTTCCTATACATGTAGATACGCACAAAACACGGTAAACGCAGGTCATACATGCGCTAACAAAGTTAGACAGTTAAATATAACGCATGGTCGGGCCTAAAGCGAACCACACAAGCGTAGTGCTAGTTTAGCACACAAATTTCTTCATAAACATAGTACAGTAGTTGTTAAAAGCCTCCACCCCCCCCCCCACCCGCAAGCTTAGTCATTATTATCGTGAAACATCGGAGTCTACATTCCGTCCCCTTCAGAGCTGTATTTCGCGGTCACCATTAGGCGTCTTAGTGCGACGATAGAGTGATGGCCCACGCTATTCTGTGACTGCCACGTCCGGCCGTGAAATTTGCAGGGCGTCCATTCGTGTGGCTTGCGTAACTATATCATTGCAATTTCTGTCTCGTTACGAATCTAACCAGTTGAGCTTATTGCGACTACGCAACTTCTAAGTGAAAAGAGGCCAGTAATGCGGTGTACACCCTTCCCCACACACGCGGGTGGCACGATACCTTGGCTCGTGGCGCTGAATTGAAATGACTCTCTTCTGCTCATTGCATCGCAGTGCACGCAATAAAACGAAAGGAACCAAAAAAAACGTACTGACTCTGCCCCGCGTGTATAGATCTGCACGCAATGCACGTGCACTGCTGTACGCTCCGCCGCACCGGTCCTTCGCGTAAAAGTATCTATACGAGCTTCTTGCGCAAGCTTGCGTAACTGGGGCAGTGTTCGTCTGCTCGTTCCTGCCCGTGTGAACAGCGCTTATGTAATGCCCCCTTTTACAGCTGCGGCATGACACCTTATACTGTCAGCGCTGAAGTTTTAGGACTTTCTCTGTAATAAATTATTGCTATACCACTTCTTGCTGCTGAGAGGCTTTAAAACTCATAATGCCCCTTATGCATTCGTCTAAGGCGACTCGAAAGCGGAAGCTACCTCCCTTTTCTTTTTTTTTTCTATTTCTCCGCGCCCCTCCAAAACGTTTCAGCTCCAAATCGTGTATTGCAAGCTCTCTCCGCTCATCTAATTTTCCATTGCCTCCGTGATCGGTTCATATCTTACCAAACGACGATGTCATGAGATGATGTCATCATGTGACATCATGTTATGTCGTGATGACGTCACCCTTTTTGGGCATCTTCGGTATTGCGCCATACAGTGATGTTATCATGTGAAGATTATTTCCTGCATCACTTATGTCGACGCCGCATGACGCAGGCACGCTGACTGCCGATTTTCGTGCTTGAGGCATCGAAGGCGTTCGCCTTAATAGAGAGTGGTAGGCTTTCTTTTCTTTTATCGCGGCATTAGTTTTTTTTAAGGGCTCGAAATTGGCTTCCCGCTGTTACTCATATCAATGCGTCTAATTTTGATGATATTGACAATTTCCCTCACCCACGGTACACAACGACTAGTTTTTGTCGTTGTGTACCCATGCAGCAGCTTTGTCATTGCCAAAATCTGAGGAAGATAAATCTCCGGATGACTTTTCTTTGTCTGTGTTCTCCGTGGCGTCACCTGAAGCTGCTGTAGTTATTTTTTTGGTTAGCCTTGTTATCATGTAAACGGCTGCATTATTTCGAGACTAGATTGAGGAGGTCCCTGAGACTGTGATAATATAGGCTGATACATCACCATGTCCAAAAACGGAACGCTGTGTCGTGTATAATGAATGAAATGAAATATTTATGAAAACAAATTATAGTAACTTGTCATTCCTAAAACTAATCAGAGCGTAAAATAATGGCCTATGTGTAGTTGGAAACACAAGAACATTTGACAGCCTCTTGCAGTCATTTCGAATTTCACGTGATAGCATTCCTGAATTTTATGGCTGAACTGGCGTTTGTCTCTAGCTTTAACGTTCCTTTAACATTAGTTTCCTCATAAGTAAACAGAACAGATTATTATACCCAGTGACTCAGCTTTCTCTTGTAGTCTCTGTCAATCTGATCGTTTGAGCAGCTATATAAAGACAGAATGGACAACGATGGAGTGACAAACCACTCTGAACTCATGTGTCAACCTGCCTTAGTTGCCCCGAACTTCGTATGCACAGAAAAAAGAATGTTGGGGGCGACGCTTGCAATTAGACTGAGATATCTTATTTCCCTCAGCTGCTATCTGAAGCCCCTCTAGTTTTGAAACCTTTGGAATGCTCGAGCTTCTGTTGTTCTGGCACAAGATTAAAACGCGTCTCTCTTAAAACTGGAAGAGATTCGTAATTGCTTGTACACATCGCAAAAAGTATGGGTAAATTTGCCAAATATAAGCTTCTTAGGCGAAATGGAAAAATGTTTATTTACGTCCTTGAGAAGCGAGTAAGAGAGCGAAGGCTATACCCAAGGGTATCACCGTCCAAGGTATTATTGCTGTAGCTTACTACGGAAATCAGATACCCTTTTCAGCTTTAAATAAACAATCTTCAGGCATAGCAAGCTACGAGGTATGTACATGTGACATGCAAGGTAATTCTGAGCCAGAATTCACGACGCTCACAGCAACGAGACCTAACTTCGACGTCAATTCTCGCCGCCAACATCTCAATCCCGCGGGTAAGGGAAAAGTCTCGACCAACGGACTTGTAGATATGACTTCCAAAGAAGCCACCACGGCAGTGGAGAGAGGGAAGCACCCCACTGGTCTTCGCACTTTCCCGCGCCGCCTTCTTTCGGAGTATACGCGCGAAGGAATGGGCCATCGAGGGCCGTCCAAATGGAGACCCCAGGGAAACAAATGGTGCTAGCTGTGGCACTAATGACAATGTCAAGTCGCTCCCCGAACGGCGCATGCGCGTGGCTTGCGTAGAGTTCGCGTATAGCATTTCCGAGCAACCTGTGTGTGCGTTTGAACTCGTACCTGTTGCCCCGCGTGTGTGTGGAAGCGAGGAGGAGATAGGAAAGGACGAGGCTGGTGTGTGTGTTGAACGAAGGAGAACAACATGGTAAAAGAAGACGCTTGGTCGCATTCGGGAAGCGTGATGAAGCGGTGGAGAGCCACCCCACTGTTCTCCCAAACCCGCGGAAGGTGAAATTCTTCCGCTTTCGAGGCCCCTTTTCCGAGAACTCCGTTGCGTGAGTCTGACCCAACGTGGGCCGTTTTCTCCGGAGGCAGTTTCGCGCCGGCCGCACTGGCATCTCTTGCGGGCCTCTCGTCCGCTTGGTTTTATATGCGTGCTTTTACGTGTGGAGATGTTCTGTTCGCGAAGCTAATGATCGATCAGAAATGTCAGATGAAGCGAGTCGGGAAACTTTCGAAACCTAATGATATTCTATTTTCTATTTCTCTGAGGTCGAGGGTTCCATCTCGGCCGTGGCGGTCGCATTCAAGTGGAGGTGAAGTGCTAGAAGCCCATGTACCTATTTTTAGGCGTGCGTTAAAGATGGTCGAAATTTTCGCAACCATTGGCTAAGGTGTGCCTCATATAATGTCATACGTTCAGCAAGTAAAACCCCAGGTAATAATATTGCCTACATTGCATTTCATTTCGTCACACGTTCTTATTAGCGCTTTCACAGCGACTTATAAAACCGTCCGATTCCTTACGAACTGCCCATGATTAGTCTGATCGATATATAAACGCAACAACTACGATTTTTTGGTTGTTCTATGCACCTCCGTGTGACTTAAATACGCTTTCGTTTTCAGCATAGACTGCACGCGCACATTCGTTGACGTTCTCGCAAGCAACGGCTGCATACTACCTACTGGCGCGTGTGCTCGCCTCCGATCATATCGATTTAGATAGCATCGAACCATTATCAAAGCTGCTGGTGATGATCAGGTAACATCAGATCTGCTGAAAGATAGAGGACAGATTGTGTTAGAAAAACTAGCCACCCTGTTTACGAGGTGTCTCCTGACGGGAAGAGTACCAGAGTCTTGGAAAAACGCTAACATCATCTTAATACATAAGAAAGGAGATGACAAGGACTTGAAGAATTACAGGCCGATCAGCTTGCTCTCTGTAGTATACAAGCTATTTACAAAGGTAATTGCTAACAGAGTAAAGAAAACATTAGAATTCAATCAACCAAAGGAACAAGCAGGATTTCGAACAGGCTACTCAACAATTGACCACTTTCATACTATCAATCAGGTAATAGAGAAATGCTCAGAGTATAACCGACCACTGTACATAGCCTTCATAGATTACGAGAAGGCGTTTGATTCAGTAGAAATATCAGCCGTCATGCAAACACTGCGGAATCAGGGCGTAGATGAAGTATATATAAACATTCTGGAAGACATCTACAGGGGATCAACTGCTACCATAGTGCTTCATAAAGAAAGCAACAGAATACCAATCAAGAAGGGTGTAAGGCAGGGGGACACAATCTCCCCAATGCTATTTACCGCGTGCTTACAGGAGGTTTTCAGAAGCCTAGAATGGGAACAGTTAGGGATAAGAGTCAATGGAGAATACCTTAGTAACCTGCGCTTTGCCGATGACATTACATTGCTGAGTAACTCGGGGGACGAATTGCAACTCATGATTACGGAGTTAGACAAGGAGAGCAGAAAGGTGGGTCTTAAAATTAATCTGCAGAAAACGAAAGTAATGTACAACAACCTCGGCAAGGAGCAGCGCTTCGAGATAGGTAATAGTGCACTTGAAGTTGTAAAAGACTATGTCTACTTAGGGCAGGTAATAACCGCAGAGCCGAACCACGAGATTGAAGTAACTAGAAGAATAAGAATGGGGTGGAGCACATTCGGCAAGCACTCTCAAATTATGACAGGTAGATTGCCACTATCCCTCAAGAGGAAGGTATATAACAGCTGTATCTTGCCGGTACTTAGCTACGGAGCAGAAACCTGGAGACTTACAAAGAGGGTTCAGCTTAAATTAAGGACGACGCAGCGAGCAATGGAAAGAAAAATGGTAGGTGTAACCTTAAGAGACAAGAAGAGAGCAGAGTGGATTAGGGAACAAACGGGGGTTAAGGATATCATAGCTGAAATGAAAAAGAAGAAATGGACATGGGCAGGGCATGTAGCGCGTAGACAGGATAACCGCTGGTCATTAAGGGTAACTGACTGGATTCCCAGAGAAGGGAAGCGGGTTAGGGGGAGACAGAAGGTTAGGTGGGCAGATGAGATTAAGAAGTTTGCGGGTATAAATTGGCAGCAGCAAGCACAGGACCGGGTTAACTGGCGGAACATGGGAGAGGCCTTTGTCCTGCAGTGGACGTAGTCAGGTTGATGATGATAATGATGATGAACCATTATCGTAGCTCCGCAGCTGCTTAGGCGAAGGTTTGAACGACTAGAGGTTGTCGCTTTCTGCGTGGCTACAGAGCACAATCGCTACAAGTATTCTGTGCACTTGCTTCACTTCTGTCTGACTCGTACTCTCTGGGCAACCTCGTAATTCCCTTTAATTGGCACGCACGTGTACAGTTTAATGCACCCTTTATTAAGCTTCATTAACGCGCGTTTAACATGAGGGGCTTTGGACAAGTGCGACAAGGTAGAACGAAGCAGATATGTGGGATGGATTTCGAAACAATCAGAAAAGAAAAAAGAAACGTTCCATGCTGTACACGTCCTAACGAGGTGTTTCACTGGCAGCTTCACGATGGCCATAAATCGAGTCGGCGTAACCGTCCATTTATACCTGTCTTCGGGGGGGGGGGTGGGGGGGGCTATTTTAAAGTCGGGAACGTACCGTTGATGTGCTCGTTCACGTGTTCACGTCTGTCACAATTGTTCACGCGGTACGTGTGCCTCGACTGAAGAGATCAACCTTACCGTTGTGGCCTGCTTGCAGGCGAATTGCGCTGCTTGTTTTACTACCACGATCTAATATGATCTTCTGCACTGCTCAGAACATGATGCGTTTTAGGCAAGCCGATGACGGAGTGCGTGAAGGGGAACCTGTCTCGCTAGAGCGCGTGTAATTTGTGGTCTCCTTATTTCTTCTAACGTCACAGCGCTTTCCTGAACCACCAAATATGAAGCGTAAGAGTAAAACTCAACCTTCTACCCACTCCCTCTGTTCTCTAGAGCATGCAGAGCTCTCTCAGCTGCGTAGCTGCTGTTGCTACAGAAAAGTGTGAAAGGTTGGTTGCATGGTGTTCGTCTTGTCTTGTCGTGGCTACCGCTGCTTGTGAAGGATCGAGACTAGCGCCTTTCGATATGTTGCAACAGCACGAGTTTACGTACAGGAAATTATGTACAAATTTACAAGACAGCGCCACCGTTGGGACCATTGCATGTTGCCTCGGCAGAGCCGATAGTGCAGAGCACTGTGAGCTGCGACCAGAACTCCATCCTTCACAAGCAGTGATAGCCATGACAGGACAAGACGGGCACCTTGCAACCAACCTTCCACTTCTTTCTGTAGCAACAGAAGCTACGCAGCTGGGAGAGCTCTGCTCTAGAAAACAGAGGAAGTGGGTAGAAGGTTGAGATAATGTTACCAAGGTTAGACTTATTTCAGCTCTTACGATACATTGGTTGCTTTTCTTAGGTTCTGTATACGCACCTCCTATCAACTGAGGCACGGGACCAAACGCAACGTACAAGCGAGTGAATTGTGGCATCAGCTATCGCGAACCCCATGAATGGTCAAATCGCAGTGACGAGAGTAATCACGACATGCTTCTAAAACACGTTGATGGCTACTGTTGCTATAATTAACCACGGCGGAGAATGGTAGCATTGGCGCTACATTGAGAATAACGATACGGGTAAATGTCAATACTGACGACTTACTAGAGCAGCCGCGACTATATATTGCAAACGGGATATATTGCAAGAGAGGGGGGGGGGAAGAAAGACAGAAATGCTAGCTATAGATTTCCTGTACTTGTAAATGAAAGAAAAGAAAAGCGAATGAATGATCGAGAAAGGTGAGAAATCTGACGATAGAGGAGCAGAGGCGCTGTAAGTCGCTATGATATTCTTGTCAATGACAAAATTGTCATGGTGACAGGATGTTGCGTGATTCTAATGACAGGTTGGATCCATCCTGTCACAGCAAAGTGCGAATAACACGAACACTGTCAATGCACTGTCACCTTGAGTCGTTGAGCCCACAGACTTGGAAGTTTTCAAGAACTATTCCAAGCATAGATTACTTTTCAGTTATGCAGTGCGCTCGTAATGGTGCTCGTATTTGGGCTGGTTCACATTGATTCTCAATTTCTTAGAACTGTTAAAGAGTGGAATGGATTGTCTGCCATGCAAGTGTGCTGTAAGAACGAATAATTGTTTATGTCGTTTCTATAACCCCCTGTTCGCGAATTCATTTTTGTTAGAACTGTTAAAGAGTGGAATAAATTGTCTGCCATGCAAGTGTGCTGTAAGAATAAAGAATTGTTTATGTCGTTTCTGTAACCCCCCTGCTGTAACGCCTTTGGGCAATGCGGGGTAACCTTTGAATAAAGAATAAAGAATAAATTTCTCGTTAGCCAGTCAATATTTAGCACACTTTCTTTTTTAATACTTAAAAAGCCTATTCTGTATTCTCGCTAAGGTCCGTCTGGAGAAAGGTCGCACCACGTCGTAACTGTAGCAAAGATTTGCTAACGTCGTTCCTCTTAACATTTTTTAACGAAATTCTCAAGCGCCATATTGATGGAAGGAATGAAGCGCATGTTCGTAGACATCCGCATGAGTCATCGTCCCCCCCTCCCCCCCTCGCGACCGTTCTCGCGCAAGATGTCACTGTTTCTTATAGCCGCGAATGAACAACGGCGGCCGAGTGTAACTCTCCCGAGAGGGTGGGCCATAGTCAGGAAAGGTTTCTTTCCTATACCAGGCAGGGGGCGCAGAAGGGCCGTCTCGGTTTCCCGAATGAAGAAGCGATGGCAAGCTTCTTTTCTCAGCAGATTCGGCCGCAAGCCCCACCGGAGATATATACCGCGCACTCTAGCGCGTCGCCGTCCAGCAACTGCGCAAAAGCGCCGAGGCTCTGCCAAAGCCACACCCGCAAGAGAAAGCGGCGTTGTCTCTTTTAGAAGCACACGACCTCGATCTCTTGCCGTCGTTCCTGCCGGGTGCCGTTGAAAGACATGCCGAGAGCCCGAAAACATGTCGAACCGCCTGCTGACATCAGTCCCACGACGGAGCTGGAAACAACGCCCTTGCTGTTTGTTTGTTTCTTCGGCTTTACCTGCTGAATCGAACCGTCCGGTTCGACTGTGTCTGATGCGATCGAAGTTTTTTTTTTTTTGTTCCAGATCACTTTGAACAATAGGCAGTTTAAGAAAATGGTTACGACGGGCTGAAATGCAAGGTAAAAGAAGTCTTCTATGTAGGTCAAGCTTGTGAGAACCGATGAGGGTTGGACATTAAGAAAGGAAATGCTGCCAAAATGGAATAACACCTGAGGCCATCCTGATACTTATCTTCCCGCCAAAGAACGCCATGAAATGGAGCAGCCTGCTCCGAACATGTATCCATGCTGTTTTTCTTTTTGCGATAGTTCTCATCGCCTTTCCGAAAATATCTGTGCATAGAATGACAACATTAATGACTCGATGTCATTGTATTCATTCTGATGAGGACCACTTTAAGGTTACGCATCTTTCACCTACAGAAAATGCGTCTGAACTGCGACTTACTTACAAAAACTTGAGGTTTGCTTCGCCGTCATGTTGGGAAAGTTCTACTTCCGCTCGCTTCACATGACGGCTCACAATGCTGCGCCTTAAATGCTGCTGCTTCTCTCTCTCACCAGTTTGACTTTTCTGTTGTTGTAATTGCGGCAGCCCCGCTTTCGTAAAGTCTCTGCCTTCGGTAGCCGTCCCTCTTAACACCCCGCAGTGGCTCGACTTAATTGGCCTTATCAGTCGAGTTGCCGGGTGCGTTGCCGTTCGTCACTGAGAGCGTCGCTAGGAGGCCCTCGCTTCGTTTTATGCGCCGAGTAGACAGTGCCGACCCCTGCCTTGACACTCGCAGAGCCGGCTGGCAAGATACAAAAGCGCAAACGATGCAAGCGAAAGAAGCAGCGAGCGAGGAATGGTGGCGCCGTCACCATCTGCCCTGCAACCGCGCAGCGGGTGGACGCAGCTGACGCGGCACCCACTTTGCCACCGTGGCGTTGTGGTTTCACAAAAAAGAAAAAAAAAGAAAGAAAATGTTGTCCAGCTCGAACGAGACCAGAATGCAGGAATACGGAGGGAATAACGCAGATTGCAGGAGGTGCATCGGCGCTACAGCTTTATGTAATGAATTCAGCGGCCATACCACGCTGACGTGCGAGTGGCTTTACTGCATGACAAGACGTGTTGTGAGCCTAGCTTGCACGCGATGCTCTTTGGGTACTTTGCGACGTTAATCAAGACAAATAGCCGCGAGATAAATGATGACAAGTGTGTTACGTCGTGGTGGACGCGCGCGTCCCAGCTGCACTCGGTTTGAAGCACCCAAGGGTAAATTTCGCCACTGGAGTTGATTTGACCTGTGGGCATGCAGAGCTGAAGGACAACCGGACGTCGGCCTCACGGGCTAATTTCGCAGCGATCTTCTGCGACATGCACACGTGTAACGATGCGAAGTGTTCGAACTTGTCGTTGTGTATACAATTCTGAAAGTGCTCGCTGAGATCGAACCAAGCCGCCATATAAGATGGTTCGGTTCGATCTTAGAAATCTCAGTGCACACTTTGCGCTTGTGCCCGTCAGTATATAGTACAGATTTTACTCCAAAGTGATATCAGTCGTTTCTAATACGACGCAAAGTCCCCGTTTGGACGTTCAACAGTCTGTGTTTCTTCCCCGGAAATGAGTGACAAAGAAAATCAGCATCAAAACTCGACTGCTGCCGACAGTGGCTCGAAAGCAAAGACCGATGATGCCTCTAAGCAGAAAATGGTGTGATCGGAGGGGCACCTGCATGATTTCGAAATAGGAGGGGTGTTGGGCAAGATAAATTTCGAAAATGTGTACCCTAGCCAGAAAGAAGAACAAGTTTATTATGACCTTCAAGGTCATGCTGAAGTCCCAATTGCAGTGTAACAATGTCGAAGGGAAATCTAATTCTTATCACGTCCCAGGCCCCCTCACATCCTGTGGCCGTATGGGCATTTTCATGATGACACAAGGGTATATATTATCCTTAATTGAGAGTGCTCCCGAGGAAGAATTCTTTAAATAACTCACCAAGACGACAGGAGGGCCGCAAATTCCATCTATCAAGTGTGCGACGCCCTGAGGGATTGTCCAAAGAGGCCATACATCGAGGTCCTTGTTGGTGTCAACAGTACGCTCAAGACTGCACACTGGTACGTAGGGGAGGCGGGACAAGAATAACTAGAGAGAAGGCAGGGAGGTTAACCAGGCACATGCCCGGTTTGCTACCCTACGCTGGGAGAAGGGGAAAGGGCATAAAGATTAGAGAGCGAGAGGAAAGAGAAGTGAAAGAAAATTTAAAAAAAATGTCAGTCAATGGGCTGACGCGTATGCAGTGGTGGCACTACACAAAAGTTAAAGGTGTTCACATAGGCCTGTAGTCCTCAAAAAGCGCAACACGGTTTTGACTGCTTTTTGAGCCGACGAAATTCGAGGACGGTGTTCCAGTGGCATCTGTATAGAGAGTGGCCGATCGTCCAATTGTCGCAATGCGTCCGAAAGCTTCTGTTTTTCAGAGGCCACTGGTTTGTACGTGCGCTGTAATCAAAGCGGGACACCATGTGAGGCACCATATATTAACTTCTGACAGAAATGATTCGAAATGGTGTGTACGATGAAGAAGCGGAGCACTGGGCAGTCGGTATTCTTATCTGCGAGTTTTTTGTTATCCCTATAACAACATGTATCGATCCGAGCCACCCTATAGCGTGTCTTGGTAGAACTTGTTAAGTTTCTGTTGAATAAGTGCGGTGCCTATAGCAGTTCCATGCTGTCGTTGCCCACATTAGTTCAATGAATACGCTTATGAATGGCATTTGTGGACACCATTTCCATCAGTGATGCAAAATCTCATGCACTATGCACATAACGACTAGTATTTCCAAGTACTCGTGTTTAAAATATTCAGCTGGACACCTATACGAATTTATAGGCTTTGTGAGAGTAATGAATATGGAAACGCTTGCGAAGTGTGTGACGGAATACGTCATGGTCTGAAAGAAGTAATATTCGATCTCTATTGTCGACGTAACTTTTCTTTTTCGGAAAAGGAAGAGTGACGCAAGAAAAATAACAACTCTTAAATGAAAAAGATTATCCACTGCAACCAGCGCCACTTCTTTAATCGTCGTTGAATATTGACCACGTTGATTATTTTGGTAATCTAACTTACTTGAACTGCTCCTGTGCCATCTAGGGCATGTTTCCTAAATATTTTGATGGTTGTCATCGTGATCAATTGTGTTTCGTCCGATCACTAAGACTAGTATTTAAACATCTTGCATTCGAAGGCGCACTCTCATTATCTTCATTACCTCGCTTTAATATGCGACGGAACCAGGGCCGCCATATTTTGCTTTTCTTTATAAGGCTCTCTTAAGCATGCAGAAATCTTGAATTCACATACAAATGTATCATAAAAAAAACAACGCAGATGATCGGTGTGATTAGTCAATACTTCCACGTTGGCGCCCATGTGTAATGTGCGACGTTTGTAGTCACACGCCTGCAATCATTTCCTAACCTATTCAGATGCAGCTCAGTCGGCCTTCTCGGGAAACGCTCAAGCCTTACCGCACTTGCTGAGTTTAGGCTCAATTACGCAATAGTAAACTCTGACGCTTGTTTCGCCCATGTTACTTGCATATCTCTTGGCGTGGAACGACTAAGTCATTATGATTTATGTATATGTGCTCGGACGATGCAATAACACGTTGCAAGCGTCATAGATGCGCAAGATAATCGATGTGAAATGATTTCTCGAGCGATTGACGACAGCCAACTGTGAAGGACAGTGACAGCAAGCGAACTCGTTTATGATGCATGGTGTACAAAAAAAAAAAAAAATCTCAGAGCTCACTATCCCTAAACAATCTCTATGTAGGGTGCTTACAGCTACGGAAAGCGCAACATTACTCAGCACGCCTACAGATTAGGTATATTTGACAAATCACAGAGATAAATAGCCAAAGTGAAGCTGTTCACGCTATTTGTAACTCGTGATTCGTCATGCATGCTTCTCTGCTGGAGCAGGCGCCAGAGGATTTTGGCAAACCCCTCTACCGTGTGCAGCAATGAAAGTGTCAGATGAAAACGAACACGTGAGGAAGAGAAAGAAGCAGAGGAAGTAATAAGAAGGAACCGAAGCGGCATAAAGGGTTGTAAAAAGACAGAAAAAAATAGAGCGAAATAGATAAAGAAAAAAAGAGAGAAAGAAAGAGGAAGGGAAAATAAAGAAAAGAAAGCAATGAAATAGAAAGGTAAAGGCAGAAATCACTCAAGAAGATAAAAAGAGAGAGGAAGAAAGAGCAAGAAGAGGAAGTGATGAACAGAGAGAAAAAGGGAAGAAATAAAAAGATATAAGGAGAGTATCAGACATATTTAGAGAAAGGGGGGAAGAAATAGAAAGAAACAACTACAAGGAAGAGATACAAGAAACAGAGAAAATTAGAAAGAAATACAAGAGAGAAAAATAAAGTCAACAGCAAAAAGAAGAGCCTCCTATAGCCCGCCCTTTCTTGTGGCTTGGCACCGCTTGTGCACAGCTGCCATAATTTTTGTCTTGCCATATAACCTACACTTATTTCAATTTCTTGTGCACTAAAATAGGTTTATTTTTCTGAAAGTCGTTTTGAAAGTTTACATTGTGATAATTATCTCACCAACTTCTTGAATTAATGGTGCCTGTACACTCATGCCATAAAAAAATGCGGCAGATCCCACGTATTCCTTGGGAATCGACGTTATGCGAAGCATGCGGAGGTAAGGTGAGCGTGTTGCAATGGTTTTTTTTTTTGAGTGACGCGTCATGAATTGACGCAAAGTATATGTACAAGTGTCGCATGCACAAACATATGTTGAAGACTTGCTGGTGTTTATATGGCCAGTTGTTTTCTCTTGCGCAACGATGCCAACTGTAACATGCGTATTAGCAACACCAGAAGCAGATATGAAGCGCTGATGCTCGCGAGGATTCTGATCTTGGACACTGCTACATAAATCAACTTCAGCGCATGGCAACTAATCGCAATTGACGTTAACCCGACGTGACGGATGTATCAAAGCAGTATATAGGTGTAATGTTTAGAAAATTGAGTAGGCATCCCAGCAACCACTATTGGCGTTTCATGAAGATGAGCGTCTATTTGAAAATTAGTTCCGAGATCTGGCGTAGCCGCTGTGGTACAATGCTTCATTGCCACGCAGAACGCTTGGGTTTGATTCCAGCGGGGACCCTGACATTTATTCGTTGCGTTCATTGGATCAACGCTTCCGATGTGAGCTTTTTCTTAACACTCACGCGTTAAAATTACGCATGTGTGTTCTCGTCGTTCCTCGGTAGATACTAAGTGTCAATCACCGGTGGTACATACACGCATATCAGTGGCACATATTCGCCCGTTGGTATGTACCACTGTCTGCCTGGGAGTGTTTGATGACGTACGCGACGGGAATGTAACATTGTCCTTGTTTTGACCAGCACGTCATATTCGTCAAACTATGTTACCCTCCCATGCTAATTTCGGTTCACGCCAAGTTAAGGGGGTGATCACGAGAGCATTCAAACGTAAGTGGCTAGATAGATAGATACGCTCAAAGGCGTCGAAGTTCGCTAAGAAATGCTTCGCATTTAATATAGTCATTCGTATAATGCTGTCAGGGAATTAAAGCAAAGTTAACTACTATTAACAGTCACTATAGTATGACGATGGACAGCCTATATTTGACAACACAAGCGTGGTCACCGGCCACGGTGGTGCGGTGGTCATAGTGTGCGACTGCTGAACGAAAGGTAGCGGGATCGAAGCCGGCCACGGTGGCTGGAGCCCTTCACTATGACGTTCTCATAAGCCTATCTCGCAATTTTGGAACGTAAGACCCAACAATTATTATTACAAGCGTGGTTCAGCATGTTAGGGACAGTCACGAGATTCGTGTGCAATGAATTACGCGCGCGCGATCATGCGCGATATGATGATGATGATATGTGGGGTTTAACGTCCCAAAACCACCATATGATTATGAGAGACGCCGTAGTGGAGGGCTCCGGAAATTTCGACCACCTGGGGTTCTTTAACGTGCGCCCAAATCTGAGCACACGGGCCTACAACATTTCCGCCTCCATCGGAAATGCAGCCGCCGCAGCCGGGATTTGAACCCGCGACCTGCGGGTCAGCAGCCGAGTACCTTAGCCACTAGACCACCGCGGCGGGGCCATGCGCGATATCTGTCGGGTGTAGAAATGCGCCCGAAGCGACTCCAGTCTTCAACCCCGTCAGATGGCCGGCTGTCGCAACTTTCCTTGTTCGCGAGTCAGTAAAATCCGCTCAGCGAGAGGCGGCGCGCGCGGTTTTGTTTTTACGACTTGGTCTGAAGCCAGGCGCGCGTGTTCCTGCCTCCTCTACCGAATCGTCTTCTTCCTGCAACTCTTGCAGCTGACTGCCTCGCCTTCTTCCTCGCTTCTTCGACTTTCTCCGCCACCAGCAAGTGAGACGCTCTCATTGTGCGTGATGTCTCGCTATAGAGACGCGGCACTTCGGCCGCCCGGGCAGGTCGCGTTGTTCGGAAACTGCGGCGCCCTTTCCACTCATGGATTTCCGAAGCACGTGAGGACAGCGGGTATCGCCGGAAGACATTGATTATGTCTTACGCGCTGGTCCAACATCATCGCAGTGTCAGTGCGTTACGTGCTGTGCAACTAGAAGCTTCTAATCGCTGTCAACAGGAAGCCTGCACGTTTATGTTTTTCTCTGGCTTTTTGTCGGCTACAAAAAAAAGGACAGCATTCTCTTTAATTTACGATTTATTTTGTGTACCGTATCTATGTGTGTACCATGTCGATTCACTGTGCATTGTGAAAGCAACGAGCTAGTTTATTTGGTCACCAACGCTTATGTTCCGTTTCCAAAGCTGCCAGAAGCGTCATCGTGATTGAAGCGATGCGCCGAATTCAGCCCTTACAGGAATGACTTTCGGCAAGTATGAACGCGCGCGACACTCTATGGATGCGTTTTAGATGGAAGTCTTTCGCCAGGCGCGTTTCGCGATTCTTTGGTCTGGCAATGCGCATGTAGATTAGACTTTTTTTTCTTTTGAAATTTTTTCATACAGCGCAACCATAAACACGACTATCACATTTGCGCCTAAAACACAGACAGGCTCGACAGTCCCTACCGTGTGGCAGGTGGCATGCATTTAGAGGCGCACGTTCGGCTCTGTACAGATAACAATCTTTGTTCGCAGCCGAGGCTATGTGTGCGATGTGACGTTCTCGTCGTTTTGTTGTGTGCGCAGGCTTGGATGCTAGCGGCACAGCCCCGCAGCCGCAAGCAACAGCAGCAGTGCGAGCGGCGGGCCTGAGCGCTGTTCGGCCCGCCTGCAGAATCAAGAAGCGAAGAGACCTCGTCACCAGGCCGCGCCCAGTGTGCGCCAGTCTTCATTGAGAAGAAGGGGAGCGCGGATCTAGGCGCCCAGTGGCCAAGGTGGCCGGCCTCGCACTGGAGGCGGCCGAGGCGTTCGCGCTGGAGCCGCAACCCCCTCAGACGGCCACCAAGATCGGCGACCTGGACCTGGCCATGAACTCGTACTTCGCCAACTCGTACCTGCCCGACATGCGGCCGGCGTCGGGTGGCGTCGTCGTCGGCAACGGCGGCGACCACTACGGCCCACCGCCGCAACAACAGCCGCAGCCCAACGGCGACCACTGCGACCAGCGACAGCAGCAGTACCTCCAGCAGCACTCGTACGGGGGCTCGCCCCAGGGCTACCCGCGGTTCCCGCCGTACGATAGGCTGGAGATCCGCGCCATCAACAGCGCCCCGAACTCTCCCAGCCCACCGAGCGGCTACTACGGTAACCACTGCGGCGTGCCCCCGGCGCCGCACCAGCAGCAGCAGCCGCCGCAGAGCATGACGCACCCTAGCGCGTACGTGCCCGCCGCCGCGTCGGTGGACGGCGGCCAGAACTGTCGCGGCTCGCCCAGCGAGGCGCCCGTGCCGCCGGCCATGGCGCAGTACCCGAGCTGCAAGATGCAGGGCGCCCCCCTGGGCGCGGGCGACCTGCCTGCCCGGGCGGCCTCCGAGTGCGTCCCGCCGCAGACGCCCGTCATGCACCAGGCGGCGTGCGGCAGTCCGCCCGGCGTCCACCACTCGCCACCGCAGCAACAGCTCTACTCGCCCAGCCACGGCGGCATGCCCCCTAACGGCCAGCCCACGCACAACTCGGGGGCCATGCCCAGCCCTCTCTACCCATGGATGCGGAGCCAGTTCGGTAAGCCGCACTTCTTCCTCGGAGCTAGGGAACAGATGTGATCACGCTAATTGCTCTAAGCGCTGTATAGTTGCCTAAGGGAAAACTAACTATATGCTCGTATATATGCTTATTAAAGCAGGCGTAAGTAGAGATGCAGGCAATCATTCATCGTGAAGACGAGTCGCAGCTTAGGCACAAGGAAGAGGGAGTCGAGGTTAGTGGAAGGAATAAGGTGCATTTTTATGGCTGTGACCATTGAACTTTAAGCACGTACCTGTAGAAACCGGACAGTGTCGCAATTGTAAGTTCACAGCACCAGCAAGCAGACAGTGTCGTGGGTCCCACTGGTGTTTTCATTTAACGCCCGAGAAACGATTCACGGCATCCTTGGTGCCGTGGATGCCATGGATCGAAGGATCGACGGTATCCTTCGTGCCAAATCATCTTCCAGAAATTAGGAGCTGGCTTCTCTCCATTATTCATGACGCCGCGGGATAACCATTATTGATTGCTATTACAGCAGGCTGGTCATGCGATTCAAATTACGCAACAGACGTTTGACGTTACGTTGATTCGGATCTTCGCGTTTGCCATCATCTTTTCGTTTTCTAATTTATCGAGAAGGGGCAGCTTATCTAAATTAGACCCACCAATAAGACGACGTTTCAATGAGCCTCAATACACTGGTCATCATCTTTAGTATGTTTTAAGTCGATAAAGCCCACCTCAAGTGGCATCTATTCATTCCAAACTTTATTACTTCAACCTATATCAAATTCCATCAAGTCCATAAAATTCCTTATTTTTCTAATTTGACCTTTTTTTTTCAGAAGTTACCTTAGCAGTCAATATGCATCTTTCTAATGGACTTCAACTAAGCATTATACATGTCCTGCGCAACTCCATTACTTCTTCCCGCATTTGAAATAAAAAAAAACTGCAAAATTGTGTAACTATGCACTTTTTTATGATCTAAATCATCCTAATGCTTGTTCATTGCTTTGAGGCAACGTCTACAAGTCACAGGACCTCTGTATTTATATGATTAACTGAGGGATAGTAGTATAATGTGTTACTTTTTACACAGTCTTACCTTCCGCTGCAGCTGGCAATAAATATAGGCTGTAACAAAAAAAAGGTGTCCTATGGTTATCTTTAATGCATGTGAGAATCACATGTGCGCGCTCTCTTTATAAAGGCACGTTGACTCTCTTTAGAGAGTCGTGGGATGCATGACTTCCCAAAACATGAGTCAATGTGTGACTCTCTCTTATAAAGCTAGTCAATTTGCCTCCATAGACAGTGCTGGCCATGTCAGAGTCACATGCGTAGTCGTACATCCCGCGACTCACTAAGGAGAGTAAACGTGCCCCTCTTAAGGGAGTGATGCACATGTAACTCTCACATGCGTAAAAGGGGAGACACCCGTAAAAGGGGAGTCAAGATTTTTGGAGTTTACGTGACTTGAACTTGCAGCTCGCGCGGAGTTTAAATTTTTCTACAGGGCGCACAAATAACCAGACATGTGCGCTTATTCAAGACTTTCGAATAAATAATCGCATGACCTGTTCCATTCAGTCGTCGTATTTAAACGCCCCTGTTAGCAAATGCGAACTTTTTTTTTATTCCTTTCTCGATAACTTAGTACTACAGACCTTGCTCAATTAAGTGGGCCACTGAAGAAAGCACTCGATAACGTTTGATTGATTGATTGATATGTGGGGTTTAACGTCCCGAAACCACCATATGATTATGAGAGACGCCGTAGTGGAGGACTCCGGAAACTTTGACCACCTGGGGTTCTTTAACGGGCACCCAAATCTGAGCACACGGGCCTACGCTCGATAGCGTTTGCCCACTCCACAGTGAGCATAACGAATTGCTTTGCTCGGAAAAGTTTCTGGCTAAACCCCCCCCCCCCCCCACACACATCATCTTAAACAGTACATACGTAATGCTCGATGTTGTTTTAACGTAATAGCGTCAAAGAGATTGTTTCACAGAAATTCTGGTGCCATTAGTTGTTGGCGAGAAATAGGTGTTATCCTTGGGGGTAAAATTCAGAAACTTGGAAATAAAACAAAAAGATTAAAAGCTTCAGTTCGAGTGAGAATAGAATCCATTCCTTCTGCGTGGCAAGCAGGTGCGCCACCACAGACTCACGTCATTTTTTTTTTTTGAACTATGGGAATGTTATGTACTGGGATGAGTCTCGTTGACGCTTGCAATATTGCGAGGCGGAAGCGTAGAATCGCGCCAGGTGTCAAAACGCGTCAGCTGCACAATACTAAAGGCCCAACCATTAAAAAGCGCTCGCACATACTTGCTCATGAGCAGCCGTCAAATCGTCAACAAAGTGAGCAGGTGCGAAGGCTCGTGTGCTGCCTCACCGAGAACGTGGTGGTTGGCCCTTCACTGATTCGCAAAAGGAAGAAATATGGTGCAGTGGGCACTTATCAGTTTTGCGGTGAAATCTAGACAACGGAGCTTTCTTTTTTTGTTCTGTAGCCGGGATTCTAATCATAAAGAAAAGATACCTCGCCGCTCCCGTTCAAAAGTCGGGATAACTAATCAATGTCGTTCTAATTTTATCAATTGTTTAACTGCATTAGGTTATAGCCACAAGGCGGAAATGTTGTAGGCCCGCGTGCTCAGATTTGGGTGCACGTTAAAGAACCCCAGGTGGTCGAAATTTCCGGAGCCCTCCACTACGGTGTCTCTCATAATCATATTGTGGTTTTGAGGCTTTAGACTCCACATATCAATCAGGTTATAGCCACGGGTATGTCTACTATATGTGGTGTTTGGTTACATACCTGAAACAAAATGATTTTTGGTTCAGATATGAGGTGCTATCTATGTCGCAAAACACACTTTTATCTTGATAAAAGCACCCTTTTTACGGCATAGATAGCATCCCGGTAGGATCGTGCGTGGTTAGCAGTGCCCTCTCCCTTGCATGTCACCCCACCCCCTTTTTGGTTTTTCGTTTTAATAAATTCAGTTCTAAGATGCGCTTTGTCTGTGTTAGTCCAGTTTTTCTTTTCGTCCTTAATTTTACAGCGTGGCCTTTACCTAAAGTGTGTTCCAACAAGCCCCCGCACAAAATTTTCCGTGTGCGCACCGAATCTATAGGACTTCGTCCTTGCTGACGGAGTGCAGTCTAGCGCCTGCGTATCACTGCCGACACCGCAAGGCAATATAACTACGTGTAACGTAAACATACGCCTCTGTGCGTATATAGACGCCCCAGATGTCAGTTTAATGCGTCAAGTCAATAGCATAACTTTCTGTGAGAACAGAAGCACAGTTTTGTGACCACGAACGCTTCGTTCAAGTGCCAGCAGCAACACCTTCGAAACAAGGAACAGTGGCAACTTTTAACGCGTCGCAAAGAACTAGTTCACGGCACAAATTGCAATTATGGTATACAGAATATGCATGCTCAAGGCATAAGTTTAAAAAAAGGCTTGCAAAGAGTTTTGCACCAGCAAAATTCGAAATTTCGAACTCGCCACCTACGTGTGATCAGGTGAGTTCTGCGATACCATGCTCGTGCGTAAAAGAAAGAATAAGGTAGAAAGAAAACACGCCGTTCAGCTTCACGGGTAAATTTCTTTTCCAACTAAACCTTGCTTCTTCATAATACGAAAGCCATCCACACAAGGCATGGCTGCTGACCCGCATGGCGCGGGTTCGAATCCCGGCTGCGGCGGCTGCATTTCCGATGGAGGCGGAAATGTTGTAGGCCCGTGTGCTCAGATTTGGGTGCACGTTAAAGAACCCCAGGTGGTCGAAATTTCCGGAGCCCTCCACTACGGCGTCTCTCATAATCATGAAGTGGTTTTGGGACGTTAAACCCCACATATCAATCAATCAATCAATCCACACAAGGCATGCCCCAAATGTCAAGGCGCCAAGTGTTCTTCAGAATTCACCACATATAAAACCAATTATACAAAAATTAGCGAGAAGCTATAGGGCCGATTATAAGTGGTCATTGCCGAGTCCGACAGACGTCTCTCGCTTTTTCTACTGGTTGACGCGCGCAGAAGTTTTATATCGACTCTAATGTACGATAAGTGCGCGCGAACTTGATTAAATAAGGTGTATCTTCATGCGCAAGCGACGATATGCTATAGTGCAGCGGCCGTGGCAGTGTCAACTCGTTTGCATTTATAAACCGATAGCTGAAACTATATACATAGCCGATTGCTGAAGACCCAGGTGCACGTGCACTAAAGCATCTCATGGTGTTACTTTATGAACGCGTACCGAGCGACAAGCTTGTGTTTCCATGTTTGAGTCAGCGAATTGCTGGTGAGTGCGCCCGGCGGCTTTCGAGGGTGGCCTATTGTGCTCTGGCTGAAAGCGCGTTGCATCGATGCTCATCGCTCCTTGTGTGGACACCGTACGCCAGAAGCAGTCAGGTTAACCGATGGCAAGGCTTTACTGTACAGTCATTCGCACTCGTTGGGATCACGTATCATTAAATGGTGATGACATGTATGATGGACTCGCCCGGTGAGCCTACATTCGCTGGGAGTCGTATTCGCGCGGGTCCCATTTGGCTGGACCGATCTCGCCGCAAGTGGCTCACGAAGGTTTAAGTTTAAGCATTATACGCAAGCCTACAATACTATCTACAAGAGATTTCGGCAATTACGCTCTGCGGGTGGGCGCGGGCGACACAGTCCCCACGTCTGTAACGGACCTCAGTAAATTTGCACTCACTGACTCACTCACTCACTCACTAACTCACTCAATCTACTTCTTTTTCGACGTCATGCTTCGTCGCATTGAACAGTTCGAATCCTGACCAGCGGGTACTCAGATTAACTGGACGTCACGCTTGAGCTAGTGCGCACTCCTTCGCCTTTGGTAATGAATTCGCCGCGACACCGCTATGTATTCCCGTCGCGCTTTCTTCACTGCACTTGTCTCGGTGATCTCGTCGCCGCATTGCCTCCTTGGGGGTGCAACGAAGAGGAGAGGGGGTGACGCAGTGAGAAGGAGAGTATGACGGCAGTACTACAGTATGGCGTCGAAATTCGACGACGTATCCTCCATCGTAAATCAGCCGCGGCAGGGAATTCTTAGGGCGGTTCGTCTTTGAAGCCGCGGTTGCCGATGCTGCGTTCCTATACGCATCGCCGCGGCCTCCATCAGTGCAACAGCGACGAGGTAACCGCCGCTCATCGCCACTAATCTTTCTGGTCCTACGTGACGGTCCAGTCTGTGTCGCAGGATTCCCCAGAAAGAAGTGCGCGTGCGCATGCGCAAGTCTTTCGCAAAGACGACCCGCTACGTGAATGTTGGACTTTGTTTCTTTTTTTTTTGTTAAGCACAATTCTCGAGTTCCTGTTTTTCGATCGGCCAGCTTCCTCGTTTTGCCCATGGCCGCGGCTAATCCCGCCTGATTCATGTCCGATCGGTCTTTTGTTCTTTCAGGTATACCTAGTTGTACGCAAAGTACTCCTCACTTGTGTTTCAGTCCTTTTCAAGGTCTTCGCCGTTGCCCCGCTATCTCGTCTGCTAATCGATGCTCACAAATCCTTTGGCGTGTGTCTTTAGTTTTTTTTTCTTTCTTTCTTGCATGTTGCCGAACTCGGTGACGCAGTTTGACGTGCGTTGCCATTCCATAATCCCAGCGTTGGCTTTGCAACCCACTTGGCCAACACCTTGATCTTGCAAGCGCACCGTATACCCACCGAATGAACAATGGGGTTGGTTGGTATGCAAAACGCTTCGAAGCCGTGTGGCTCTTTTTAAAAGGAATTAGTCAAAGACCGATTCGCTGCTTCTATTCCACTGGCAGAAATCTAGCCAACGCGAGGCCAACGCTGTGCCTTAAAGCATGTTTACTTCTCCCAGACTCAGTTGTGCGCGATCTCACGTGTTGATACGCCCAAGCGGTCGTATAACGTTCTCATTTGACCACTTATATGAAGGTTTTCAACACGTGGTCACTTGACCTATCATTACTGCTGCAATTATTCCTGTTATGGTTGCGCTACAGATGTCTAAACTCTGTATGCTTATGGGCATCAAGTTTATTAATATGAATGACTGAATTTCAGCTCCTCCTAAAGACTATTTTACGGCTGGGCTTTTGCGGCGCCATCTTGGCTGTTAACATTGCCGTTTTGCACCTTCAACAATCTAAGGTGAACATGTTTGACATGTAGCCGTCTGGCAAATTTATAAGAATAAAATAAACTACCCAGCCACTTTAGTCCAAAATTTCTAATGTTAAAAAATAATAAAAAACTGACCCGACGTTTCGGGACCCATTTTGGTCGTTCCTTGAGGGGTGACTGTCGGGCCGGAAGCTATTTCTTCGGAGCCGGCCGGAGGCGGACTGAAAGCGGCTCTGAAGAATTCATTTTATTCTTATAACTCTTCAAAATTCAACGAGAAAAGCTACGGCAGATGCATAGGTCTACAATAAACATGGTTGGTTTGATGCATTCGTCGTTTCATAAGCTTAATATTGTTACGACCTCAGTAGGCGTCAGGGGCGTCTGGGTGTACGATGGCTTTGGTGGACACTGGTGCTACAGTTTCGATTATGAGTGCTGCTTTTAAACACCGTTTAGGACAAAAGGTGATGTTTTTGGGAGAAGGCAACAAACATTCTGTGGCGTTGGTGGTAACTCGCTGTGTCCCATTGGTGTCTGTACCGCAGAAGTGTGCTTGGGTGATCAAGTGTTTGTCACAGAGTTTACGATTCTTCCAAGGAGCACACACGACATAATCCTGGGGATTGACTTCCTTCGAATGTGTGGCGCCACTGTTGATTGTAGAAATGGAGAGGTGACATATGTGATGCTGCCCCTGGAGAACTATTAGAGAATTCAGACAGGGAGCACGGTGCGCTCGGGTCAGTGAAGATAGCATTGTGCCGGCATTCTCTGCAGTATGTGTTTGTATACTCTTCACGCATTGAAAACAATGACAGTGCGTTCGACGCATTGGTGGAGCCCTTTCATCTCAGTTGCATTAAGAAGAACACATTGGTTGCCGCATTGCATAGTGTCACTCGTTCAAGGACGCACAGGACTATGGGCGGTAAACTGTTCAGCTGAGTCGGTGGTTCTACCAGGAGGACTGAAGCTTGCCAAGTTCAAAACATACTCACCGATGGCAGTGGCTGCCCTCAGTGATGCTCCAGGTGGGGCCTCAGCCAATACTTCTACGGGCCGATTCAAAACTCTTACCTATGATCGACAAGTCACTTACTACTGACAAACGCCGCATGTTTGGACGTTTTGTCAAAATACGTGACGATTTTCGATTTTTCCCATGACCATGCGCCCTCGATTCCCGCGTCTCGGATTCTCCACAGGATAAACACGGAACAGCACAGCCCATCCGCCAGAAACCCTACCGAGTGTCGCCGTCTGAGCGCAAGATAATTGATGAACAAGTGCGTGATATGCTGCAGAAGGGTGTCATTCGAGAATCATCGAGTCCTTGGGCGGCTCCCGTGATTCTAGTCAAAAAGAAGATGGTACCTGGAGATTCTGTGGGACTATCGCCGTCTAAACTCCGTCACAAAGAGAGATGTCTACCCTCTCCCACGCATTGATGACGCTCTAGACTGCCTCCATTCAGCATCCTACTTTTCGTCCATAGACTTACGCTCAGGCTATTGGCAAATACCTGTGCATTCAATGGACAAAGAAAAGACGGCTTTCGTTACTCCGGACGGACTATATGAATTTAACGTGATGCCTTTGGTCTATGTAACGCGCCCGCTACATTTGAAAGATTCATGGACACCATTCTGCGCGGCCTGAAGTGGAGGAACATCTGTATGTTTATCTTGACGACGTTGTTATCTTCGGGCGTACATTCAGTGAACATAACGAAAGGGTAGAGCTGGTTTTGAAATGTATTCGAAATGCTGGCTTGGTTCTTAATGCAAAGAAGTGTCATTTCGGAGCTCGACAAACACTGGTGCTGGGAAATCTCGTCAACAAGGATGGCATCAGGCCCGACCCGAATAAGACAGCGGCTGTTAGAGCTTTAAACCACCTGGCTCAGTGAAGGAGCTTCGGAGCTTCTTGGGCCTCTGCTCTTACTTTCGCCGATTTAATCCCGCCTTTGCCAAGTTGCCTTTCCACTGACCTGTCTTCTCCGCCAAGGTGCTAGTTTTGAATGGACTCCTGACTGTGAAACTTCTTTCAACCAACTGAAGTTCTTGCTCACGTCGCAGCCTATCCTGCGGCACTTCGATCCTTCTGCGGCGACTGAAGTTCACACCGACGCAAGCGGCATTGGCATAGGTGCAGTCCTGATACAGCGATTTGTAATCAAGTGGAACACGTGATCGCATATGCCAGTCGCACTTTAAGTAAGCCGGAACGCAATTACACTGTGACCGAACAAGAATGCCTTGCACTCGTCTTCGCTGTGCAGCGATTCCGCTCATACCTGTACGGTCGTCCTTTCCAAGTAGTTACGGATCATCATCTTTTGTGCTGGCTTATCAACCTTCGGGATCCGTCAGGCAGGCGCGTCTAGCACGCTGGGCCCTCCGGCTGCAAGAGTACAACTTCACGGTATCGTACAAGAGCGGCAGGAAACACGCGGACGCAGACTGCCTTTCAAGGATGCCAGTTGATGCTACAGTTTGCGACGCTGACGATTTCGATCATCTGATTGCGTCCGTAGCACCGGCGTTCCCGGATAAGGCCACCTTGAAACTGAGCAGCGGAAGGACGTGAGTTTGAATCCGTTATTCGTGATCGCACAAGCATCCACTCCGGAAAGCCGCTTTTGCGTCCGTGATGGTCTACTGTACAAGAAATCCATCTCCGGCACCGGTTCCCGCTTCCTGCTGGTGGTTCCAGAGGCACTACGGTCATCTGTTTTGTACGCCATGCATGATGACGCCACTTCAGGTCACCTCGGAACGACGCGCACTCTTCATCGTACCCAGGAACGCTTCTACTGGCCACGTATGCGCCAGTCAGTTGAGTTGTACGTGGCCAGTTGTGCGCAATGCCAGGCGCACAAATCTCTCTCAGCAGCTCCGGCCGGACATCTACAACCTGTGACGCCTCCCAGTTCTCCGTTCGAACAAATTGGCATTGACCTGGTGGGCCCTTTTCCGCGTTCATCGAAAGGCAACAGATGGATTGTGGTATGTGCTGACCATCTTACTCGGTACTGCGAGACTGCTGCCCTGCCATCCGCGACTGCTGGTCAAGTGTCGTCCTTCCTTCTCCATTCTATCATACTGCGTCATGGGCCCCCTCGCGTCATCATAAGTGACCGTGGACGTCAATTCACGGCAGACGTTGTCGAACAACTTCTCCGTATGTGTGCTCAGAGCTCAGACACTCGACGCCTTATCACCCGCAGACGAATGGTCTCGTCGAGCGAACAATTCGAACACTGGTGAATATGCTTTCTATGTACGTTGCTTCGAACACAAGAACTGGGACGATGTCTTGCCGTTCGTCACATACGCGTTTAATACTTCCCAACATGAGACCACCGGCTACAGCCCGTTCTTCCTCCTCTATGTTCGACCCCCCCGTTATACTCTGGATACAATATTTCCTTCTCTGATCGGGACCAATCAGAAATCTCCCTAGCAGAAACTCTTTGTCTCGCCGAAGAAGCTCGTCGTCTTGCTCGTTTACGTACAATAGCCTCGCAAGACAGATCGAAAGTTCGTTATGACAGCAAGCACCGGCAGGCCACATATATTCCGGGAGATCTCGTGTTGGTGTGGAAGCCTTTACGCAAACGTGGCTTGTGCCAAAAACTGCTCGCGCACTACATCGGACCTTTTGTTATCCTTGACCGCCTGAGCGCAGTCGACTACCGCATCGCACGTCTTACAGCTAGCGGGAGACGCTCCAGAAAGACAGAGGTCACGCATGTCGCTCGCCTGAAGCCTTTCAGTCAACGCGACACTGTATGAAACGCGCGGCGCGCTTTGTCTGCGAGGGGGAAATGTTACGCCACGTATGTGCCGGACGAAGAAGGAAAAAGAAGCAAGGAGGGTGGAAGAAGAAGATCATCATCATCTGCCTGCGCCGATACGGCTCGTCCCTCGAACCGTGTATCAATAAACCCCAGACGCCTACTGAGGTCGTAACAATATTAAAGTCGCGTCGCAATATACACAAATTAAATAGAAGGAAACTTTGTAACTTCAGAAGT